>OU343223.1:583870-753227 GCA_910596185.1 Chrysanthemum makinoi | reverse complement strand
GGTGGCATGTGAGATCTAGTCAATAGATCAACCATGTGACAAGCTGAGCGAAACAATGGGGCGATTCATAATTTTGAATCAATCTTGGTTCAGGTTATGGATTGACGGATACCTTTGAAAAACCGGTCATTATGCTTAAAAACTCTTTTCTTTAGCACATCGACCGTGTACGAATATTTCAAATCAAAAGGTGTTTTATGATTGATAATTGATTTTCATCAAAACCTTCGTTGTATTGCAAAAACTATTTCTATTTAGCAATACACGATTGTTTTTCAAATCTCTTTTCATCAATCAGTGAATCTCTATTCGTTGGTTCACTCACTCCGTGTTGTCTTCTTTGAGACGCTCTGGTTTGAGAACAGCTAGAGCAGCTACGAAACCTGTCAAGAAATTTTTCGAAATTATACGATCACAGGCAATACTTGTATCTGATCAACGGGGAACCGTGGGGCGTGTACCTCAATTCAACGAAAGTGATCAAAGACACTTTCGTGCACTTTATTTCTAACTTTGTATGCAGTGTACGCGGCGTTTGCGGTGATCGAATGATGCGGTCAATCCATAACCACATGCTCACTCAATACATTCATCTCTAAAGAAATCATGATAAGTGCATCAATGACTCTGATATTTTCACTCCATGCTTCTGCTACGCTGCTGCCAATATTATGAATCAATTAAAGCTTCCGCTACTCTGATGAAAAGATGTCATGATCCAGAAAGTGTGAGCATGTCGGTCCAAAAGTCACAACATCACATACTATCAACACCACAATGGAAGAGTCAGAGATTTATGGTTGCTGATAATCTCAAAGCTGGTTCAAATACTCTAACATCACGTGGATCAGTTTAAGACCTCCACTTAAAATTTCAAAACATGCAGAACATGATGAATCAAAGACTACGAGCTAAAGAACAAAAGTGCTTAATCAAAGAAACCAAGACAACGAAATGTCATATTAGTTTGTAATCATTGTAAGTTGAGGTGACATCCCTTAGGGGGAGATTGTTGGGATTTAGTAAATCCAGTACTTAAAGTGTCGGTCACCTCAAGTATGTATACTCGTTAGAAAGCTCGTAGTCGTAGTAATTCAGTGTTAGTATTTAGATTACTTTGTAACACCGTGGAGGACGGACGGGTCTTTACCCACTGTATGCCTGATCCACAGCCTAATAGAGGCGTCTAAGCTTGTACCTTATAAATACCCTTTGCCCTCCAAGGCAAAGGGTTGGAGCTTTCATAATACATTTTTCTTTGTCTCTCTAGGGTTCCCTTTCTTTCTTAGTTTCTCTCTCTAAACCTTTAACCTAACGCCGCCTAACATGTGAAAAACAAAGATCCTACAGATGACTTGGCCCAAACGATCATGTGTGAGAAAACGTGCCTTCTCTTTGCCTATTGAGCAAACTCCAAATCCCTGAAATCACATCATTACCCACAAGCATAAATCTAAAAATAAAAAGAAAACAAAGAAACCTAACTTACTTTCCTAGGAATCACGGTTGCATTTAGCGTATGCAACAAGCCTTTTAAACCACTTGGTGTCCCATGTGGACGACTGAAGTCTCATGAGGGTTTACAGGAAACACACCCACAAAGTTCATTTGAAAACTTAATACAAGGTTGAAGTATGTATGTTATTTAAAATGTAAAATTTTTCTGGTATAGGAAAAAGTTAAGGCGTAAGCTCATGGATTGAGTTACGCCGTAAGTAATGACACCTAACAAAAGTGCAGATAATTGACGATGGTGACAGCGTAACCTATTCATAGTGTTACACCGTAGAAACTCTATGAGACAGATTCCAAGAGTGAGAGACTCCATGGTGCCTTTCCAAACCATCCTTCTTTCTTAAATACCTGCAAAATGTTATAACAAAGCATACCAAGCATAAAATCCTATAAAACTAAAATAAAAATAAAAATATAGGCATGGGGTGCCTCCCACGAAGCTCCTATTTTTTTTCGAGTCACGAGCTTGACTCCACCCTTATTTACTAAGTAAAAGGGTGTTCATCCCCTCACTTGATGTCAAGTATGGGTGAAAATAGCAATAAACGCCATGAGGGTGTAAATTTGGTGCGGGATAGGGAAATGATAAATTGATATTATACCTTGTAAGATATGTCATTTCCTTTGTTTCCTTACCCGATTTAGTTGATGACTTGGAAGTTTGGTTCATTCCGTGTTGTTGACTAACTGGCTTCCATGCCACATTTGTTTCTGCAACGGCGATGTACACCCTTACATCCGTAGAGAATTAAAAAGGTTCTTTTGAAAGCATTTGCTCGAGCTTCTCCACATCCTTTGTAGGGTCAAATTCGGCTTCCTCGTCAATCACGATAATATCCAAGAGCTCATATTCGAATTCCTTTAAAACCTCATCAAAAATCGGGTTGGTAGTTGGTGCTACATAACCATCATCGGGAGGTGTGATATGTGAGGTTATGGGTTGCACCTCGTCATCGATAATTTTAGTAACCTGTAAGATCGTCCCTTCAATATTCTCTGATTGGTCTTTGCTCGCTTCATCTTCATTCCTCAAAATCTCCAATTGATTGGGGTATGTAACCGGTGGCATGTACGGCTGCATCACCGGCTTTGATTTAGGGTTGGTTTACATAGGAGGCATAAGTATTCACCTAAGCCTTTCTATGTCCTCGACTGTAATACCCCTAAGATCATCCATGTCATCTTCATTACAAGCCTCCTGAACTTCCTCTTTCTCTTTTACAGTGTCGATATTGACATTATCAATACCCTGTTCATAAACACTAGCAAAAATACTAGTTAAGGAGAATAGGAAAGTTAATAGGATCTCTAATTGTTTCTTCATTCGACATATCCATCAATTGGTTAATAGCCGGTGGCATGTACGGTTGCATCACCACCTTGGTATTTAGTTAGTGAGATTGAGAACAAGGGTCAAGAGGAGGTAATCTTGTAGGAGCTTCCTTCGATATGAAATCTTTCCAAAATTTATCATCTTCGATCTCTTCATCAGCATCCAGATACACCAAAAACTTCAGTTTTCATATGGATAAAAGGATCGAAATACGATGATGCAACCGTATACACCATCCATGTTAAAAAAATTAGGGTTTGAGCAATTAAGGTTTATGTTTGTATGCGTTAGATGAATAGACAATGTGTTTATGATTGTGTCAGTTGTTAGGTGAATAAACAGCCCCAAATGAAGCAGTTTCATATGAAAGTTTTATCACGAATTTTGTCCCTCAAGGTTTGGAGGGTGAATAAGTCATTTTGCATAGTTGCGGGAAAGAAGGCAAACAGGTGGATTTACGATTATTGAATAAAAGGAGGGTAAAATAGTCATTTTACAAGGCCTCTAACGTGAAAAACTAACAAGCGTTAGCCAAAAACAAGATTTCACAGCTACAATAACCCTACAAGGTAAGATCTGTAGTCAAATCGAGAGTAAAAAGAAAAAATAAATAAACAAACTGACCCCGAGTGTAAAACCGAGACCAAAACAATAAAAAAACACCCTTTTTTATAAACGGGTTTACCACACAAAGATTACTAAAAATGTTTTTACCACAAGAACTAAATTAAAAACGTTTGTAATCTATTTAGGCTCATTTAAATCCACGAAAACATTAACAACTTGGTAGCAATCGATTTCTAACACAACAAAAACAATAGCAATGGGTCATGTGTTTTGACTTACCACGAGTGTGGAGAGAGAGAAAATCAACGAGAGGAAGGGAAAAGGAGATGGAGATGTATCTCAGACTCAAAACCACTCACGAACAAGGACCCAAAACACTTTCAATACGCTTGGATATTCACTCAAACAAAAAGGGAATGATGATAGGAGCTTCACGGCGGTGGCGGCGTGGTGCCGGAGAGTGGATGAGGGTGGGCAACGGGGGCCAGGAATTGAGAGAGATGGGAGGTTGTGATAGTTTATGGTTAGGGTTTGAAACCCTAAGTGACACCCTTAAGTAGTATCACAAGGACCAAATTTGTAATTTCTTCCAAGTACAAGGTGGTGGACAGAATTAAACCACAGGTACCTGAAGTGTAATTTTAGTAAACTTTCGTAAAATTGAGGTCCAGGGCTCATTTGGACTAGCAAATGATCGATTCAAATCACAAAAATTGCGCCATCGCGTTCAAAATGATTTTTCCAATCAAAACGAGTGTTCACACTACTAATTTCTCATATATAATATCAAAATTAATCAAATCGTTGGTTGTGCCAGTAGGCTTTGTGTCTGATTTCACGTTTCGCGAGATAACTTCTCATTTTCAAGTCAAATGAGCTCGTAAGAGTTCGTAAATGAAAATTAAGGATTATTCCTCATAAAATGAATGTTAAGGAAAAGTGCGGGTTGTCACAAATAGGTAGGTTTTTGTATTTGTTGACTTTTAAAAGTCAAACAGGGTAAATTCAAACACCCCCTAAACTGGATATAGCATCAAAACATGAAGAGATAGGTAACATTTAGGAGGCCAATTTATATTTGAACACATTCTACAATAACAATCTGGATCAAAATGGGTAAATCCAAAAAAAAATTTTGCAGCCTGCACATAGCCTTCTGCAAGCATCCATCCATACAACACATCTTTGGATTTTATACCCTTAAATGCACCAAAACCATTCAAATCAATATTTTGCACAACTCCATATGAGGTATTAGGTATGTTGACTTTTAAAAGTCAAAATGAATAAATACAAACACCCCATAAACTGCATATGCAAAATGCTTAAGCAAAAATATGTCTTAAAAGATTAACCAAACAAATTACATAAAAATGTCTTACATAGCTTAACTAAAAATGTCTTAAAATATCGTATTACATACAAAAGGACAACACAAAACAATGACCATTATCCTGCATTTAGTTTCTCTTTTTGGAATGCAATGAACAACACTTAGAGCCTATTTTAGGAGCTGGTTCTTTCGACTTTGCTTTTAAGCCAAGGACGCATTGGTTACACTCAGAGGCCTTGCCTTCCTTTGCTCACATCATCTGGCACTGCCTTCCTCTGCTCACTGGTACCCTCATCTGGCCTTTCCTTCCTCTGTTTATCATAAGCTTCCTTCCTTTGCTTACTGGTACCCTCAGCTGATGATACTGATAGAGTGTCTTCCAAATCAGTGTTGAAAATATTAAGATCTAAAAATGAAAAGAGTATACAACAAAGGCAAACTGTAATATAAGATGTAATAGTCACTTCAAAGAACAGTATTTAAATCAATAACATCTATAAGGTAGAAATACATTCCAAACATCCCTTTAAGAGATTGAATATATTTACCTTCTAGCGTTACATTCTTTTTGCTGATAAACAGATCCTCAACATGCTCTGCAATCACTTTTCCTTTAAACGCGCCATCTATAAAGATAGCCAAAATGAAATAAATAAGATATATTTCCCTTTCCAAACACCCTTATAAAAGGTTCACTACTTTTACCTATCATTTCAATCCTTGTCCTCATAAACAGCTCATCAAGAAATTCATCTAGATTTTCCTCTGTGATGGTTTTGTATGACCCATATCTTGCTTTCAGCTGATCCAATAATTCACCGTTAAAGTTATTGCTCAGGTTAAACCATACTTCTTCATCATCGGCCAAACATTCAATCAGTTTAAGCTCAACCTTGTATCTGATATCTGCAAAGACTATTCAAGATAGCAAAACTGTAATACAAAATCAAATAATAGTATTTACATTACATCATAAGAGGTTGAAAAAATTAACCTTCCAGGATTTTTGCCCTGTATAACACATGTTCAAGTTTTGCAATCTTGTTTTCCATACGATCACAAACGCTCTCCGCATTTTCCTTATCATCTATAAAGATAGCCAACAAGACTAGATGTGATCACTTCTAGAATGAAACATGACCCAAGACTATACTTGTTAACCATTCACCAAAACTAGATGTGATCACTTAACACAAGCAACTGCACATTAGTGTTAAAGATATACTCATGGAAAAATAATTTACTTGAAGGCTTTACTCTAGATAACAAATGATCACCCGTTCACTAACATCAAAAATTAATTGAAAAAGTAATATGGAAAAAAATTATAACTCAGTCAATACTACTTTTTTTCATCACTCACAGTCAATACTAGCGTCATTCACAGCCAACACTACTTGAAGGCAAAACTGAACAAGCATTACCGGTGCATAGCGAACAAACACTGAACAAAGGCAAACTGTAATACAAGATGTAATAGTTACTTCAAAGAACAGTGTTTAAATCAATAATATCTATAAGGTAGAAAGACATTCCAAGCATCCCTTTAAGAGATTGAATATATTTACCTTCTGGCGTTAAATTATTTCTGTTGATAAACAGATCCTCAACAAGATCTGCAGTAACTTTTGGCTTTCGCTTGTCATCTATAAAGATAGTCAAAATGATTTATGCTGATAAACATATCCTCAATCGAAGGCGAAGGTAGCGGACAATGTGTATTTTTTTTGTTTGTTCTAGGCCGCCCTATCTTGATGTTTATGTTTACCACAACCATATTCCCGCTTCTAGTAGGAGCACCATCTGAAAAGAATCCTCCCCAACCTTACATTCTCGTCATACATCTCTAACAAGCATCTCTATTCCTCTAGAGAACGATCAACCTCCTGGGCTTACCCATACTACACTGCAACAATTAGGTACACTGCCTAGTGGGTTGTAAAGCTTGATCGTAGGAAGGAAGTCTTTCGACCCCGAACCCCACATCATCATCTTCATCGCAAGCCTCATGAACTTCCTTTTTCTCTTTTGCATTGTCGATATTGACATTATCAATACCGTGTTCACAAACACTAGCAAAAATATTAGTTAAAGGAGAAATAGGAAAGTTAATAGGATCCCTAATTGTTTCTTCATTCGACATATCCTTCAATTGGTTAATAATCGGTGACATGTACGGTTGCATCACCAGCTTGGCATTTAGTTGGTGAGATTGAGAACAAGGGTCAAGAGGAGGTAATCTTGTAGGAGCTTCCTTCGATATGAAATATTTCCAAATTTTATCATCTTCGATCTCCTCATCAGCATTCGGATACACCAAAAACTTCAGTTTTCATATGGATAAAAGGATCAAAATACGATGATGCAGCCGTATACACCATCCATGTTAAAAAAAATTAGGGTTTGAGCAATTAGGGTTTATGTTTGTATGTGTTAGACGAATAGACAATGTGTTTATGATTGTGTCAGTTGTCTCAGGGTTTGGAGGGTGAATAAGTAAGTTTGCATAGTTGCGGGGAACAAGGCAAATGGGTGGATTTGCGATTAATGAAGAAAACGAGGGTAAAACAGTCATTTCACAAGGACCAAATTTGTAATTTCTTCAAAGTACAAGGGGGTGGAAAGAATTAAACCACAAGGACTTGAAGTGTAATTTTAGAAAACTTTTGTAAAATAGAGGTGTGGGGCTCATTTGAACTAGCGAATGATCGATTCAGATTGCGAAAATTGCGCCATCGCGTTAAAATGATTTTCCCAATCAAAATGAGTGATCACACGACTAATTTATCACATACATATATATATAATATCAAAACTAGATCAAGTCGTCGGTTGTGGCAAAAATGGGTAAATTTTGAAGCGTGCACATAGCAAGCATCCATCCAAAACATACAACACATCTTTGGATTATATATACACTTAAATGCAGCAAAGCCATTCAAATCAATATTCTGCAAAAGCCAAAATGAGTAAATAGAAACAGCCATATATGCAAATGCACGTGCAAAATGCTTAAGCAAAAAGATGTTTTAAAAGAATGATGGAAAGCAAAAATATGTTGGCCCCACCCAAGACCAAAAAAAAAAGCATGTATATAAAGAGAGAAGACACACTCCGTCCCTCAATCATCCCTTCCCACTATCTTCCAATTTATAGAACTAGGGAATTAGGCACCGCCCTGCGACTAACCGGAATACAACGCACCAATTAAGATAAAGGAAGTGACAATTCAACCGACCAATAAAAGATAACTAGGGAGTAATAGCATCTAAGTGAACACATCTTTAATCATCATACGAGCACACCTCAATTAGCATAATCTATCCGTAGTTAATTAGATAATTAGTTAAAGTAGTGAAATCGGTAGAAGTACCACCCCCCCAATCATATACCTCGAGATTTTTACATTTGTTTTCTAAAAAAACATAAAAATACTAAAAAGAATCTTCCTCAACCCCACCTTCTCGTCATATATCTCTTTCTAGCATTCTTATTCTCCTAGAGAACGAAATCAATCCCCGAGGCTTACCCCATACTACACTACAACGATTAGGTTCACTGCCTAGAGGGGTGAAAAACTTGCTCATAGAAAAGGAGGTTTTCTCGACCCTGAACCCACGCTATCAAGTTTTTGGCGATTTGGGGATTATAATAGCTAGTTAGATTTCTATCTTGTTTAGGTCCACTCGCTTGATTCCTATCAAGTTAGCTTTTTTCTATTTTTCATTAGCTTCCTTGTAGTCTATCCCCCTTGTTCGTGTTTTTGTTCGTAACCCTGTCACTTTTCACCATGGGTGACAATCCACCACCAAACAACAATCCACCACCACATCAACCACTTCCACTCAACCAGCCACCACTTGACCGGTCAGAGAGGTCGTACTCTTGGTGAATACTCTAGACCGTGCCATCAAGGCTATAGGAACACCATTGAGCTCCCACTTCAAGCTCAAACTACGGCCCTGCGATCCGACACCATCCGGTTGGTGCAAAATGGATGTGCATTCCATGGACTTCTTTTCGAAGATCCTAATCAGCATCTTAAGGATTTTCTAAAAATTGTTGACTCCATCGACCTTGATGCTACCACACGGGAGACCACGCGCTTGCGTCTCTTTCAATTCTCTCTACGGGACCAAGCTAGTAATTGGCTTGAGAGACTTCCCGCCGGATCCATCTCAAGTTACTGCGTAGTTATTCGGATCCATCTCAAGTTACTGCGTAGTTATTCCTAGTCGTTCCCCAGGAAAGGGTGACAAGAGATGATCTAAATATGCAGAATTAGGGATTGTATTTATAGTCTCGTTAACCACTTTATTTGTAACCATGAAAGTGGTTACGTCATAACTTCTTTTGCCGACGAAATTCTTCTAAGTCCTGGAAATATATATATATGTAACTGGTGTAGAAGTTACGTCGTAACCTTGGTTAGCATTGACTTTGATCTTCTAGCGTTAATCCATGTTACGGCGTAAGTAAAGTAAGGATTTACGCCGTAACTCTTGTCTGGTCAGTATACTCTTGTGTATTTTCATTAATAACCTTCCAGTTCTACGTCTCTTCATTCCTATGCTCATTATTAACCTAAAAACGAAATATTAATGAATAAGAGTATTTACTAAAGTAAAATGATACAAATGACGATCATATTAAGGAGAAATTGACACTTAAATATCAGGACTATTTGATGTTATCAAATATCTCCCCACTTGAACTCTACTTGCCCTCAAGTAGACCTTATTAGAATCATTCTAAAAAAGATATCTCCCAAAAGACTTGGAAAATATGAATTTAAAAACTTCCTATGCTAGAATTTATCAAAGCCGAACACCTCACAAATGGGAACAAAACACTCATACTCTATCTATTCTAAGTGTCAATTTCGGGGTGGTCACTCATTACACGGTCGTAGCATGTATTCTATCATAGGTTTGGCAGTTACACAAATCTCCACCACTGGAGCTAAGGTCAAGAAAATCCTTAAAGGCAATATTGGGTGAAGATATTATATAGGCTAGGGTGAATCGTCATTACTGACGTGCCACAGAAAAGGGGACAAAATCAATTATACATGACCAAATCTATGGTCAAGACACCAATGATTGCTCGCTTCTCGCCTAGACACGCTTCATGACTAAAGGTGGGATAAGACAAGGGATGCACATAAATGGTGTAAAAATAAAATAACAAGCAAATAGTCTTAGCCTACAACCGAGTCGTCACCATCCACCGTCCATCTAAAATCCAAGCTTCAAGACGCGAAAACTGGATCATCATGTAATGAGTTAGTGTGTCGTAAGTAGATGTCTTAATGGTGTGCACACTAACTTGGTCTTCGACCAACTCATCTCTTCAAATGAATGCAATCGAGGTAAACTCCTCGATACTAGTCCAATAAGCTCCTAAGGATTAGTGCTTGTAATATTTGCATCATCCTTTTACAATAAACAATAAACAAACTATATATATATATATATATATATATATATACATACATACATATATATATATATATATATATATATAAGTCATCCCCACTTGAGATGAATCATATGTGAGGAATATGAGAGGGGGTTTCTTCAATGATCCTCAACAATAAGTCTTCAACGTAGGTGTGATTCCCAAATTTCTCTACCGAACCTCAAACTTAACCAAAAGGCAAATTCCCAACCATAAATCAAGACTACACGCTAGGCTAAGGTGTTGCTTATATGTTCAGGCTCGAAAATATATCTTTTACCCCTCCTCACTTGTCTCCATTCGATTGATTCGCTTATTCCTTCGCGCAAGCATTTGGTTCACCCCTTGTTGTGTTGCATTTTCTACTCCTCCGCTTCAGTGCCTTCTTGGATAGCCGGGTCCGACGTTGATTTCCGATTTCAATGTCAGCTCCAGGTTTGGGCGGCCCATATGGTTAGTTCAGCTATCACTGCTGGAAGCCCCTGCGGTTGTTCATTGCGTACTCCCGTCGCCTATCTCACACTCCCAAGAATAGGTGTAATGAAACAATAACATAATGGTTAAGATCGAAAGGGTGTAATTATGGGTATCTTACACTAAAGGTGAGTGCAACAAAAAGGTTTATCACGGGGGTCGAATAGTCGAGGTGACTAATCAAAAAGCGCACACAATTTAACACATATGGGCTATTTGGTGTAAATCCTAAACATTACCTTTTCAAGGTTGAAGTATGCATGTTATTTAAAATGTAAAATTTTTGGTACAGGGAAAAAGTTAAGGCGTAAGCTCATGGATTGAGTTACGTCGTAAGTAATGACACGTAACAAAAGTGCAGATAACTGATGATGGTTACGGCGTAACCTATTCATAGCGTTACACCATAGAAACTCTCTAAGACAGATTCCAAGAGTGAGAGACTCCATGGTGCCTTTCCAAACCATCCTTCTTCCTTCAATACCTGCAAAATGTTATAACAAAGCATACCAAGCATAAAATCCTATAAAACTAAAATAAAAATAAAAATATTAGGCATGGGGTGCCTCCCACGAAGCTCTGTTTTTTCGAGTCCAGTATGACTCCACCCTTATTTACTAAGTAAAAGAGTGTTCATCCCCTAACTTGAAGTCAAGTATGGGTGAAAATAGCAATAAACACCATGAGGGTGTAAATTTGGTACGGGATAGGGAAATGATAAATTAATATTATACCTTGTAAGATATGTCATTTCCCTTGTTTCCTTACCCGATTTAGTTGATGACTTGGAAGTTTGGTTCATTCCGTGTTGTTGACTAACTGGCTTCCATGCCACATTTGTTTCTGCAACGGCCATGTACACCCTTACATCCGTAGAGAATGAAAAAGGGTCTTTTGAAAGCATTTGCTCAAGCTTCTCCACATCCTTTGCAGGGTCACATTCAGCTTCCTCGTCAATCACGATAATATCCAAGAGCTCATATTCGAATTCCTTTAAAACCTCATCTAAAATCGGGTTGGTAGTTGGTGCTACATAACCATCATCGGGAGGTGTGATATGTGAGGTTATGGGTTGCACCTCGTCATCGACAGTTTTAATAACCTGTAAGATCGTCCCTTCAAAAAATTCTTTCATTGATCTTTGCTCTCTTTATCTCCATTCCTCAAAATCTCCAATTGATTAGGGTATGTAACGGTGGCATGTCTGTTGCATCACCGGCTTTGGTTTAGGGTTGGTTTGCATAGGAGGCGTAAGTATTCGCCTAAGCCTTTCTATGTCCTCGACTGTAATACCCCAAAGATCATCCATGTCATCTTCATCACAAGCCTCTTGAACTTCCTCTTTCTCTTTTACAGTGTCGATATTGACATTATCAATACCCTGTTCACAAACACTAGCAAAAATATTAGTTAAGGGAGAATAGGAAAGTTAATAGGATCTCTAATTGTTTCTTCATTCGACATATCCATCAATTGGTTAATAGCAGGTGGCATGTACGGTTGCATCACCAACTTGGTATTTAGTAAGTGAGATTGAGAACAAGGGTCAAGAGGAGGTAATCTTGTAGGAGCTTCCTTTGATATGAAATATTTTCAAAATTTATCATCTTCGATCTCTTCATCGACATCCGGATACACCAAAAACTTCAGTTTTCATATGGATAAAAGGATTGAAATACTATAATGTAGTCGTATACACCATCCATGTTAAAAAACTAGGGTTTGGGCAATTAAGGTTTATGTTTGTATGCGTTAGATGAATAAACAATGTGTTTATGATTGTGTCAGTTATTAGGTGAATAAACAGCCCCAAATGAAGCAGTTTCATATGAAAGTCTTATCGCGAATTTTGTCCCTCAAGGTTTGGAGGGTGAATAAGTAATTTTGCATAGTTGCGGGAAAGAAGGCAAACAGGTAGATTTGCGATTATTGAATAAAAGGAGGGTAAAATAGTCATTTTACGAGTCCTCTAACGTGAAAAACTAACAAGCGTTAGCCAAAAACAAGATTTTGCAGCTACAATAACCGTACAAGGTAAGATCTGTAGTCAAATCGAGACTAAAAAGAAAAATAAATAAACAAACTGACCCCGAGTGTAAAACCGAGACCAAAAAAATAAAAAAACACTCATTTTTTATAAACGGGTTTACCACACAAAGTTTACTAAAAATGTTTTTACCACGCGAACTAAATTAAAAACGTTTATAATCTATTTAGGCTCATTTAAATCCACGAAAACATTAACAACTTGGTAGCAATCGATTTCTAACACAACAAAAACAATAGCAATGGGTCATGTGTTTTGACTTACCACGAGTGTTGAGAGAGAGAAAATCAACGAGAGGAAGGGAAAAGGAGATGGAGATGTATCTCAGAGTCAAAAACACTCATGAACAAGGACCAAAAACACCTTCAATACGCCTGGATCTTCACTCAAACAAAGAGGGAATGATGATAGGAGCTTCACTGGCGGTGGCGTTGTCTTGGAGGCGACTGTCGGAGGGTGGGTAACGGCGGCCAAGAATTGAGAGAGATTGGAGGTTGTGATAGTTTATGGTTAGGGTTTGAAACCCTAAGTGACACCCCTAAGTAGTATCACAAGGACCAAGTTTGTAATTTCTTCCAAGTACAAGGTGGTGGAGAGAATTAAACCACAGGTAACTGAAGTGTAATTTTAGTAAACTTTCGTAAAATAGAGGTCCGGGGCTCATTTGGACTAGCAAATGATCGATTCAAATCAGGAAAATTGCGCCATCGATTTCAAAATGATTTTTCCAATCAAAACAAGTGTTCACACTACTAATTTCTCATATATAATATCAAAATTAATCAAATCGTCGGTTGTGCCATACGCTTTGTGTATGCGATTTCAACGTTTTACGAGATAACTTCTCATTTTTAAGTCAAATGAGCTCAGAAGATTTCGTAAATGAAAATTAAGGATTATTACTCGTAAAATGAATGTTATGGAAAAGTGCGGGTTGTCACAAATAGGTAGGTTTTTGTATTTGTTGACTTTTAAAAGTCAACATGGGTAAATCCAAACAACCCATAAATTGGATATAGCATCAAATACAGGAAGAGATAGGTAACATTTAGGAGGCCAATTTATATTTGAACACATTCTACAATAACAATATGTATTAAAATGGGTAAATCCAAACAAAATTCGGCTGCACATAGCCTTCTGCAAGCATCCATCCAAAACATACAACACATCTTTGGATTTTATACCCTTAAATGCACCAAGACCATTCAAATCAATATTTTGCACAACTCCATATGAGGTATTAGGTATGTTGACTTTTAAAAGTCAAAATGAATAATTACAAACACCCCATAAACTGCATATGCAAATGCACATGCAAAATGCTTAAGAAAAAGGATTTCTTAAAAGATAAACCAAACAAATTACATTAAAATGTCTTACATAGCTTAACTAAAAATGTCTTAAAATAGCATACTACATACAAAAGGACAACACAAAACAAGGACCATTATCCTGCATTTAGTTTCTCTTTTTGGAATGCAATGAACAACACTTAGAACCTCTTTTAGGAGTTGGTTCTTTCGACTTTGCTCTTAAGCCAAGGGCGCATCCGGTTACACTCAGAGGCCTTGCTTTCCTTTGCTCACATCTGGCCTTGCCTTCCTCTGCTCACTGGTACCCTCATCTGCTCTTGCCTTCCTCTATTTATCATCAGCTTCCTTCCTCTATTTACTGGTACCCTCAACTGATGATACTGATAGAGTGTCTTCCAAATCAGTCTTTGAAAATATTAAGATCTGAAAAGGCAAACTGTAATATAAGATGTAATAGTCACTTCAAAGAACAATATTTAAATCAATAACATCTATAAGGTAGAAAGACATTCCAATCATCCCTTTAAGAGATTGAATATATTTACCTTCTAGCGTTACATTCTTTTTGCTGATAAACAGATCCTCAACATGCTCTGCAGTCACTTTTTCCTTTCGCTTGCCATCTATAAAGATAGCCAAAATGAAATAAATAAGATATATTTCCATTTCCAAACACCCTTATAAAAGGTTCACTACTTTTACCTATTATTTCAATCCTTGTCCTCATAAACAGCTCATCAAGAAATTCATCTAGATTTTCCTCTGTGATGGTTTTGTATGACCCATATCTTGCTTTCAACTGATCCAATAATTCACCGTTAAAGTTATTGCTCAGGTTAAACCATACTTCTTCATCATCGGCCAAACATTCAATCAGTTTAAGCTCAACCATGTATCTGATATCTGCAAAGATTATTCAAGATAGCAAAACTGTAATACAAACTCCGAAAATAGTATTTACATTGCATCATAAGAGGTTGAAAAAATTAACCTTTCAGGATTTTTGCCCTGTATAACACATGTTCAAGTTTTGCAATCTTGTTTTCCATACGATCACAAACGCTCTCAGCATTTTCCTTATCATCTATAAAGATAGCCAACAAGACTAGATGTGATCACTAATACAGAATGAAACATGACCCAAGACTGTACTTGTTAACCATTCACCAAAACTAGATGTGATCACTTAACACAAGCAACTGCACATTAGTGTTAACCATTCACTTAATGCTCAATAAGACTAGATATACTCATGGAAAAATAATTTACTTGAAGGCTTTACTCTAGATAACAAATGATTACCCGTTCACTACCATAAAAAATTAATTGAAAAAGTAATAATACTACTTTTTTGCATCACTCACGGTCAATACTAGCGACATTCACAGTCAACACTACTTGAAGGCATAGCGAACAAACACTGAACAAAGGCAAACTGTAATACAAGATGTAATAGTTACTTCAAAGAACAGTGTTTAAATCAATAATATCGATAAGGTAGAAAGACATTCCAAACATCCCTTTAAGAGATTGAATATATTTACCTTCTGCCGTTACATTATTTCTGCTGATAAACAGATCCTCAACAAGATCTGCAGTAACTTTTGGCTTTCGCTTGTCATCTATAAAGATAGTCAAAATGATTTATGTTGATAAACAGATCCTCAACCGAAGGCGCAGGTAGCAGATAGAGTGAGTGTTTTTTTTTTTTTTTTTTGTTTGTTTGTTTGTTCTAGGCCGCCCTATCTCGATGTTTATGTTTACCAAAACTATATTCCCGCTTCTAGTAGGAGCACTATTTGTGTTAAAAAAAAAAATGGGTTTATGTTAGTATGGGTTAGTGAGTGTATGGTTGTGTCAGTTGTTAGGTGAATAAAGAGGCCCGAAAGGAAGCAGTCAAGTTTTATGACCCTTAGGGTTTGGAGGGTGAATAAGTAATTTTGCATAGTTGCGGGGAACAAGGCAAATGGGTGGATTTGCGATTAATGAAGAAAACGAGGGTAAAACAGTCATTTCACAAGGGCTAAATTTGTAATTTATTCAAAGTACAAGGGGGTGGAAAGAATTAAACCACGGGGACTTGAAGTGTAATTTTAGAATAAGAATCTGGAAGAAAATGGGTAAATTTTGAAGCAAGCATCCATCCAAAACATACAACACATCTTTGGATTATATATACACTTAAATGCATTCAAATCAATATTCAGCAAAAGTCAAAATGAGTAAATACAAAGAGAAATGCACGTGCAAAATGCTTAAGCAAAAAGATGTTTTAAAACAAGGATGGAAGCAAAAAAATGTTGGCCCCACCCAAGACAAAAAAAAAAAAAAAAAAAAAGCATGTGTACAAATAAAGAGTGAAGACACACTCCCTCCCCCAATCATCCCTTCCCACTAACTTTAACTTCCACTTTTTTCACCAATCCCCAATCCAAACAACCTCCTCTTCCGCACTTTTTCCCCAATCACCACCAAAACCCTAACCCAAAATGAAACAACGCCGCACAAAATTCACCCGACTAGTGAAACGCAAGGGAAACAACGGCCGTGAGAGGCCTCGCAGGGATGTGATCAGAGATGTGGTTGAAGGCACCAAGGCTAAGAAGGGAGAGAAGCTCAATATCGACGATGTTGTGGCGGGTGTCAAGAAGCTGGAGCTTGAAGAAGCTGCAGCTGCTGGTACCACTAAGAAGAAGCAAGGAGGAGTTTCAAAGTCAGCAGTTCAGAAAAGAGTCAACATAGTGATGAGGAGACAGAAGAATCAGCCTGCCAAAAAAACTTTCAGCACCGATGATGATGCGATGGTTCGAAGCAGCAGCAACAAGAAGAAGCATTACTAGTTTGTGAATTTCACTGTTACTGTTTTACTGCCTGGATCTATTTCATGATGTTTTGGATTTTATGTGTGTTTTTGGTTTACTGTTATTTTGAGTACTTTTATGGTTCTAGATGACGATGTTATCACCAGTTTATTAAATGAATTAATGTTTTGATGATATTTTGCTTTTCGGAATGGATCCGATTTTGTTTCGTCTCTCTATGAATTCTTATGGATTATTAATGTAAGCGCAACTAAATGAAGTTGTTGTTTGGATACACTGTACGGTTTGTGTTTGTTTGGATACACTTACTTTGAAACTAAATGTTGTTGTTGTTGTTGTTGTTGTTGTTTCGGACACTAGTAGCTTATTCATGATCGTTTCAAAGTGTGGGATGAGAGAGTGTTCATGTTGTTCCCATTTTTCTGCATCCGAATGTTTTGCAGGTTCTAAGGGATGATAGGTTGAGGTTCCGCCAAACTCAACATGGTTTTACTTTATGCATTAAGATAGTATATTATGTGATGCTAGCATTTCCACAGAAATGATGAATATTCAGCGTTTTTGCAGGTTCTAACGCCCTTCTTTTTCTGTTAAGCTATATGAAATCCTTTCTCCTCCTAGTTTTAAGGTTAAAATAGTTTATTATGCATTTGTTTGTGTCGACACGACAACATTGTGGCAATGGTGTGCCCATAGGAGTATTATATGTTGCTCAGCTTATACTTTAGATTGACTGAGTGGCGCGTTCTGATGACTTGTCAGAATGTAGATTACTTAAGGATAACTTTTGTTATTTCGCTTTCGTTTTAGAACTTAGAACTTGTGTCATAGTATATAGTCGTAAAATGTTGAAAGCTACATGAGACTGTTAATTTATTCATAACTTTTGTTACGCAGTCTGACTTGTACACCCAACTTACTTGACCTGCCCATGTTGCCATTACGTTGTAGCTTCTGTTAATTTATTCATAATGTGACTGTTAGCATGGTTAGCAAATTTGTTCATCATTCCCAAGCAAATGAAATTAGGACCCCATCATAAGCTAAACGTGGGGGAATAGTGTACGACTGTATACATTAAGAATTTATTTTCACCTTAATCACTCTTTAGTTAATTTGATAAGTTGTGCAGTTTGTTGACTACTTTGTCTTCATTTAAATAAGAGATGCTTCAGAGACGTGATCAGGTATTGGCCTCTCAAAGGATACCGTATCCAAGTTATTGTTTTACCTTGCCATACATATATCCGGCTGTAACTGTTCAGAACACCTCTGAATCTTCCACTATATCTGGTGGGGTACCCCTCACGCAGAGCTTCTTCTGGGTGCCTTTCATCAGTGGTGTGCCCATAGGAGTATTAAGCTTATACTTTAGATTGACTAAGTGGCGTTACTGTGCTCCTAGAACAATGAAAGTTACATTGTGGCATCGCATACATACTTGATGGGCATTTTGGGATTATTTAGAACTTAGAACTTGTGTCATAGTATATAGTCGTAAAATGTTGAAAGCTACATGAGAGCATTGTGGCGTTACTGTGCTCCTAGAACATTGAAAGTTACATGGCGTTATAATGCTAATTAGCAGTAATTTAGGTCATTCATGGATCTTGTGTAGCGCCCTTTTTTGTCCAGGTTATATGGTAGTCATGATGAATAGACAAATAGAATATATGGTTGTAATGTGATTCCGGAGCTTGCAATTCGGTAATTAGTGGAGGGTTCTTATGCTCGATGAATCCTGAGATTTTCCCTGATTTAGATGAGAATTAGTGGAGGGTTCTTATGCTCGATGAATCCTGAGATTTTCAAGAATGCTAAAAGCGGAGGGAACTTGATTATGCAGGTATCTAGTCGAGTTGTCGTACCTGCAGAAATGGGTTATGGCATAATGGATGTGTTACAGGTTTGGCGTCAGTTGGTATTGAAAAATTAGTGGCAGGTACAAATATTCATATCTTTTAATTTTTACTGTTTACTTTACAGCCAGTAGGTGAATTTATGTTTGTTCGTATTATGGGTGTTTATGATTTACTATTTATGTTTTCCAATTGAGTTTTAGCAAATTTGGATTTGGCTGATCTATGTTTTGTATGGTGTTTAATTTTTATGCTACCTGAAAGGGAATCCAGAATCTTGGTTGGATGTTGGACCTTTTGTTTGCTATAGTTGTATAGTGAAGAAGGAAGGGAGAACGTGTTAATTGTTAAAGCAAGACCTTTTGGGAGTGTGATTAACGAAACACAGAAACATCACCTCAAGCTATAATCAGTTCATGAAGTAGTTATTCGATTTTTATTACTGGCAAGTAAACTCCCACTTTTCAAATTATCTGAATGTGTGAAGGGCAAAATTATATGATTCATGAAATTCTTATTAGGATTGTTTTAACTTATGGCGTAATAGGGTGAAGTAGCTTATCCAAAATAGGTGGTAAAAATCACAACTATAATTAGTGGCAGTTTCTTTTAGGATTCTCTGTTAGCTTTGCCGATTGATTGTCTTTCTATCCCACAGTTTCATATATGTGCGTGTAACATATGTTTTATTATTCAGAGAAGGAAAATCTTTGCCGATTGATTGTCTTTCTTCCCTTTTGTCACAAGCTGTTAAGACACCTGATACTGATGCTAGCGGATATACATAACATGCTATATTCAGTGCAGTCACACACAACATAAACGCTCTTATTAGTCACGTTGGTACCTTATTCTTCTGATGCCGTATATTTAGTTATAATTGCTAATGAGATCCTTGTTGTGGATAACATTGCTGGTGGGAATGGTCTATGATATTGTGGTACTGATAAGATACTTATGAGTGTGTCCACTATTCTGCAAGTCCTAACAATTTGATGTGTGTTGCAGCTAAGGAGCATGTGGTTGGATGGTATAGCACCGGTCCAAAGCTAAGGGAAAATGATCTTGATGTTCATGGTTTATTTACCGAGTAAGTATCGCGATCTTAAATAGTTTTTATTTTTTATTTTGAGGCAGGATATTGCACGACTTGCACAAACTTTTGCTATTTTTTGCTTTAACAGACACAAGTGCATGAAATTCAGAATATGCATGTAGTTGTATGTCTATGTTTATCTATAGGTGTCATTTTGTCATCACATTCTCATTTATAATTTACCTTTCTGCGAGCCGGTGAATCTGTTTCATGACTCACAATATGACGTTGAAGTTCGTTTCTATCTATGCAAACTTATTACTGTTGTTTAACACAAATACTTGTTCACTTTATATCTATGTAGTAGTCCTTTATCTCTACATTCTCTTATGAGTTCGATATATACATCTTTTTTTAATTGTAGTCCTGTGATTCTGTAACTATAAGTTTTGTCTTGACCCGTGAATCTTGTTGCTGCAGCTATGTTCCAAATCCTGTATTGGTGATAATAGATGTCCAACCCAAGTAATTGGGGATACCCACCAAAGCTTACTATGCTATTGAAGAGGTTAAAGAGGTACAATCATTTTAGGAGCTCGTTTATGGTGTTTGACCTTCATTTTGTATATACATGTATACATTTTTTGTTAATAAATCAATCTTTTGTCATCTGTCATACCTAAAACAACAAAAAAACTATCTTAGCACACATTAATTTGTTTAGTTACGTGGCTTACATTTGCATATTTCGTGCAGAACGCTACTCAGAAAAGCCAGAAGGTCTTTGTTCATGTGCCCTCTGAAATTGCTGCTCACGAAGTGGAAGAAATTGGTAAGATTTAGTTGCGATTTATTTCATATCCATCTTCAGCTTTACCGGCTGAAAGGACAAAGGAAATGCAGGAATGCCATATATTTTTGGAAACTGATGTTTGCAGTTCTGTTTCTACAGGAGTGGAGCACTTGCTGAGAGACGTGAAGGATATAACCATCAGCACTCTTGCAACAGAGGTATTTTTTATCCTTCTTATATATTAATCCGTGTCTTTGATCCAATGATTGACAGTCTCAGAAGTGAGCTCTTATTTCTCTCAAATGCTTGCTTTCACTTCTACAACCATTACACCAGTTTATCCACAAGCTCTGAACATATTCAGGACATGTTGCAATTCAGAACTTTTGTAATTATATTATATACATCGACTGCTGTGTGTGATCGTGATTAAATTCTTCTATCTTGTGCAGGTCACTGGAAAGCTTGCAGCTTTGAAGGGGTTAGATGCAAGACTGAAGGAGATACGTGGATACTTGGACCTTGTCATAGATGGAAAGCTTCCTTTAAATCACGAAATACTGTACCATCTACGAGTATTCTTTCTACTTTGCCTCCAAGTTTTCAGCTTTTTATAAACTGTCCCTATGTTTTGGTGAGTGCACTTATAACTTCTCAAACTTGGTAGACACTCTTCAGATAGGTCTCACCCTTTGAACAACTGGCCAACTGCATTACATCGTAAAATATTTCACATCGTATCCTATACCAAAATTTGTCATTTCTTTTTCTGAATTTCCTATTTTATGGTAGTGTATAGTGCATGCCCTTGTTGAAAATATTGGATTTGCAACTGATATCTTTCTCGAAGTTAAGGTTTGACCATTTGATTTTTTTGTTAATTGCTTATAATGACTGGTTATGATATTTCAGATGAATCCTCCAAGATGAAACATGATGCCGCTGGTCTTTTAACTATGGCAATTGCGGATCGTGATTCACGTGGTTCCTTATTTAACGTGACTCTCGGTATTAATCGTCATCTTGACAGGTCTGTTAGTTTTAAAGTCGCAATGTTTGTTCATCTAAAGTTTCAAGGTTTTATGCCAACTATTTGCTCTTTTAGAGAAAGAAATTTTAGCTTAGAAATGGCTTGGACAGGAAGTATGTTATTTTTGGAAAGCTTGTGCAAGGAGGGGATGTATTGAAAAAGATTGAAAATGCGGGTGATGAAGATGGAAGACCGACAGTGACAGTAAAGATCATTTATTGTGATGAAATAAGTGAGGGCGAGAATCAGAGTTTTGGTATTTTGCAAGGGTAAGTAGGTCCTTCGTCTTTTATGTTATTTAAAACTGTGTTGCCAAATCAAATTTCTGAACATTTTATTTCGGAAGTAAACAGAAATGTAATGAAACTAGTTTGGAAGTAAATGGACTATCAACCTTCCTTTTGTGATATACACTAAAAGAACTTGAAACAGGTTTCAGTGGGTCCGCAATGTTAAATTCAAAATAGTAGATGCAAAGATTGCGCCAGAGCCATTGCATCGTGGAACTGGTCAGATCATTCCAACCGCTAGGCGTGTGACCTACTCAGCCTTTCTTATGGCAACACCATGGCTTATGGAGCCTGTGTATTATGTGGAGATAAGAACACTAAGAAGTTCCCTAAAACATAATTATACATGTTCATAATCAATATTGCAGTATAGATTTCCAGGCTCTGTCTAGTGTTCAATAAAGTTCAGCAATTTCAGGCATAAGTTTTTGATTTAATTTACTCGGTTTTCACTGTGTCAAAAATTTAATCCTTGATTTCCATTCCAGATACAAACACCTGCAGATTGTCTTTCTGCTATATTCACGGTGTTTTCTCGACGGCGTGGACACATTACTGGCGATGTTCCTCAACCAGGAACCTCAGCCTGTATAGTAAAGGTCAGTATTCTAGCTGTGCAAGTTTGGTATTGATGTGATAAATTATCTATATTGTAGTTTATTTGATGGTCGTATGAATTTTCAGGCATTCCTACCCGTGATTGAATCATTCGGTTTCGAGATGTACTTAAGGTATCATACACAGGGCCACGCTTTTGCACTATGGCTTTTGATCACTGGGCCATTGTGCTTGGTGATCCATTGGACAAAGAAGTTGTATTAAGGCCACTCGAGCCTGCACCAATTCAGTACCTTGCGCGGGAGTTTATGGTGAAAACAAGGCGTAGAAAGGTAGAGTTTAACTTCTCTTCTGTATCTTTTGCTTTTCCACTTTCTTCTGATTTTCAAGTTATTTGATCATAATTTTTAGAGGGGAAAGTTTGATCCGTATAACGAGCTGAATAAAGAATTGGTTAATTTGAAATTGGCCGGTTGGGTCAAATGGCTTGAGGCAAGCTAAAAACCGCTCTACGCAGTCTGACTTGTACACCCAACTTACTTGACCTGCCCATGTTGCCAATACGTTGTAGCTTCTGTTAATTTATTCATAATGTGACTGTTAGCATGGTTAGCAAATTTGTTCATCATTCCCAAGCAAATGAAATTAGGACCCCATCATAAGCTAAAAGTGGGGGAATAGTGTACGACTGTATACATTAAGAATTTATTTTCACCTTAATCACTCTTTAGTTAATTTGATAAGTTGTGCAGTTTGTTGACTACTTTGTCTTTATTTAATAAGAGATGCTTCAGAGACGTGATCAGGTATTGGCCTCTCAAAGGATACCGTATCCAAGTTATTGTTTTACCTTGCCATACATATATCCGGCTGTAACTGTTCAGAACACCTCTGAATCTTCCACTATATCTGGTGGGGTACCCCCTACGCAGAGCTTCTTCTGGGTGCCTTTCATCAGTGAAAACGTGTGCCCATAGGAGTATTAAGCTTATACTTTAGATTGACTAAGTGGCGTTACTGTGCTCCTAGAACAATGAAAGTTACATTGTGGCATCGCATACATACTTGATGGGCATTTTGGGATTATTTAGAACTTAGAACTTGTGTCATAGTATATAGTCGTAAAATGTTGAAAGCTACATGAGAGCATTGTGGCGTTACTGTGCTCCTAGAACATTGAAAGTTACATGGCGTTATAATGCTAATTAGCAGTAATTTAGGTCATTCATGGATCTTGTGTAGCGCCCTTTTTTGTCCAGGTTATATGGTAGTCATGATGAATAGACAAATAGAATATATGGTTGTAATGTGATTCCGGAACTCGCATACTTGATGGCCATTTTGGGATTAGTTACAACTTAGAAGTTGTGTCAATATAGTCGTTAAATGTTGATAACTTGTAATGTTGACCAGCCCCGAGGACCAAACACTATATGTGGAGGCAATGATGTGGTTATGTTTTTGACTGACTCAATGTCTGATTAGGAGAGCGGCGTGTGATCATGCATGTTAAGGAAACTTTAGCTTTGAAATTTAGTCCAGCGAATGTAACATAGGTGCTTCATTGTTCATGCTCTGGTTAGTAAACAAGCTTTAGTTTATGTGTAATATATGAGAATATTGTGGCACTACTTGTCAAAGTGTGCTCATAAAACGTTGATTATTTGGCAATTCTGCAGTCCTCGAGGATGATATGTGTAAGGCAGTGTTTGCTGTATGATTAGGAAGAGTCATATCACAGTGTGCTCATGTAGATTCAGGAAATCATTTGACTTTTGTTTTGAATTGTTGTCCAAAAAATGGTTCGAAATCGAGTGCAAATAAAACACCATGTTAACAAGACTTGTAGAGGTTCAAGTTGATCAGTGTTAAACTTGAAAGTTAAGGGAGTTATAATGCTAATTACCAATAGTTTTGAGAATTCAAGGATCTTGTGTAGCACCCTTTCTTGTCGAGGTTATATACTTGTCACGATTAATAGATATAAGATAGCTTGTATAATTGTGACGTGATTCTGGACATCACACACTTGATGGGTGTTTTGGTAGTTAATGTTGATTTTCTTACTCTTGATCGTTAAGAATTATGTAACTCAATGTTTATGTTAGAGTTTAGTTTGCTAATTGATCATCTAAGTCTTTATTTTTGTAGTTGCAGGGATGATAGGTTGAGGTTCCGCCAAACTCAACATGTTTATACTTTATGCATTAAGATAGTATATTATGTTCTCCCATATGATAGCTAGCATTTCCACAGAAATGATGAATATTCAGATATGTATCTTTGCGTTTTTGCAGGTTCTAAGGGATGATAGGTTGAGGTTCGCCCAAACACATCATGCTTACCCTTCTTTTTCTGGTAAGCTATATGAAATCCTTTGTCCTCCTATCTGCATTTGCGCGTGTTCAAAGTTCGTTATAATATAATACATAGACTTCCGACGTACCGGAGATAAGATAGCTTGTATAATTGTATGCTAGTCGTGCTGAATAGACATAAAAAATGAAAGCCTAAATGTAATTAATAAAATTAAGCTGTTCCTAAGGCTTAATAGCTTGTGACTAACTAGAAACGGACCAGTTAATTGTTGCTGCGACTCTTGCCATCACACAGACAAAGCTAAAATGTGATCATTTTGAGTAAAGAGTAACGGAAATTGCAATAGAAAAACTAGGCTCTGAGAGTATATAAGTTGTATACCCCACGCATGCTATAATCAATTCTAGATAGTCAATATAATGTTCAAATCGTTTATTCCTTTTTTATGGTACATATGAGCTGATTATTCAATGTGGTTTCCTTATGTTTATACTTGGGTATGGTACATATGAGCTGATTATTAAATTATACTTGGGTATGGGCTAATTATGTCGGTTGCCTCAGTGCCACCAATGCTCTCATTAATTCTCCATAGATCAATGTGGTTTCCTTATGTTTATGGCTGAAAATTTTGCATGGTAGATAAGGTAGTTTATCATCATGTAAAACCTGGCTATGGTGATTGATATCTGGGGGGTTCACTGTTAAACTATTGCCACTGCACACTTTGTGAAAGTTGCAACTGAAGAGGCAACCCAGGTGCCCCATACACTAGATTAAAGAAGTAAAAAAGATTACAAAAACCTTATGCGGGTATTTTTGACATCAAGTATCATTTACCCTTTTGAAAAAGTAAAAAACAACTTCATCTTCTTTAACTATTATCGGTCTCTGGCAACAAAGAACTTCCAACCATAGAGCTCCTTGTTCAACTTTACTCACTTTATTTCGATTATTTGGTTTTAAGGGGGCGAAAAGCGATAAACATGAGACTATTTGAAAATTTTACACTACGCTAGAAAGTTGATAGGGGGGTGTCCATGCCCTTGTAGCTCCACCCCTACATATAATCATATTAATATTTAGTTGGGCTAAAAGTTTAAAAAATCATGGTTAACAAAAATAAAAAATAAAAGTTAAAAGAAAATAAAAACATGATAACAAAGTTTATAAAGAACTAAGGATGTAAACCGGACAAAGTATGCTTTGACTTCACAAACAGGTCAAAAGACAACAGTTGATGTTGACACGGGGCTCACAAGGCTCACACTCTGAAAAGGTTTATGAGGTGTTTTGGGGGTTCATAAATGGTTTACAAAAGGTTTACGAAAGGTTGCAGGGGTCCATGAATGCTTTACAGGAGGGGTTGCAGACTTGCAGGGGCTCACAAATGGTTTCTAACAATTAGGGGTGTCAATCGGGTTATCGGGTCGGGTTTGAGGCTTATCGGGTCGGGTCTATCGGGTTTTGAAAAATAAAAACTAACCCGCAACCCGACCCTGTAAGGTATCGGGTCCATCGGGTTCGGGTCCATCGGGTTCGGGTCTATCGGGTTGCGGGTTATCGGGTTACGTGTTAATTTTATCTCACAATTTGCTTAGTTCGTTAACTTTGTAAATTTCTCAATAAATTATGTTACAATGAGATTATTAAATTAGTAAACTAAGTAACAAAACGTTAGTACATATGTGTTCATTCATTTAGACATAGAAACTTTAATATACAAGTAAAATCACACATGAACTGGGCACGTATACACGTATATATTAGGATGTATTCATTCGTATGAACTGTTATGATGCTCATGAGTACAGTAGGTCAGTAGGGCATATGTATATTAAAATTGTCTCTAAAGTAGGCTTACTAAATAAAATTTATGGACTGTGATATACAAATTTAGTTCAATAACTTTAGATTTTTAAATGTGTTATTATAGCTTATCGAGTTTATCAGGTCAACCCGATAATGAACTAATTAAGACCCTAACCCGACCCTATAAGACTATCGGGTTTATCGGGTTGACCCGATAAACCCGATAAACTAAGTTGACCCGAATCAACCCGACCCTATAAGGCCTTATCGGGTTCGGGTCGGGTCGGGTTGACCCATTTGACACCCCTACTAACAATTTGCAAAGATCCCTAGCCAAAATTATGGCTAGTTAAATAAAGAAAACCTTAAGTTTTTTTTTTTTTTTTTTTTTTTTTTTGCCAATTTGTCAAAATCAAATGGATACTTTTACCGAGTTCCTTATAAGAAGTAAAAACACGAGTATGTAAACAAAGAAAATGTAACAAAATTTACAAATTAATTTTGACTATATATCTCCTTCACTAGAGTATTAAATCGTTACCACAATCATTTAAATATTAAATTAATTATACAATCTACCTAAACCAACATTGTCAATTCAAAATCAAAATGTTTTGAAATTTCACGTTAAACCTACCCATATTTTGAATGTGAAATTTCATGTAGTTTTGATTTAAGAATTGACAATACAATTTAAGTATTTGTGATGTCATGCATCACTTTTAACTAATACTAAATTAAGGTTTATATATATATTTTTATTCAAAGATTGGGTATTGAAAATGTGATAAAATTAACTAAACAAAGCATTAAAACTTTAAACAACTTGCCTTACTCATTACGTCTTCAAACGAACCATTGAAGAGAGATAAACGATCAAAGCTAGTATCAAAGTTGGTATGTGATGGTGTTTTAATCAAAATCATAATTTACAATGTATTTGATAAGTTAAATATGCATAGGCTTTTTAAAACAGAAAAACCTATAAACCAAACGAACCTTTAGTTGATGTGCTAATTTTTAGAAAAAAAAAAAAAAAAAAAAAAAAAAAAAAAACCTTGTCCTTTTCGTAGGTAACATGACGAGAGAAAACCTTTTTATTTAATTTAGTCTAGTTATGTGCTAATTTAAGATAAGAACTAATGGGTAAAGAAATCGGTTTTGTGCTTACATGAAATCAATAAATGACGTGGCACTGTGACTTGCAACATATTTTGACATTAGTGATCAAGCCTATCATTCTTATTTTTTACACGACATTGATTTGATTTTGTTAATACAACTTTGAAACACCATCAATCATTTATTTTATAGGTATAAATTTAACTGTAACAACTAACAAATGTCATAATTATTATGTCATGTGGTTGAAGGGATGACACATGTATGTTTGAAAAGCTTTTTTATGTTGTGTATAATCTTTTCGTTTTGAAATTATTGTCTTCTGAAAAAAAAAAAAAAATGAGATCACTAGACTCGTCAACCAGTCAAATATTATCTCCTCCAACCAAACTCGCATTTGATTGGTTGAAATAAGAAGTGCAAAATTATCTTGAGACAACTCAAAAAGAAAAAAATGGACAATAATTTTAGGATGAAAGAAGTTTTTTATTTTTAGTTTGTTTATTATTTCTTTTAATGGTTATATTTAACGATGAGAGAATTAAACTTATCTAAAAAAACTAAAATCGAAATGAATAATTTAAAACCAAATATCGCCAAACCAGCGGGAGCAACGTGAATTGTTGAACAAGCAATGACCAAACATGCTTTAAGCCCAAAGAAAACCATACAGTAAGTCCGTGAGCTTATTAAGCCTAGTTACTAATGCGTGGTACCAAATACGTTACTTTTATTTCTTTCCTAAAAAGCTAAGAAGTTCAAGGCATAACATAAGAGACCACGGTGCAATGGTTTATAGACATGTTATAAAGCCATATTTTCTGCCTATAGTAGTGTCACAGTTGCACCATCTCCTCCGTGTTATGAGCGCTTCGTCGTTGTGACAAAAGTCTTTTCTTTTTTCATTTTTTGAGTGTAAGTAAATAAAAATTGTGGGTCATGTGTACGTTAATTCTCTTTTGTTACGTGTTGAAAGAATGTTATAAAATAGAAGTTGACGTGTCTAGATATATAACATAACCAATAGCACCATTACTCCGAAAGCTCTAACAAACTACAAAATCTAATTTTCATTTGGTAAAATTGAGAAAATATTTATTTGAGATACAAAACTAAATAATGCAAACTTGCTCGATCTAGATTAAAATTTAATTTTATTAAAAGAAAAGAAAAAAAAAAAAAAAAAAAAAAAAGTGGTAACAAACTAACAAAGGTTACTAAACAATAGTACACCATGACTTGCACAGTATTGTGCTTAAAACTCTAAAAATCAGAAAAATATATCCTCAATATCAATTATCTCAAATATATCCTCTAGAAGCGAAAACATATCAATGTGTAGTTTGCATAACGTGTAACTTTTTGGTACTCATACAAACATGTGTCACGAACCGCACAATGCAATTGCAAAAACTTAGTCTATAGTAACTTCAAACTTGAAGGTTCAATATTCCATGTGTGTTTGAAGCCGATTTTGTTATAAAGTTGCCTCCAAAAAGATGGCATTTAGGACGACGACACTTTTTGTTTAGCAGATATATTTGAGGATCTCTTTCTGATTTTCTGCACAAACTTTCCGAAAACTCAAAAACATACTTATTGGTATATGGTTAAGGGTTGAAGTCGAGTAAGAGAAAAGGGACAGTATGCATATATGCGACGACGGCAAATAAGACATAGCCAAAATTGTTAGAGCCAAGCACGTAAAAGATCATAGTAGTTCACTATTAATGAAGTCGTTTCCCGATTTTTATCCAAACACGGTATGGAATTCAAAGCCCAAACCAATTCTAAAAGTAACAAGATACTTTTCTTTCATGTTGACCTACTATACAAAAACTTGAGACAAAATCAATTATATATTCTCTATATCTTAGCAGTGACGTACTCATGATGCAACCCCGCATTAAAATACAACTTTGTTATGTAAACCGATAAACGAATGAGGTTTCTTTGTTCATGTTACTCAGGAAAAAGGTTCTATGACTCAAATGTAAGTGCCCTAATCGGGATATCATGTGACCATTTCCAACCATACTTTCAGTTTTGTTACTAGTAGGGCAATCGAGCCTACTTGAGTCTTGAGCAAAATATTGTGAAGCTCAAAACAACTTGACTCGACATGATTACCAATTATTAAGAAAATATTGACAAAAGTTAACATTACTCGACTTGTTTATGAAAGGGCACAAGATAGATAACATTCACGAGTTTTATAAAGCGAGTATATTTATACGTAAACTCTAGTAAAAAACGTATTGAAGTCGCTCCATCCCATCTATCATTTTGGTACTTAATTTTAACAAGATTTCTATAATACTCAACAGTGTTAATCTTTTGTTAGTTTAAATCTTCATTGGCTTTGGCTAGAATATATAACTTTTAAAAGTCCAATTAAAATTTAAGCCCAAATAATAGTTAACGTGACGCCAAGAAGCTTTTGACGTAACATAGAAATGTGTTAGAATCACGAATCCAATGCTTCACCAATGAACCAATAGAAACACTCCTTTCACCCTCACACGGATCACCATCCAACGCTCCACAATCCTTTAATCCAACGGGCCAAAACACACTCAAACAAACACAATTGTTATGTCCCACCACTATATAAAACACCCCCTCCACATCCCACAAACACAAATTCAAACCACAACCATCAAGTCTATGAAATTTGTGTGAAATTGAGTTTCTCATAAAATCGAGTCTCTTTAGCAACCTCCCAAACTTTGGGTGTATTAATACATCATTATTGATGTATTGACGCACTGTAAGTTTTGGAGATCACTAAGAAGACTTGATTTTATCAGGATCTAAAGTGGCAAATTACATTGTTATAGTTCTGCACTCAAGTATGAAAGCTGAAAAATCTCTGAAATCAAGTATTCTGTATTGTTATGGTTGATTGGATGGTCGAAAGACCAATAATATCCACACTCCCATGTGCTTTAAGTATCCTTAAAGCTTATAGAAGCCTTAAAGCACGTAGAAGTGTGGCTATTATTCGTCTTTTGTGACCATACAATCAACCATAACTATGCGTGAAGCACACAATGTTGAATTTGGTGGGAACATTTATTGGCTAGATTCTTTTACATCCGTGAGAAAACCCCCTTCTAAATCCGTATCGATTTACAATATGTTGCAGCTATGTGTTTGTCACAATTCATCTTCTTAGTATAATACTTGTTAGTTTTGAATTTTAGTATTGTATAAATTTCTATTGTGTTGGTCCTTTTCTGAATGGTTTGAAGCCTCAATCAGTTTTGTCTTACTATAAATTTTAGTTCTATGTTGAATTGTTAGTATAGTAAGGTTAGAATATTTGAATATTGTTGTATCTAAGTCATCTTATGTAGATATATGGGACTAATCCATGCTACACCATGGTTTGAATTAATCATATCAATGATCTCGTTATAAAATAATACACCAAATCTTAAAATGTTAACAATATAACAACAAATGATTTATCAGCAGTAATAAGCAGTTTATCAAAAGCACAACCCAAAATAACAATTGCAAATCATTAAGTACCAACTTTCTTATCAACTTCACAACCATTTGCCCATTGGGGGATCACTGGTTGTGAATGAGAGCGCGATTTTGAAAGATAACATTTTCCGTGTAGCATGCGTACTCCATTCAGATCGAGTACACACCAACAATGCAAGATGCAAACTACAAGCGAGCATAATCACGCACCCTCAAATAAACTTGTAAAGAAATTATTAGATACTGAAAGTGATTATCCATTGATGAAATACTAGTAATATTGGTTCAAATTAGTATTCCCGACCATATGAATACTTTTAGTTTTAAAACCATTCAAAACTGATAAAAGAAAAATGTGTCAAGGCGTTTTTGAAGTTTCCGATTAGAGACAACATCGGGTTTGCCTTTGTGTCATTAAGTCCATCCAATTTGTTTTGGTTTCAGTTCAGTCCAAGTGTCAATCCATCCATCTGACAGTGAAAACTCACCATCCAATTTGTCGTCCCAATTCATAGCACCACAAAGGATTGCGTTTGGGTTTTTCCTGAAAACTCAACGGCCTCGTTTGCTTGTTTGAGACGTTCTTTACTGTCTCCTTATATTGAGACTTCTGCAATAACTTAAAAGCCACACGAAAATAAATAGGTTAATGTTGATTATAAGATAATGGTTCTTTCCCCTTCTTAGATTAGTCCTGTAGCGATGGCAAATACTTGTTGACAAACACGTAGGATGTAGCCTTTTTGGACTTGTGGATTGAGTCCATGTCATGAATCCTGCTGTGAAACACCTTGATCCAAAACAACCTTGCGGTCCCTTTGGCGCTTTAGGAACCATTCATTCAAGCTGGTGACTGGTACAAAAGAGGCCACCAGGTTAGCTCCTAAAACTTAACTTCGACTTTTCCTAGTCAAACCTTCTAATATGATAATGTAAAATGAAACGTGTTTTACAGCGAATATAACATGTAAATCTTTCCATGTGTAGCAGTTTTATGCGAATATAACGTGTATGTCAAACCTTACACTTTTATTGAGGTCTTGCAAAATGAAATCTGACTCTCCATAGTTGAAGAGCTGCCAAGCATGTACTCTTGGAGCACAAGGGATTACTATGGTACAGGCATACGACCTACTCGAATCAAAACGGCACACCTGTTCATACTTCTGTTAATTGGTACTACCTGGAAAATGTGTTGCCAATGCTAAATAGCAAAGCACATGCAGATCATTTCACATATACATATAAGTTCACAAAATAAACATCCTACAATAATATCATAAATCGTTAAGATGAAAAGTACAATACAATAAACATCCTACAATAATATCATAATTCGTTAAGACGAAAAGTACAATAAACGAATTAGCTAAATACGTTATAGATAGAAATAGTAAAACGATCAAACAGCGCTAAGTGAAGATAGGCAGCTTCTATGGAGAGAAATAAGCAAGTTTGAACACACATTTAGACCATTCACCGAGTAAACTTAATGAAGAGCTTGTTAGCGTTTCCCATTCTCCTTCGAGACCATTTCTGATTTCACAACATTTGAGGCCAGGCCAATTTCCGGATTTGTTTTCCATCACACCCGTATCAATTAGCTTCAAGAAGTAATCAGCGGCTTTGAGCCTCATCTGAAGATGTGCCTCTACGTACAGGGGCTGGCAAATGGAAAACAGTGCATCAAAGAGCTGTATTGAGTTCTCCACCAAACCATCATCCCGATATGTTTCAAACGACAGTTTTTCAACATTGGTAGCCGGAAGCAGGCCTAATGTTCTCACATCATCAATGTTGAATGGTTCTAGAACAGCAGATTCAAAACCTCGTATTACAATGCTAAACTTGCTTGATAAATTGACTGCTTCCCTCAACTCAAGAAAGAACAAATGATCGATGGGACGATTCACCACCCGAGTTAGCACAATTTTCTTGGGAGCAATGGTTGGAAACAAGAGTCTAGGCATATTAAAGCTTTTGTACAGGAAAGTAAGTAATTTGGGAGCATTAACTTGTATATATGTTGGCCTGAATTGACCCAATCGTATTTCACATCTCTGCAACGAATTGGACCTGATATCCAAAATGTCCACCTCACACTTTAAGATATCAAGGGTTAGCCTCTCAAGAAAAGGAAACTTGGTATTGATAAGGCTACAAAATCCATCAACATCGAGGGTCACACCAATTAAAGATAACTCTCTCAAGCTCCCTATTGAATCTACAAGGGATAATACAGGTGTATGTAGTATCCTTGATGAATTGTATAAAAGTGAACACAGACGTGGAACATCAGAAATTTCTAAACTCACATTATCATAACGACTACGTGGAGCTATTTTTAACTCTTGAAGATAAAAGAGGTTATTTACCGTTATTTTATCCAAGCCTTTCGGAAGTCTAAGGTTGATCTTTTCAAGTAACTTACAAGTAGATAGTAAGTTATGAAGCACCTCTTCCTGAATTATGAGGACATTAAGCAACTCTAGCACTCGCAAGTTCACGCAAACGATCAAAGGATTACTACTAATGTGAATGGGATAGTTGTGGAGAGGGTTCAACATGTGAAGGAATGAATCGGCTTTTATCCTTAATGTATTAAGGTTCTCACTTGAGAAAATCTCATCGGGCAAAGTAATCGAAGCAACGTCATTAACGACCGCGAGGCAAAGCTCCTTAAGAGTACTTTTGGAAGCGACACATTTAATAAGCTTTTCAGCACATGTGGGCGACTTTGGCTTGCGGATGACAAAGTGAAGATCACATGTTATAATTGGTATGTTGTCCCTGTGATACCTTCCTAAAGTCCGTCCGATCAAACTCAAGTAGCTTCTTTCTTGCTGTTTAGTTAAAGACTTTCCGGATTGGCAAAACCTGAGAGTGGGGATGGTAGACCAAGCGTGTAGCCATGACTTGGACAAGACGCAGGTGCGGGCTGCATCTTTTGGCGGCAACAATGCTTGAATATGATGAATCAACTCAGGTACATCTTCTAGTTGCCGTCTGTGGGTCTCCTCCATCTGCAACAAGAATAACAAAAGACAATCAAAGAAGGTTATGTTTAATATACAAAATAACTACAATTTTGTTTAGTTAAACAGTTTAAACGTTAGATAATTAGAATAAGAGCCACCGTCTAATAACCCGCAAAAAGACACAACATGTTGACTTGATTATGTATCCATTTGTTTAAGCTTATTTATGGGCTTACGAGCTTATATGTATTTTCGGTTTATATTGCATAAGCTCAAATTTTTTGGCTTATTTGAAAATTATGGGCTATAAGTTTGTTATGACATAATATATAAGCTCGTAAGTCTCAAAATAAGCCAAAATATAGGGCTTATGAAACATAAGCCGAAAACATATAAACTCATAAGCCTTTAAATAAGCTTAAACAAACACCCCGAAGAAACCTCCTAGTCCTCAACAACTTTGCATCTAAGCTATAGAGTGAAATCTAAACGACGATATCATTAAATTTGGTTGCCTCTGGGCTGCTGGTGACTCAACCAATCAGTTCTGTATCCACTAGAAAGAAAAAAGAAAAAGAAAAAAAAAAGAGAAGAAACGAACTTTGCAACAATGCTTAAATACAACGATATCATCAAATTTATTATACTTACCAACGTTAACTAATACATAGTAATGAAGTAAACATCAATTCAAAGTATGTTAAGCTAAATTACCGTGAAACTGAAGATAGTAAAACGAAGGGGGTGTTTGTTTTAGCTTTTATAAGGGGCTTATGAGCTTGTATAGCTAAAAGAAGCTCATTAAAGAGGAGCTATAGCAAAGGATGATTTTACCCTTGTTGTAAACTCTAAGGGTGCAATATGGTATGCTTAACATGGCTAAATAAAATTCACATAAGGGTACAAATGGAGAAACAAGCCTATTTGAGACTAACATTTTAAGCTTATTTATGGGCTTACGAGCTTATATGTTTTCGGTTTATATTGCATAAGCTCAATTTTTTTTGGCTTATTTGAAAATTATGGGCTATAAGTTTGTTATGACATAATATATAAGCTCATAAGTCCCAAAATAAGCCAAAATATAGGGCTTATGAAAAATAAGCCAACTCCAGGTAAATGCTTTTCCCAGCTCAAAGGCGATGCCTTTAAATAAGCTTAAACAAACACCCGGAAGAAACCTCCTAGTCCTTAACAACTTTGCGTCTAAGCTAATAGAGTGAAATCTAAACATCAAATTTGGTGGCCTCAATTACTTAGTATGCGTCAACCAATAATGTATCCACTACCCAACCTTGTTTTATTTTACTTACCAACGTTAACTAATACATAGGGGGCGTTTGTTTTTGCTTATTTAGCCAGCTTATGGCTTCTTTGGTTTTGGGTTTATGTTTCATAAGGGCACTTTTTGTAGCTTATTTTGAAACTTTTCGGCTTATACAAGTTCATTATGTCATAATGAACTTATATAAGGATTATAAGCTGAAAAGTTTGAAAATAAAAGCCACAAAAAGTGAGGTTATGAAACATAAGCCGAAAACCAAATAAGCCATAAGACGGCTATATAAGGGAAACAAACACCCCCATAGTAATAAAGTAAACATCAACTCAAAAGTATTTTTAAAACGTGCCCATATTAGACAAATCAGCTAAAAATATAGACAAGTTAACAAAATAAAGACAACATATATATATATATATATATATAATGAGAGATTGGATCTACCAATTCGTGATGAGTGTAGATGAGCGGATATATGGTGGTCAAATTTTGGGGAAATGAGTCAAGAGACTGTGAAGAGCCAATTTGGTACTCCTATATAACAAAAATCATTTACATGAAGGCCCTTGTAATATGGAAGTTTTAGCATAAAGGCGTCCGTATTTTATCATTGGAAATCTATGCGTACTTTTTTCAAATTTGTTGTTCACATTTCCAAAACTAAAGGGTGTTATTGTATTTTAAAAGTGTTAAAGGACTGCATATCTAAGACCCACAAAGTATTTTTTAAAACTTAAGGACTAAATGTGAAATTTTGGTAAAACCACATAGACTATCCATGTAATTCTATAGCAATTTGGCAAAAATAGTCTCTAAGATTTAGTTATCATTGCAAACTCAGTCCTTTGTAGCATTAATTAGTATATTACTATCTATAGCAATTTGACAAAAATAGTTTCTAAAGTTTAGTTGTCCTTGCAAACTAAATCCTTTGTAGCATTAATTAAACGAAAATAGTCCCTAAGGTTTAATCATCTTTGCAAACTAGGTCCTTCAAGGACTAACGATGTAACATAATTAAACTTTAAAGGACCGCTACATAAAAATATAACGGGACCACAACACTTCCGCAGCAACGCGCGGGATCACCCACTCGTTTACACCCTAGTTATTATTACAAACTTTATAAATTATAAATTAATTATTTAAAAGTAAAATTATCATTTCGTAAATTGTAAGTGAGAGAAAGCTGTAATTATGGTATTTATCTAAAACTGTGTGTTTTTTTTATCGATAAATAACTATTTTAGGATGGAAGGAGTAACATACTACCCATGGAAAATCCTAAAAATCCTAGTAATTCGTTGCTAATAAATAAATACGTCAGTTTAATAGCAATGGTTTTAGCATCCCAGATTCGTTGCAATACTTTATAAATTTTTACGTTGCTAATTTTCATTGTTCCTATAAAAAATTCTTTGCTAATTTTTGTTGTTAATTTTTTTGCTATTACATAAGATCAGCAACGGATTTGATTTCGTTGATAATTTTCCGTTGGCAATCATAGCTTTTCTAGTAGTGCACACTCTTCAACCAAACAAATATCATACTCGTCCATTGAAGTAATTTTTAGCAAACTTATGGCAAAGTATTTCGTGTATGAAATAGATGAATAATGTCAAACTTTTAACTTATAATTAAACGTGTAAGAAAAATGTATGGAGGTAAAGTATAGTATTGAAAAAAATAAGGACTGTAGAAAAATTAATAATTATACATTCTTTATTTTGAAAGTTTTTAAATAAATTTATATTCTTTTTATATATAGTAGAGAACAATGGCGGAGCTATTAAGGGACCGGGAAGGGTCCCGGGGCCCCCAGGCCTAAGCCCGTTAGTGTTTTTTTTTCGTGATTTCATGTGTATTTTCGAAAAAAAAATTATTTCGGCCCCTCCAATTAAATGTATTTCGTGAAAAAAATTTGTTTCGGCCCTCTCACGAAAAATTTTCTAGCTCCGTCATTGGTAGAGAAGATTACTAAACTAACTCTTCACACTTTATATGTATCAAGGTGTAGTAATAAGAGGAAAACAACTACATATTTATATGAACAATTTTTCTTAAGTTACTTGTTAAATACCATTAATGAACTTGTACTAAACTAGTAACAAGATTAAAAAAAAGTATGTGGGTACGCAACAGAAGTAAAGTTTTGTACAAGTGAATAATAGAGGAATGTAAAGTGAAAATGTAAAATAACAAATGAGTAAATCTTAAAGCTGAAAAAGGGTATGTAGGCAAGAAAGAAAGATTGCAAATTTGCAACCAAAAATAGATAATTTGTTAGAGCACTAGGTATCCTGGTGTCATTTTGCTGATACTGTGGAGAAAAGTGATGCCACTTCAGCACCTTTTTCTCATGACACCAGAAATCACCACAACATCAAAAACCCTCTCCCTCCTATAACACCAATTTCTGATGCCGTCATTACGGAGCCCAAATATAACCATAGTAAAAAAAAACCCTCAACATGACACATTTATAAACCAGTAATTTAGCGCATATAAAAAAAAGAAGCTATTTTTCGAATAGCCATTACCAGCCTAAATGTCTTGGATAAGCTCACATTAGCCCATTTAACCAAAACTCATATGTTGTCCAAATAACACCTTAAAACTAGAATATAAGTAATACTTTTACCCTAAATTTTTATTTCATTCCTTAACCTTACACAGCTACATAAACTTTTCATTTCACTTCAATCTTATCTCAAATGAATCTCACAATATTCCTTCAATTATTTCCAATGAAATTTCGTTGCTATAAACAAATCTCATCAATTTGTTTCTTTCATCTCATACGAATAACACAAACCAAATGCAAATCATGCACTTGAATCACAACAGCCCCATTCAAAACATAAACTATATGTTCAAAAGTGAGAAAAAAAACTGGAAAACGCCACATAAAAACAGGAAAACGTTTTGCGGGACCATCTACGCTGGCCATGATGGCTCAACACTCGAAAACACGAAGGAAGGTACCCTCTTGGCACCGTCGCATTGCGTTTTTGGGGAAAACGCCCCTCAAAACGCATGGTACCTTCCCCTCTTAATAGTTTTACGGTTATAACATTGGTCATTAATAGTATCTGTTTTTTTTTTGTCCGGAGGTACAATTGTACAAGGGCAAAATAGTAATTTAACAAAAGACCGTTCTTAAACAAGCAAAAGATCGGCCACATCCGGCTCAGTCTCCGAGCCGGTTCCCGATTCAACCGATTGAACCAGCTGAGTTAACCAGGGTTTTAAAACATTGTTCAAGACTTACTGGAGACATTTGTAAGATAAGTGGTATACGGTGTGAAAAATAATTGCCATTAAAATAAATGGGTGAATGGTTTATTTAAACTTTGACAATTTGACCAAAAGAAAAAGTAAAAATACATAGCTTCTTTGAGCGCTTAATATCTTATTAGCTTTTTAAGAATGAACAAGTTGGCTTTTCTCTTGTGACCTAATGAGATTATTAAGTTCAATCTTTCAACCTACATCTTATTATCGATTTATGGATATACAAGATAGTGAGATACTAGTTAAATTGTATCAATTCTTAAAACATTCAATTCTCACATGGTCCCACTTTTTTTAGATAAGTATTGACCAATCATGTAAAGTTTTCAAGATCGGGTTCTTACCTAGGGTCGTTTTCGTTTTTGCAAGATCGTGATCGTAAGATTGGATCGGGATCTTAAGATTCTACTCTAATGTTATTTCTTAATAGTTTTTGTAATATCATACAAATCTATAAATTATTATTACATTATAAACACAAAATAATATAAATGTTTCATAGAAATGTTGTTCTAAATTATGATTATGAAATGTTTAAAAAGATTAACATGTTGTTTTTTGAATTCTACAAAAAGACAACTCATAAATTTGTAGTTTTTTAGTTTGTAATTCGAGAAAAGTAAGATCAGATCGGATTAGACCTTAAGATCACATTATCAAAAACGGGATCCTATAAGATCTTAAGCTTGCAAAGATCCTATGTAAGATCCGGATCATTTTTTCTTTGTAGTATCGTAAAATGTAACGTTTTATAGGCAGGTTATAAAGCCATATTTTATGCCTATAATAGCGCCATAGTTGCACCGCTTCTCCGTCTTACGAGCGCTTCGGCATTGAGACAACAATAGTTTTTTTTTTTTTTTTCATTTTTAGAGTGTAAGTAAAATAAAAATTGCAGGTCATGTGCATGTATGTTATATTGGGGATTTTTTTTATTATGTGTTAAAAGAATGTTATAGAGTAAAGGGTAAGGATCCAGTGAGAAGAAAACTTAAAATGAGAAGAATGAGAAATAACTATAATCACACATTATAGATGCATCGACTTGAATTAGATGCATCTCTATACATTTAGATGCATCCCAACTAGTTTTGAAAGTGATTTTGAAGTGAAAACGATGCAAAGTGGTACTAGAAACAAATTTGACCCGTAGGGGACGAAAAATACATAGAATTTATCTAACTTGATGAAATGCATCTAATATATGTATATGCATCTAATTTTTTGCTAGAAAATATATTAGGATGCATCTAAAAGAGATGCATCTAATTGAAGTCGATGCATCTCTAATGCGTGGTTATAGTTATTTCTCATCCTACTCATTTTAAGTTTTCTTCTCATTTGATCCTTAGTCATAGAGTAAAAACTAACGTGTCCAGATATATATACCCTATAACATCACTACATCGAATGCTCTAAAAAACTAGAAAATCTAATTTTTATTCGGTAAAATTGAGAAAAGATAATTATTTTAAAAAATAAAGAGTAAATTGCTTTTTTGGTCCCTAAGGTATGGTCAAATTGCAGGTTTCGTCCCTAACATTTTGAAAGTGCAGCGGTAGTCTTTATTTTGAAAGTTTTGTTGCGTGTTTGGTCCTTAAATTGCAGATTTGGTCCCTAAAAGTTTGAAGTTTCCGTTGCAAGTTTGGTCTTTAAATTGCATATTAGGGACCAAACATGCAACAAAACCTTCAAAATAAGGACTATCATTGCACTTTCGAAATGTTAGGGACGAAACCTGCAATTTGGCCATACCTTAGGGACCAAAATTGCAATTTACTCAAAAATAAACGATTAAGTAACGAAAAATTGTTCGATCTAATTAAAATTTAATATTATTGAAAAAAAATGGTAACAAACTTGACTCAACAATAGTAAATATATAAACCGGACAAAGTGCACGGTTAAAGTTGACACAAGGTTCGAAAGGCTCAGATTCTCAAGTGGTTCATAAATGGCTTACACAAACAAACCAAAAAACAACAGTTAAAGTTGACACGGGGTTCGAAAGGCTCAGGTTCTCAAGTGTTTCATAAATGGTTTACAAGAGATTCACGAGGTTTATGAGGGGTTGCAAAGGTTCACATATGGTTTACAAGAGATTCACGAGGGGTTGCATGGGTTCATAAATGGTTTATGATAGGTTCATGAGGGGTTGCAGGGATTTATAAAGATTTGCAATATCCATCCATATTCCCGTAGCCAAAATTTATGGTTATTTTTTCAAAGGGAATTTGTAAAACAAACAATGTTTTTGAAGTGACATTGTCCCCAATATTTTTAAAAATACCAAAAAAAGGGTAAAGAGAAAAATAAAAGAGATGAAAGAAACTAATACTCTTCTAGTTTGCTCGGTATGAACGGAAAACGGAAATACGGTCAAATCCTCCTCCAAAATGATAAAATCGTCCGATAATATGCTTCTTGTCCAATATAACCTGTAAATCTATAAGAAAACGAACACGAAACCTCGCATAAAATCAGCAGTAAATACTATATATAAAACTAAACCAGAAAGCGAATAAGATATAATGCTTGCAAAATAAATCTTATACAGGAATCTGGAAATTTAAGAATTCTGGAAATTTTCAAAAATTAAATTTCCACAGAAAAAGAGAAGTCTGGAAAAATTTGTTGCTACAGATTGGCGTCGTCACTCTGTAAAGGTGACGCCATCAGAGTGACCTAACAGAATTTTTTACGTTTTGTCTCTAGAAAATTTCTAAAAAAAACTAACTTTTAAAACCTGTAATTTCTGCCTAAAATTCGTTGTGACTCGATACTAGTATTTGACTTAAACAAACATACGAACAAGATAGAATATATGCTTATTATGAATTGTAAATTTATCATGTTCGAATTTCGTTCTTTTAAACAAAGTATGAATTTCCCTACACTTATCTTTTCGTAAAATACATTTATATGCAATTAAGACGAAGTTAAAAACAAAATTAAGCATTTTCACAAATTATTCAAAACATGAAAATAAAACAATTTTAATAAAACATATATGACACAAACAATATAAAAATAAAACAATTAAGCATGGGCTGCCTCCCACGAAAGGCTTTTTGTTATTAATGAGTGGCCGACTCTTATTGACTCTTTATGGGCTTAAGGAAAAAAAAGTTGTGCTCACCTTACAAGCATATTTAACTTGCAAGCCCATGAAGTCTATAAAACACATTTTCATTCTTCTATTTTATTTCTTGGTTAGAAGTTAGAACCCAAATTTGCAAACTTTGTAATCAATAGATGAGTGGGGAAAAACAATAGTCATGTAATGATTTCTTAAATGCAACCCAAACACATTTTCAAAAACAATCAACTAGATCGCATTAGTTGTATGTTTTTGGAGATTTTTTTAGTAAAACGCAAAGGAGATATTTTTAATATAACATACAGAAGTTGAAGTATAAAGTAGATTTATAAATTCCATAGAATGATCTGAATAATTCCATAGAATGATCTGAATAGGATGTGTGTAGAAATTCATGTAAATATTAAAGTAGTATAAATATAGGTGCCTTTTATTTAGCACTAGACACATAACTTCACTCGATAATTTTAAATTTTATACTCCTCCTTAATCAATATAAGTGTTTTTTTTTTTATCTTGAGCTTTTTCTTTTGTACATATCATTGAGGGGCCATTTGGTTCACTGGATTCGATGTGATAACTATAATCTGAATTACATTTCAGTCTTGTATGGTTGGCAAGATGAACGGAATTGTAATTCAGATTATATTAGTTTGGTTGTTTACTCTGCAAACGAATATATAGTTTTAAATTATACTTTTGTGATTACATCAAGTATAGTTTTAAACGAGTGTTGGAAAACCCGCGCGATGCAGCGGGATTGCTTAAAGGACTTATTTTGCAACGACACTTAACTCTCAGGGGTTGTTTTTGCCAAGTTGCGAAAGATTATTAATGCTAAAGGACTTACTTTGCAGCGCCACTTGAACATCAGGGGCTGTTTTTGCCAAGTTGGCAAAGTTTGCATTGCACTGTTCATGAACGCTACTGTTCATGCACGTTACTATTCATGCCCCAATGTGTTTTAGTATATATACGAGTGTTGGAAAACCCGCGCGATGCAGCGGGATTGCTTAAAGGACTTATTTTGCAACGACACTTAACTCTTAGGGGTTGTTTTTGCCAAGTTGTGAAAGATTATTAATGCTAAAGGACTTACTTTGCAGCGCCACTTGAACATCAGGGGCTGTTTTTGCCAAGTTGGCAAAGTTTGCATTGCACTGTTCATGAACGCTACTGTTCATGCACGTTACTATTCATGCCCCAATGTGTTTTAGTATATATATATAATTATACTTTTATGATTAATATTAATTTAGTTATTATTTTTTTTTAATATTCTGATAATTTATAATTTCATGATAATGATTTTGAGGATAATTTCATATACATACCCCAATTAAACATGAAAATGTCATAAATGTATAATGTATTTAAAGCATTTTTTGGTAAATATGTCGACGAGTTTGAATTTAATTATGTTTTGAACCAATCAAACCCTTATGTTAGAACCAGATGGCCCAAAAACAACACCATACATACCCGATCTAACCCAAAACCTTGAGTAAACACTCAACCAACCATAAAATTAGGAAACCCCCGATTTAGAAAACCCTAATTTTTATAAAATCAATATTTTGTAGTAAAATAATATTTGATCAGCTAGTTTAGAGCATCAAAAACCAATCTTGGCCAAGGCAGGAAGAAAGTCAGGAACGACCCTGCCAAGCATTAGCAACAAACACTAAAAAATCTGATTATCTCATTATTGCGATATCAAACATCATAATCAATCCAAACACTATATTTCATAATCACGTTTTATAAAAGTTGATTATCTGATTATCCATTTTGTAAAACGCATAATCTATTTTAAATAAGCAATCCCATACACCCGCTAAATAGGCATATGCTTATGCAAAGTTGCGTTTTGTCACTTTCAAAACGTGAAAAAGTGATTATTTTGTTAAACTACCCAAACACTTAAAACATATTATTTGCGTTTTCAAATTGCAACAAGTAGATAATCACTTTCCAAATGCACTCCGAAACACCCCCTTAGTGCTCTAATGTGTCGGGCTTATTTGACGAAAATAATTTGAATTATGGGCCTTGTTATTTAAATCTTTGTTAACTATCCTTTTGTTGCATGCACCGACTTAAAAACAAAGATAGGAGTATACGTGTGGGCCAAGTTGGTTAAGAAGGTTAGTCATGCAATCTGACTACTTATAAATGCAGCGGATAAATGGGTATTCATAAGTCGAATAAGAAAATTCAAGATGTTTTGGTTGAGATTAAGTTATCGGACATGGCTGGTTGTATCAATACACTTGCTGTAGACGGCTACTGCTGGTTATATCAAATTATTCTCCATTCTGAACCTATAGCTATCAAGTAATCTTCCTTTTTTTAATTAAGGGTATTGATTATATATAGTCGTTGCATTGAGATTGCTAAAATTTTGTTGTGGTTGTTATGTCATCATATTTGTTGAAAAGTTCATGGCAAAAGTGAATGAGTTGCGGTCAGCTAACATTGAGCCCTATATCGTTTTTTGACGGGGCTAAGTTACCAACCAAGAAAGTGATCAGGCACCATGCACGTCGAGAGTAAGATTATAATTTTGTGAATTTATTTTTATTAAAAAATTTGGTACGTGGTTGCTTACCCTTTTTCTCTTTTAAGCACAGGAGAAGAACTGGAAGCATGGATAAAGCCAACGAAGATGCGGGAAAAAAATTTAGTCAAGCAACAACTGTAACTGTGACGCATGACATAGTTTATGTTCTAATACAGGTAATAACACTGTCGTGAATCCCTTTTCTGATGTCGTATGTAAATTGTGAATTTTTACCTCATACTAATTAAATGCTTTCACTTTGAAGACATTGAAACAGGAGAACGTAAGCTATGTCGTAGCACCGTACGAAGTTGATCCCCAACTTTCCAATCTTTGTCTCGAGGGAAAAGCCGATGCAATTCCGACTTCCGATACTGACCTCATTGCTTACGGATGCAAAAAGGTAACTTCTAACACTATTTTGCTTTATATAGCTTTTTAAAATTTTGTTTCTTTCAAAGTTATCCCATTACTTTTGGGCACATATTATCTTCAGGGATACCAATAACAAAACATACAAACTGTTCGAACGGTCAAAGCTAGAAAGTAGCAAAGCATTTGGAGACTTCACACAAGAGATGGTTTTACAAACTTGTATTATGGGTAGATGTGATTATTTACATATCCCAGGAGTCGGCATAACAGGAGCCATGTGTAACACCCCAACCCGACAAGGGGTCGAATATCACATTATGGAGTCATATCAGAACATACTAATAAAAATTTGCAAGCGGAAGTCTTATTAAATAAAATTACCAAGTCATATAAACGAATGACTTACAAAGAAAATAATTACATAATCCAACATATCTAAAAGATACGAAGTATCAAAACAAATGTTCTTCCAAATGAGTCCAAAATAATAGGGAAACTAGGGTCGGTTCACTCAAAAGCTCCTACTCTCAGCCCATCAAAGCCCAGCATCCCATTAAGTACATGCATGGAAAAGAAATGCGGCTGAGCTTAAAAAGCCCAGTGAACAGATATACAAAACAAAAGCTAAACAGAATCAAAATACAAAACGAAACAAAGGAGACTGATATCAAAATCGTAACGAATGAGCACAATGAGTCTATGAGTCAATGAGAAACCTACAGAACACAATATTAATAGATATCCAGAAGGAACATAAATCAAAGAAGACCAAAGCAAAGCAAAGCAAAGCAGCAAATCATTGAACAAATATAAGCACATATAAATAACTAAACATACAAGTGTCGAAACATAATCATATAGGAGTTGATGAAAAGTATCATAATCAAACAAGCAACCAAACAGTGTATAAGCATATCAGTCAGCGGATCAACTAAACATGAATACGGCAAACAAACAAATCAGATAATTAGATATACCTAAGCTAAGCAGAATTCTATAATCAGGCGAAATCAACTGAATATAATGTAAGCATGGGAATCACCCAAGTCAGAAAATCAACAATTAATAAACACAATGAATATCATAACAAGCTGAGACACAAATAGAGTATAAGCATGTCAGTCACAAGTATAGGTAGAAAATGCTGAACAAACATCATAACTAAATGAAGTAGCTGAACAAGAATACAGCATGGCAAACTAAATAAATCAACTAGACCGATAACATAAGTTGTACCATATTCCTTCATCAACCAGTAACATGAACAGATGTGTAAACATGACGGATCAACAAGTCAGGTAAACATTAATTACTATGCTGAACCGATAACATAAGCATCAGAAACATCAAACAGAAGTACAAACATGGAAATCACAATTTGTAGGTAGATTACAACATGATAGTCATAGCCCTCGACAGAACTGAACGAAGTATAACATGATAAACGGTTAAATCAAATGATTACATACTAGCATGGCAACCAGACAAATCAAATAGTCACATGATAGCATGGTAAGCGGATAGTCAGATATTAGCATGATAACAAATGAACTAGGTAACTACATACTAACATAATAGACAGAGAAATCATGTAACCATATATCAACATGGTAAACAGATGGATCAATTAATCATATAATAGCATAGTCAACACTTGAAACCAATATTCATATAATAGCATAGTCAACACTTGAAACCAATATTCATATAATAGCTCGGTAAACGGATGAAGTGGTAATCTGAAGTATAAGCTTGGCAGCCAACCGAAATAGAGTGAGAGCATAGTAAATCAAATGAACTGAAAACTGAATATAATAGCCAAATGAACTGAAGCATGAGCCCGATAGTCAAACGAATCACATAAGACTACTGAGTGAATAAGTAGTCAACTGAATGACTGAATATGCATAGCAAACGAATGAATCACAATATTAGATAGTCACATAATAACCAAAATCAGAATGTTGCCACGAGCACCTAATACTAAAGGAGATACTCCAATAGCCAAATCTAACAAATCACATATCATAACCCATATCTGCCAAATCATATCAAATCCGTCAAATCATAAGTGCACAAGGAGGGGAGACCTCTCAAGTACCAAATGGAGTAGCTAGCTCCCAAATGTGAGGGGGTGTATTGCACACACGCACCACATCACCAAAACTGAACTGAGTACCTAGGATGCATCCATACGCTCCCTGCAAAACAAATCAAATATACATATGCCAGTACAAGACTGTACATACGTATTCATAATGGCCAAGTGCACACATATCATAATCATATCAAAAGGGAACGCCGGGGACTAATCACACCGCCCCAGATAGTGTCATGCCATTGGTGCATCAATGACATGGCCATGGTACCTCCATGACTAGTTAGCTCGAGAACCAAACACAACAAATTATATCATATCAAACTGATCATATAATGGAATCATATCAATAAGGGATCTCAAACGGATAACATATCGAACGAATAACTAATCGAATATCAAATCAGATGATCATACCAAAATGAATCATATCAAATGGATTATAACAAATCAAAGCGAGGAGAATACGAATCGAATATCAAAATGAACAAGTCATGAGAGAAAAGAAGTGTCATTACTGAAATGACAGGAATATCTGTACCTCAAATGTGTGCGTAAGAGCAAAGCACACAAAGCCAATCACTTCTCCCTCTTCATAAGATCTACAGTAAATATACTCACACATTACCAACATATTCATTTTATAAGCTTCTTATGCATTTATAAGTGTTTTACTTATTGATATCATCCTTTTATCTTTCATTTTCTTAACTTTAATTATGGACCAGATTTAACGATTTTTATAAAATACTTACTTAGCTCAAATAAAATAAGGAAATTTCCCAGGGGTTTCCATATGAGTTAAGAGACTCTCAAAAAATTGGGGGATTCTATTTCCAAGTCAAATGGCCTATGGAAAATCATAAGTCCATACCTGTCCAGAACTCACCCAGATTTACACACACCAAAAGTGTAGCCCAAACAAACACACTCACCCTACTCCACACATCAAACCAAAAATTACAGGTGTCACACAATATATAAACATCATAACCACCAAAGGAAAAGTTCCAGAACCTGATGGATTTAATACCAAAAATCAAATACTACATCACAAATTTAAACTCAGAAATTCAGATTCAAACACTTTAACTCAAAAAATATAAAAATCATACTTCCAGGTATACAAATGCTACAAGGCTTATATTTCCAGAAAGATATTTCAAAGTAATACAATTTAGCCTCAAAAATCACTCAAAAACATGCAAGTATCATCAGTTAACACCTAGATGAATCCAACCTAAATTCCGGACATGTTTTCTCAGCTTTGACACTTGATCTTGTAAAATTCAAAAATACGACTTAGACAACTCCAAATTCGACCAAACCACTTGGAAACTTAACTAAGACATAAAATAATTTTTTCCAACAAAAACCCAGATTTTAACCCTTATGAAACTCAAATTACAAGGTTCCCAAATTCGGATTCCAAAATAGCCCCGACCAAAAACCCGTCTAAAAGTTAACATAACATGTTCTAATCATTCAAACGCACACGAGACTTATATATTTCGATTTTAACATGCCTAATACTTCTTTTACAGCCTTTTAAACATAAGCAAACAAGGCACAGTCGTACACACCGAATTTTACCAAATCAAGCAAAACCGAAATCAACACATAAAATCATAGAATAACAAGTTTATACGCCTAGGGTTTTCAACATTTAAACACCACATACATTATCAATTGACCCGGATTTTAAGACTTGATTAAAGTATCATTAGGGGTCGATTAAGGGCTGTAAACACGACACCAAAAAAACCAGACCACACGACACTAAATCAGACCACAAGTCGACTCTTACGATTTAATGTAATCAAATAACACCATTCGGACCATATTATGCTGAGCCTTTAAAGATTGTTTCAAAGACGTTATCATATGTTTACATGTTCTAAGATTAAACACAAAATCAAATAGGATATAAGTGATACCTAGATCGGATTTTAGAGGGACAAAAATTCGAAACACCAAGGGATCGAACACCAACAAAACTCGGTTGCCACAAACTTAAAACCACAACTCAAAAACCACCACAATGATCACCACCACATATGCTTGTTTGCTCTTCGTACCACTGATCTTGTAGACAACAAATGAGGCCGATTCTTGGTTGTTTAGGGTTCGGTATTGAGGAACAAATGGGAGAGCCGCACCTTTTGGAGTTTAGGGTTTTTTGAAAAGAAGCGTAAAAAAAATAGTGATATACGATTTTAAAAAAATATGGGGGAGTGATGGAAGCCGAAATTTTAGTGATTGATTGACTCTTTCCTTATTTCAAATGCTAATGTATCTAGACATCTTTTATAATTAAGTAGTGTACATTTTTTTTAAAGATTTGGCCTAGGGAAATATAAACTTAGGTTATATTTTATATAGGCTTGTAATATGCTTAGTATAGATTTTAGAAATTGCACATTGTAGTCTTTATAATTCACGCTCACTTTCTATACTTTCGAATTTGGATTGATGTGACGATCTTAAAGTTCAAATTATGACGGGAATTTACGAGACGAAAATTTAGGTTATTACAATTCTTCCCCTCTAAAAAGAAAATTTCGTCCTCGAAATTGGAAAGACGTAAAGAAGGAGAACGTACCGAATCACGAGAAGAAATGTCAATAAATAGCCTCACACTCGGAGAGGTTCTTCCAAAAGAATCTTCACAACAGAATTAGTTTGATCTCTCATGACTCGATTTCGACAAATAGGATAGCCGCAGACTTTTCACAATATATAAATCATGATAAATCTGATCCAACGAATATGAAACAAATAGGTGACAGATGATAGTTAAAATTCCTCAAAGAGATACATGAAGCACATATACACATGATACAAATACATAGGTAGTGTTAACGGTTGGAAAACTTCATCAATTCAAACCAGATTTCGAACGGATCAAGGAACTTGCTATTCGTCAGAGAATCACATACCGAATTATCAAACATATCAAGATTTCATAAAGAGATGGGTAACATATTAGTACTGACGATCAATGAGCACATATCAAAATATCAAAACGTATCATAATGTGAAATTGAATGGGTAGGATATCCGCACGGTCGAGAATATCATCAAGGCTGACGAATCACGGATATAATTCTAATTCATCAAACATACTAAACTCAGGCACTTCTCAAAACATCGTATGATCCCAATAAGTTCAAGTCATATGATCTCGGTATTATCACGTTGATCAGGCATCATAATACTTGCATCATATGAACATGTCCTTATTGCCATCATATTATATTCTGAGTCGTGACAGATAATCTACTAATGCCAAATCTAATCAGATTCACATACAGGCAACACGTAATACATCAAATCAACTTACCATTCCACAAAGGAAAGAAGGCCGCTGACTTGCTCGAGAATGTTCCTCATGACTCATTACTGACGATCCAAAATAGCCTTAGGTTCACAAAAATGACAAGGTGCCGCAAGGTCTAACCTTACTGATAAAAATCATATAAACATAATGGATAAAAATTACGATTTCTCAAAGAGAGATAAAACATAACGCAAAGTTGTATTAACACCGAAGAGTCAAGCCATAGAACTCCATCATCCAAGCTAAGCCCCAACAAAACGAAGAAAAACACCATTGGTTAAAATCATATAACGAAATATCAAACTAACTCAAAATGCGTGACGAAACAAATCAGAATAACACAAATCGCGCCCAATCATATGAAGCAAATGAATCTTCTCAGCATCTCAACGGTGGGACTGTTGACCACAATATGCCCGAATCTTGGTAGTAGTTTCTCCGCACGTCTAAAGCATGCCGGTCATAGTTCCTCTGCTCATACGTCTTCCAAGTGTCCACCAGTTGAATCTTCTCTCCGTCTATGCGCATATGGTTGATCCGTCCAGCTCCCTCCAGCAGCATCCTGATGTCTCCAGCAGCATTACAATCGGGTGCGGCTTCTGCTTCACGAACCTCTCCAGTTCAGAAACTGTTGCAGCAACGCAAGGTCGGCACCATCATCTTCGACTCTACGAGTAGTCTCCATCTAAACAATCGACAAATGAATGCGCGAAGATAAAACAAACAAAAACAAATGCGAAAAGAAGAAGGTTGAATCAACGAAGATAAAAGAATATCGAAGTCAAATCTGAACGAAAATCAAAAGAATCAGAAAAGATCGAAACAGACGGAAGCCTAATTTCTATCCAAGTCCTGACATGTCAATCCTAAGGTCACAAGATGAAACCTTAGCTCTGATACCATAATTGTAACACCCCAACCCGACAAGGGTCCGAATATCACATTATGGAGTCATATCAGAACATACTAATAAGAATTTGCAAGCGGAAGTCTTATTAAATAAAATTACCAAGTCATATAAACGAATGACTTACAAAGAAAAAAAATTACATAATCCAACATATCTAAAAGATACGAAATATCAAAACAAATGTTCTTCCAAATGAGTCCAAAATAATAGGGAAACTAGGGTCGGTTCACTCAAAAGCTCCTACTCTCAGCCCATCAAAGCCCAGCATCCCATTAAGTACCTGCCGCATGGAAAAGAAATGCGGCTGAGCTTAAAAAGCCCAGCGAACAGATATAACATAACAAAAGCTAAACAAAATCAAAATACAAAACAAAACAAAGGAGACTGATATCAAAATCGTAACGAATGAGCAAAATGAGTCTATGAGTCAATGAGGATCCTGCATAACACAATATTAACAGATATACAGAAGGAACAAAAATCAAGAAGACCAAAGCAAAGCAAAGCAGCGAAATCATTGAACAATTATAAGCACATATAAATAACTAAACATACAAGTGTCGAAACATAATCATATAGGAGTTGATGAAAAGTATCATAATCAAATAAGCAACCAAACAGTGTATAAGCATATCAGTCAGCGGATCAACTAAACATGAATACGGCAAACAAACAAATCAGATAATTAGATATACCTAAGCTAAGCAGAATTCTATAATCAGGCGAAATCAACTGAATATAATGTAAGCATGGGAATCACACAAGTCAGAAAATCAACAATTAATAAACACAATGAATATCATAACAAGCTGAGACACAAATAGAGTATAAGCATGTCAGTTACAAGTATAGGTAGAAAATACTGAGCAAACATCATAACTAAATGAAGTAGCTGAACAAGAATACAACATGGCAAACTAAATAAATCAACTAGACCGATAACATAAGTTGTACAATATTCCTTCATCAACCAGTAACATAAGTTGTACCATATTCTCAAGTACCAAATGGAATAGCTAACTCCCAAATGTGAGGGGGTGTATTGCACACGCACCACATCACCAAAAATGAACTGAGTACCTAGGATGCATCCATACGCTCCCTGCAAAACAAATCAAATATACATATGCCAGTACAAGACTGTACATACGTATTCATAATGGCCAAGTGCACACATATCATAATAATATCAAAAGGGAACGTCGGGGACTAATCACACCGCCCCAGATAGTGTCATGCCATTGGTGCATCAATGACATGGCCATGGTACCTCCATGGCTAGTTAGCTCGAGCAACCAAACGCAACAAATTATATCATATCAAACTGATCATATAATGGAATCATATCAATAAGGGATCTCAAACGGATAACATATCGAACGAATAACTAATCGAATATCAAATCAGAGGATCATACCAAAATGAATCATATCAAATGGATTATAACAAATCAAAGCGAGGAGAATACGAATCGAATATCAAAATGAACAAGTCATGAGAGAAAAGAATTGTCATTACTGAAATGACATGAATATCTGTACCTCAAATGTGTGTGCGTAAGAGCAAAGCACACAAAGCCAATCACTTCTCCCTCTTCATAAGATCTACAGTAAATATACTCACACATTACCAACATATTCATTTTATAAGCTTCTTATGCATTTATAAGTGTTTTACTTATTGATATCACCCAGATTTACACACACCAAAAGTATAGCCCAAACAAACACACTTACCCTACTCCACACATCAAACCAAAAATTACAGGTGTCACACAATATATAAACATCATAACCACCAAAGGAAAAGTTCCAGAACCTCATGGATTTAATACCAAAAATCAAACACTACATCACAAATTTAAACTCAGAAATTCAGATTTAAACACTTTAACTCAAAAAATATAAAAATCGTACTTCCAGGTATGCAAATGCTACAAGGCTTATATTTCCAGAAAGATATTTCAAACTACTACCATTTAGCCTCAAGAATCACTCAAAAACATGCAAATATCATCAGTTAACACCTAGATGAATCCAACCTAAATTCCAGACCCGTTTTCTCAGCTTTGACACTTGATCTTGTAAAATTCAAAAATACGACTTAGACAACTCCAAATTCGACCAAACCACTTGGAAACTTAACTAAGACATAAAATAACTTTTTCCAACAAAAACCCAGATTTTAACCCTTATGAAACTAAAATTGAAACGTTCCCAAATTCGGATTCCAAAACAGCCACGACCAAAAACCCGTCTAAAAGTTAACATAACATGTTCTAATCATTCAAACGCACACGAGACTTATATATTTCGATTTTAACATGCCTAATACTTCTTTTACAGCCTTTCAAACATAAGAAAACAAGGCACAGTCGTACACACTGAATTTTACCAAATCAAACAAAACCGGAATCAACACATAAAATCATAGAATAACTAGTTTATACGCATAGGGTTTTCAACGTTTAAACACCACATACATGATCAATTGACCCGGATTTTAAGACTTGATTAAAGTATCATTAGGGGTCGATTAAGGGCTGTAAACACGACATCAAAAAAACCAGACCACACGACACTAAATCAGACCACAAGTTGACTCTTATGATTTAATGTGTATGATATCATGTAATCAAATAATACCATTCGTACCATATTATGTTGAGCCTATAAAGATTGTTTCAGCACGTTATCATATGTTTACATGTTCTAAGATTAAACACAAAATCAAATAGGATATAAGTGATACCTAGATCGGATTTTAAAGGGACAAAATTTCGAAACACCAAGGGATCGAACACCAACAAAACTCGGTTGCCACAAACTTAAAACCACGACTCAAACACCACCACAATGATCACCACCACGTATGCTTGTTTGCTCTTCGTACCACCGATCTTGTAGACAACAAATGAGGCCGATTCTTGGTTGTTTAGGGTTCGGTATTGAGGAACAAATGGGAGAGCCGCTCCTTTTGGAGTTTAGGGTTTTATGAAAAGAAGCGTACAAAAAAAATAGTGATATACGGTTTAAAAAATATATGTGGGAGTGATGGAAGCGGAAATTTTAGTGATTGATTGACTTTTTCCTTATTTCAAATGCTAATGTATCTAGACATCTTTTATAATTAAGTAGTGTACATTTTTTTTTAAATATTTGGCCTAGGGAGATATAAACTTAGGTTATATTTTATATAGGCTTGTAACATGCTTAGTATAGATTTTAGAAATTGCACATTGTAGTCTTTATAATTCACGCTCACTTTCTATACTTTCGAATTTGGATTGATGTGACGATCTTAAAGTTCAAATTATGACGAGAATTTACGAGACGAAAATTTAGGTTATTACGCCCTGCGTGCTATGAGGGATCATAAAGGTGTTATGAGAGAGGAGTATGACTATCTCAAGGTACATATATGATCCCGTATGCGATTTTCTCCTTTTCCTACTTTTAAGAGATTCTAAGCATTTGCACCATGTTACAGGTTATTAAGGATGTGGGCGCGATCAATGCAACTCCCGAAAACTTAATAAAGTATATGGACTCGATAAAGAAGATAATGAATACCTTTCCTCATCAACGGGTATACAACCCCGACAACAAAACTATAGTCCATCTTACAAATATGGCTTCCGAAAGAGAAGAAGATTATTTGTACGTAGGGTCGCCCATAGCACAAGGATTTGCTGAGGGTATAGCAACTGGGGATTTAGATCCGGCTACTAAAGAAAAGATGCAGGTGCGTGTTTGTGTTTCGTTTAATTGTTGTGTCATGAATGGGATTGAGTGTTGGATGTGACTGTATTACTACGTTTGAATCATTATAAAGTAATGTTGAGGGAAAAATGGAAAATATAGTGGCTAAACATGGTAGGACTTTTTATTTACTCTAAATTGTCCCCAAAATCCAATATGGAAATGTACCATCACATGTTGTAGTGTCATGAAAAAAAAAAAAGACTGCATTTTCTTTCTTTCATGTTTTTTGTTCGTTTGCTTCAGCCGTACACGGAGGGTGATGAAAAGCCCATTAGAGGAGCCACATCGGAAGGAGCTGCAACAAGCCGAATTTGGGATAGGTGGTTTATTTGGCTAGGAAAGGTTTTGTTGAAGCTGATATATTTTTGTTTTCATTTATTATGTACTCACAAATTGAAATTCTTGAGGTGAGAGATGTGTTAACATTTAATTTATTCTTTTGAACATTGATTGGCATGCCTAATTGGTATGCCTAAACTTACATGGCAATATTCTATTGGTTACCACACAGGGACCCACAATTTCACAAACCACTAAACTACTGACACATCAATTTAGGCACAAAAGTAGTCACATGTTTAAGTCTCTAAATCATTTTCCTATTCTTTTTAGAAGAGTATATCTTCTTTTTTTGTTGAGGCTATCTAACACCCTGAGATGAAGCAATTACGAAAGGCAATGAGGCACGTGCTTCAAAGCCGCCTTGGACGCTTTTTGGCACCTCTATGTATATTGGGCCTTAAAACATAAATTTAAACTTATGATGTATATTATGCTTATTTAGATTGGCTTATTACTATTTTTAATAGTTAAATTGAGAGCCAATTTAGAGTAATTAGCTAAAAAACATATACGACTTTAAACCTACAGTAGATATAAATTGGTTACTTTTGGCATGAATTCGGCTAACTATGAGAAGTTTTTTGGCATCAATGTATCAAAATGTAGTGAAATATATTGAAAATGCATACGTAAAAAGTATGTGCCTCGCCTACATGAGCTGTGTGCTTTTGCCCTGTCACTTTGTGCTTCGGCTTTTTGCCCTTGCCCAACGGAGCGCCTCACGCTTTTTAAAACCCAGCGTGAGAATCCGTTGGTTTGAGATGATCATCCATGCTGTTTTTTTAGCATGCACCTCTAATCACCTGTGTCGGGAGATTGCTTCTGCTTCCACTCAACTCTATCTCACTTCTTTCTACAAGGTGTGGCCAATGGCCACACTTCTTATCAGCTATTCTTTGGACCAAAAGTCGTGGCTATATACCTTTGGCACTAAAAATCATAGCTAAACCGTTGTGGCTAAAAATTTGTACTATTTTTATATGTTTTTTTGGATTTAACTATTGCCTGGAAAATAATATTAATTACTTTTAGTGACAACCCACGTCGTGGCTAATGCATAAAGTTCATTTTTGACCAAATTCTTCTCATTGAAAGTCAAAGTCAAGGTTTTAAAAACTTTTAGCCACGGCGAGTACTTTTAGTGACGACTTGGCGTGGCTAAAAGTGGTCTTCGAAGTCAAGCGTTGAAAACCAACTATTTTGTCATTTTGTGGACTTTTAACCACGAGTTTGGGCGTGGCTAGAAAGTTCCCTTGTCTAAAAGCCCCAATTCTAATAGTGTGTATGTAACGTATTTTAGTTGGGATACTCTAAACAGTCTACAGAATTTAATGTAACATATTTTATTTGTGATACTCTAAACAGACTACAGAATTTAATTTAATGCCATAGAGCATGGGCTTCTCTTATATGGTATTTTATCACTTCATAATCTTAGTATTGTGTTTGCAAGAGGTGGTTGGTGTAGCACGGAGGTGATGTTCTTAGCTTTTCATTGACGAAGTTTTGTTTTACAAAAATTGTGCATTTCAAGGTAATATATAATATCTTCATATCTTGGAGTGCTTTTAAAGGATCACTATTTACTTTTTCATCTATGCAGATCAATAAAGATCACATAAAAACTAAAAATCAAATTGATCAATCTCAACCATCAATTTTTAATCAAATTAATTAAATTCACTTTCACATTTATATTTAAATGTAAATATCTCATAAACCATTAATAGTTAGATAAAACTAATTATACCATTGCGACAAGAATAAAATTATCTTTCTATAGAGATCCAATATTGTATACTTTCGACGAACTTATTTTTTATCGTTTTTTACGGGTTTCGATATATTACACCATAAATGGAAATTTTAAAAATACTCTTTTGTGTTAACACAACCCCTAAACAACAAACCCTAAACCCCAAAAACCCTAACCCTAAACCCTAAAAAACCCTAACCCCTAAACCTTAAAACCTTAAACCCTAAAAACTCTAAACACTAAAACCTAAAACCCTAAACGCTTAAAACCCTAACCGCTAAACCAAAAAACATAAACCATATCCGCTAAACCCTAAGAAACCTAAACCCTTAACCCCTAAAAAGCTTAACCCAAAAAATTCAAACCCCTAAACCCTAAAAACCTAAACCCTAACCGTAAACCCTAAACCTACAAAAAAGTCGGAAAAAAAATTCTTCGAAAGTATATGATGTGGGATATCAAATTAAATGCTTGTCGTGATGGTATGATTAGTTTCGTCTAACGCTCAATGGTTTGTGATATATTTAGCTTTTAAAAATGAAGGTGAAAATTTATTTTATTGTTTTGATGAAAAAATGAATGGTTGAGAATGATTTATTTGATCTTTAGTTTTTCTTTGATCTTTATTGAACCAAACTCTGCTGAACTCTACCAATTCCAATACACTATGGGTGATATATATAGCATATCAAAGTCTGTTCTGAATTCCCTTCGTTACTTTTATGATAATAAGCTAGGGCTGAGCAAAACCGACCGAAACCGATTTAGCCCGTCAAACCGACCCGACCGAATGTAACCCGAAACCGAACCGACCAAAAACGGATCGGGATTCGGTTTTAACAGATCAATCTAATCGGTATCGGGCCGGGTAGGGACGGAAACCCGACTGTAGCCCGACTTAACCCGCTAGCCCGTTTACAATTAGGTTTAGACAAGAACTAAGCGCCCCTCTCTAAAAAATATACTGACTGAAGACTGAAGTTCATAAAAAATAACATAGCATGATTGATTCTCATCTCAAAATCAAGAACAACCAATCCAAGCACCCCCATGCTTCATTTAATATACGATTCATATCAAGAAAGTACAAAACAATTTGTTTCATACTTCCTTTGAGTCGTTTATATGAAATCGAAAAGACAAAAACAATCCTTGAACCTACATGAGATCTTATTTAATCAAGACCTTGTATTCGTTTGGGAACAAAGAAGGTAGGGTTTATATGGTTCGTGATTAAGTAAGAAAGAGATTCAACCTTTCCGAGCCTAGAGTTGTTTGTGATTCGTATATGATGGAGTTGATATGATAGCATATCTGTCTTGGAGATGATGAGCAGATTCAGATCTGGATTTGATGTGGTGGATGAGAGAAGAATGGATGAGCGGTAGGCGTGATAATTTGAGTGTGTTTAGGTCAAGATTATTTTTAAGGTTATCACTAGTCGGGCTGGGCCACTAAAAACCGAATTCGAACCGACTGTCCCGTTTGGGACCCGAAACTGAACCGACACAAACGGTTCGGGATTCGGTATTGATTTTTTCTTTCAATCGGTATCGGGCTTAGGCTGGACGGGTCGGGATCCGGTCCGATGCTCAGCCCTATAATAAGCTAACTATTTTCCATCCACCTGCTTAGAAGTGATATGCTTCAATTAATACAACTCATCTTCGACTTAAGATGGACATCAATAAGACAATGAGTAGTGACTTTGCATGATTGTGAGAATTATTTATAATGTTATTATCTAGGACCGTAAGACATTTGCCGACCATAGCATGAAAACTTCATTCCTTTATGTAATTTTTACGGGCGAAGATACTTTTACTAAACATAAATAATCAAAAAATCTGCTAATAACATAAAAACTTCATTCCTTGCTGATTTTTTTCACACGAGAAGATACTCTTACTATAATTAGGTAATCAAAAATTCCGCTAATAACGTCAAAATCTGCTAATAATATAACAACAACAATGGCAACAACAGCAACAAAAAGAAGAAGAAGAAGAAGAAGAAGAAGAAGAACAAGATTATTTGTTTATTTTTATATATATTTTTTATTGGAAATATAATAAACTTACATAAAGTTGGATGGGAGTTTAGACACAAATTGTGCTCCCACTTCTTTCTAAATACAAAAGCTTACTCTATGAAAGGTAAAAACACCACTCCTCACATTATTTGAGTGGCTAATGGTAATAAACTTAATGCGTGAAAGTGTGTCTAAGGCCTCCGCATCGAATTCCCCAAATGTAGAAAAAGCAAATGGTATGAACTTGTATCCGTTGTCCTCACATTTGGATGCATACTTCCTCTTTTTCTTCTCCACAACATTGTGCAAGGCTACCCCAGGAGCCCATGAAGTTATCCCAATACCAGCAAATGGAGATATACCTGCCACATCCAAACATGCATCTTTACCTTGGAGCAAATTGAATAACAACAAGTCTGCATATCATAGCTCCTTCCCATCCCCCGCAAGGAACCCCATTGGGGCCTCCTTACGGACCATGATCCCAACCTTGGAACATATACCAACAAGAATATCATGCACCAGATTATGCCTAAATTTCACACCCACTTCACTAGAGCAGTGGACCGCGTGATCTCCCCATTGGTTCATACGATGCACATTACAAATTGGGCAAAGGCTACCTTCAGAGAACATAGGTATAGTAAGCCTATAACACAACACATATCGAAATTGGCGATGGTTCATTCTTTGTCCCAAGCCGTCAATAGGATGGTGAAAAGAAAATCCTGTGTATGTGCAGTGCGGATACAACTGAGAATAGCCACCTGTCTTGGACTTAGCGAGTACTTAGGAACAAGGTCTTTCATAATGACACCAAAGTAACACTTGCTAAGGTTTTTATCATTTGGGAGGCAGAAGCGCCAGTGGTGACATAGAGCATGTCTATGTTGCAAGTACCGTGGAAAGTATCAAGAGCATGCTGAAAAGAAGAACCATGGGAGACAATACCAGTCTTGGACAATATCTTGTCATGTAGAATGCTCGTTTGCATACGAGAGGCGAGAAAAGCATACTGGATAATATCTCTCGCTGAAAGGATGCCAAGACCACCCAACTTGATTGGGAGAGTGGCTAGTCACCACTGCCAATCACCAAACCCCGACCCTGAAGCAGTAACAATCTTCTCCAACGAGGCACGTAACGTTTGATCAAACTGAACTTGGGCCTCCAATAAATACAAAGGGGAACATGTCCTCAAAGCATAAGATAATTTCGCAACCCCAACACAATTACGAAGAATGAGAAGCTCAACTTGGGGACCATTGAGTTTCTAGATTGCCCCATTAAAGAGATGGTTTTAGAGACCCTTTTCAAAGCCAAATCCTGACAAAAACTTTCATCCAAACTAACTGAACCACCAAGAAGTTTGACACCAATGAGCGGGCGGGAGACATTTATAGGAATAATACTCTCCGCCCTACTTCTAGGATCCTCCACAGGCCATAAAAGTTCAATCTTATCAACATTCGAAACCAAACCACGTGCCGGACCATCTCACCTAGGGGTGTCCATGGTACTAGAACCGCCCCGAACCAAAATAACCGAGAACCGAAAATATGGAAGAAATGGAACCAAGAACCGTCCCAAGTTTTTCAGTTCGGTTCTGATATGGTACTCGGTTCCGGTACAGGAATTTTTGGTAATTCCCATGAGTACCAAAGTGTTAAAAAATATGTTTGGATGGATGTGAATTTACGGTACTCGGTTCGTAGAACTTCGAAAGAAGTTGACAGCCTTAATAGTATTCCACAACTTGACTTACAAACAAACAAAAAACATATATCCGGTAATAGCAAACTCATTATCCACGAAAATAATTGCAAACTCATTGAGAATATTATATATCAATCATGGTGACTAGCTTACAATAACTTACATGGTGACAATATATCATGCAGTGACGCCATAATCGTTAATTTTTTCTCGACTTTTATCATTAAGTTTAATGAACAACAAATACCAATAGTTAATTACAACTTCTTATAGTTGTTACTGAGCAATACAGAATTGTTCGATATACGGCTATGTGCATACTCGATATTTCAGTTTAGAAAAAAACTTACCTTCATATTTATGAATGATGTTTGAATCTTTGAATGAAATCAATGGATTAAAGGTTAAGGTTTTTGGGTTTTTAGATTTAGGTAGGGTTTTTTCTATTTTCTTAAAAGGCCGCATACTTGAATGTACACAATATCCCAAACAAACCCTATAAAATTACATATTTTCATAAAATTCAGTTCTTTCGGGAAAGTACCGGAACCGGACGGTTCCGACCCGAACCGTCCCGAGAACCGAAATTTTGGAATTTTAGGAACCAAGAACCGTACCATGGTTCTAATATACGGTCCCGTTCCAGGACGGTACCGGTACGGTTCCTCGGTTCTTTTGGACACCCTATTCTCACCTGATGATGTCAAGCGCCTTAGCAACCATAAGGGTATCTCCAATAATAGTACCGTCATCAAGATACCAATCCTGAAGGGTAAGCTCACAAGACTGATTAATAGTCTGGACCAAAAGATGTAAAGCTAGGGCAAATAGCAAAGGACCCAACGGATCCCATTGTTGAACTCCTTGATAAGACCACAAGATAGAGTCATCATAATAAAGCATAGCAGGTCGAACATAACAAAACTCAACCCAAGGATCAATGGATGGGCATCGCACCCTAGCTTCCTGTAGTAGGACGCTCATATCGACAAGATTTAAAGCATTCTTAAAATCCACCAAAAGCATGGAAAGCCCAACCTCGTTACCCTTAGACTCAATGAGCCTATTCACATAATGGAAAACAGCCTCACAACTCCTAGGAACACCAACACCAAATTGAAAGTCCTGCAAATAAGTATTCATAGAGTTGCCAATAGAAGAAGAAGTCACCTTAGAAACAATCCTTCACTATACAGTACCAACAACAATGGGGTGTATGCCACCACCGAGCTTGACCAAAGGAGTCAAAGGGGCACTAGCGATATATTCACCCAGTTGAATAGGGCACTTTCCACTGAGGAACAAGTTGAAAACCCCGGTAATAGATCCTAACAGATCATCAGCAATAGCGAAAGCAACCCTCCCCCAAAATATCCATTAAATGTTATGCTTTAAGCCCATCGCGACCACACGATGTCCCTTTAGGAAAGATACGAATCCTGTTCAACACCAAATCCTTATCGACAGAAAAGGCATCCCCCCAAGTGAAGAAGAATACGGAGTCGAGGGTGTGGCATACGGGTGTTTGGCCTCTAACTCATGCAGGGTATCGGGAGTAGATGGAGTAACACCAGAATAAGTGAGCACCTTAATAGCAGCATTAAAGTGTCCATCGCCTAGTTTATGTTTGCATTGAACCCGGTTAACTCCGTCATGGTCATTGGTTTTTTTCACCCGACTGAAGGATGCAGTTACTTCAGATAAACGATCCAAAACCAAACCAAGCCTGTCTGCAAGATCATTCCATCTAAGAATAGCACAAGAAATGCTATAAAACTGACACCGTTCTCTCTTCCTGGATCGTCGTTGAGCTCTGTTAGTTGGCACAAAAGAATACATAACACAACAAGGCAGGATAAGGAATTGCACCCACACCGAAAAATCCCCCGGACGCGCAAGGACATTGTCAAGCGCACTACGAAAAAGCTTAGCAAATCCAAGCCGTAATCTAGGTGGAATACACTTAACAGTACGCAACGTCTTTGAGAAAACGCGACTAAGAAGGTTGATATCAAAACAAGTGGACTCAACACCGACCGAGGGCCCCACAGAAATGCCCCCCTCGATAATAACCTCATCAATAACAAGAGTATCCGAATCAACAATGATACCATCAACCAAATCCAAAACTAGTCTAAGAGGCACAGGGATACCGTAGATCGCAACTTCATCAAAACTAGGTGTGAGAACCACAACACCGTCGGCATGTTTAAAATTCTTACTAAGGGCGTGGGTGCAAAAACACTCACCACAAAGCCAGATGCCCGCTTGATGAAGTGTCTGGTCAAATTCAGAAAATAAGGAAAAATCACTTGCAACACGTGCTTTGTGGGAAGCCTTCAAAACATTAGTTTTAAAATGATGGGTGCCCAAGTGGTCAATAAAAAATTTCTTAATCTTTACCATTTCCACCACTGCAACCATCACATCCTTGTAGAGGACAAGATATTCGAGTAGCCATAATAAGGATATAAACCAAAAGACACCAACCTATCCCTTTAAAACAGTAAATTCTTATTATTATTATTATTATTATTATTATTATTATTATTATTATTATTTTTTTTTAATAAACATCACATTATTATTATTATTATTATTATTATTATTATTATTATTATTATTATTATTATTATTATTATTATTATTATTTTTTTTTTATTTTTTTTTAATAAATCAACACTTTTATTAAAAACTCATAGGATTTACAAAAAATTAGTGGGAAGCCGAGAAACCAACTGGGATTTACAATTAATCAACACTTTTATTATTATTATTATTATTATTATTATTATTATTATTATTATTATTTATTTATTTATTTTTTATTATAAACATCACTTTATTAAAAACTCAAAGGATTTACAAGAAATTAGTGGGAAGCCGAGAAACCAACTGGGATTTACAATTAATCAACACTTTTATTATTATTATTATTATTATTATTATTATTATTATTATTATTATTATTATTATTATTATTATTATTATTATTATTATTATTATTATTATTATTATTTGTGTTGAGTTAATGTATTTGTGCATTAAATTGTTGTAGACATAGTTTTAGAACTTGTAATACTTAGAAACCAACTTAAATATTCCACAAGAGGCAAGTGTGTAGTATTAATCTTTTTAATATTCTTTTTATCGAAAGTCTCAAACACTTTAAATAGTAGTATAGATATAGATTATTAATATCATAGTAATATTATAAAGATCATTTCGTTTGAAGAATAAACTTCACGTATCATGTATTCATTTTCATTTATAAATAATTTACGTTTCAATTTGATATGAATAATAAGAGTACTAGTAGTAATCTTTACTATCTAAAATGGAAAAATGGTCAAAGAGTAAAAATGAAAACTTGAAAGTTGAAAATTTGAAAGTCAAAAGAGTGAGAAAAAGTAAAAGTTAGAAAAGCTGTAAACACACGCTTCACCCCAAACAACTAAGGGCCCGTTTGGTACATGACTTTTACCGGTTTGGATTAATAGATCTTTAAAAAAAAATTGTTTGGTACAAATCCATACCCCTGACACACGCCTAACAGTGGCATCTGACTCCAATTCTTCATTCCAGCTTATTGTGGTGACTTTTTGCTTGGTTTCCACAAAATGGACCAATCAAAAAACAAAAATTATTTGATAGTTCTTTTTAGGCTACAAATTATTTAATTCTTCTTTTTATTTTTTATTTTTTAATTAAAAAATATATAAAATAAACTTATCACTCATTTATTATCTCTTTTTTCATTTAATTCAAAATCTCAAATCGAAATCCAAATCCAAATCCAAATCCTAAACCCACCTACAAACCAAACGGGCCCTAAAACCTAAAAACAAAACACAAAATACACAAAAAAATACACATAATAACTTCACCACCCCCCACCACCGGTACCACAAATCCACTACCATCACCAACCTCAACACCATACGACCCCACCACCAGAAGCCATCCCCACCGCTTTCCGCCGCCGTAGATCTATCGACAGCCTAACCACCACAGAACACCACCAAGAGGTTTTCTATTTGTAGATCTATAGATTTTAGAGTAAATTACACCGTTCGTCCTTGTGGTTTGCGTTGACCGCAGGGTTTAGTCCTTTGACCAAAAAAATTGCACCGTACGTCCTTAAGTGTGAAACGTTATGCACCGTTCGTCCCTCCGTCCATCTGGGCCCACCAATTCCCACTAACGTCAGTTAAGTCACTTAACCCATGAGGGCATATTCGTCATTTCTAAACCCCCTTTTTCCCGTCATTTCAATTCCCACTATATTTCTTTTTTTCTTTCTCTCTTCACATTTTTTATCTAACCTAAAACCTGCATCTCTCTCATTAAACAAATTAACCGCCGCCGCCATGACAGCATAATCACCACCACCATCTACTGAAAATGACACCATCTTTCGATGGTTTCACGTATTTCGGGCTGGGTTTTTGGTTGTTGTTGGCGGTTTCATTTTTCCATAGCCACTATCCCATGAAGGGTTTTAGATACTTTGATAATTTTTATTATCTCACACGACACGCCACCATCTGGTGCCACCATCTCTACGTGGGTTTGGTTTCTTTTGATTGTTGTGGTTTGATTGGTTGTTCTCAGTTTGTTTGGTGGTTACTGTGATGTTTGGAGTTTGTTTTTTGTCGTTTTAACCGGACCTTCGGGTTTGGTGGTAAACCTGGTGGTTGCGGTTCGTGGTTTATGGTGTGATTGGCTAAGGTGGGTGTTTTTAGTAGCGACTTTGTGTGGTTTCACTGCTGTGAACTTGGTTGTGTAGATCTATCAGAACTGGTATCTTTGCTTTCAGGTGTTCTTGGCTGACATCTAACTGGATCTGCTCTGTTTGTGTATAATGGCAGTCGATAGTGGATGGCCACCACAACAAAGATTTAACTAAAAAGGCTCGTACTGAAAAAGTGAAAAGGCAGTTGATAATGACAATCTAAGGTACTTTCAATTCCTAATGGCACTTTGCGTTTTCATCTCAAAAGAGAGTAAAATGGTATATACAAATGACTTCTTTTTATTCTTACAGGATGAGGAGGTTATGAAGCTCAAGCAGCAACTGAAAGAGTTTGTCATCGAGAGAAAAGGGTAACATTAAAATTCAACTTTTACAGTTTGTAGGTCTTGAATAAATTTGTGTAATACATATGGGGACCTATATCTCAAGCATTTAATTTTGTATTATCAGGTGGATGGACGAAATTGGAAGAAATCAGTCTTTTGAGAATTATTGGTTGATTATTGAAAAGTATTTAGGCAATGAAATATTTTGAGGCCATTTTTTTCTTTAATTTTGTATGCAGGTTATAATAAATGCAATGTACTTGGGAAATGACGGAAATACCCTTTTAAAAACCTTACTTAACTGACGTTATCTTGAATTGGTGGGCCCAGATGGACGGAGGGACGAACGGTGCATAACGTTTCACACTTAAGGACGTACGGTGCAATTTTTTTGGTCAAAGGACTAAACCCTGCGGTCAACGCAAACCACAAGGACGAACGGTGTAATTTACTCTAGATTTTATTTGTAGGTGTATAGGTTTTATTTGTAGATCTACAGATTTTATTTGTAGATCTATAGGTTTTTTTTATATAGATCTATGTATATTAACATTTTGGGTGTTTTTTTGTTATAGCCGTCGCTTACCGCTGCTTGTCGCCGCTGCTGTCGCCATAAACAGTGTCGCCATCGCCTGGAACAGTTTTTCCGCCGCCGGAATTAGTGTTGCCGCCGCCGGAAATAGTATGTTTTATAAAATTTTGTTATAAAGTTTATGGTTTAAATTTTGTTATAGAGTTTATTTTATAAGTATGTTTAAATTTTTTTGTTCAGGTTCCAAGCAAATACTCTGCCACCGTTGTACCGGAATCTGCAATTAAAGGATCGTTTGTTAGTATAAACTTTTGTACAAATTTGTTATATTGTTTGTTTTATAATTCTTTAATATTAATTTGCTGTTTTTTTTTTCTTTTTTTTTTTGATACGAGGTATTTCTTTATTTGTTTGCTCTTATAAGATTAAAGTTAGAAGAGTCAAAAGTGTTTGAAATGGTTGATGCTTCAGTTGTAGAGAAAAACAAACAAAGAATTGTGTTATTCATGAGAGATACGACTATTTTTGCTATTGTAGTTTGTAGTTGGAGTGTTTCAATAACACATGAAAATATTAGTTAGATTCTTATTATCATAATTTCTGTTGATATTTATAACCTTGCCTAGGAATCGTGTTTTGTCTGAAAGTTAGATTCTTATTGTCAACCCGACCCTCCCCGTTTTTGACCTGTTAAAGAAGTAGCCTCATTTTGCTATCTCTAATGATTATGACATGACATTCCGGTGGTAGTAAGTATGTGAAATATATTATATTCATGTGTTATAAAGGTTGTTATGTTATTCTTCCACGTGAAAGTGAGTCGGTGCTCTTAGGTGCCGCCATTCTTGGGACGGTTGCTGCAAAGAAAAAGGTACCAAATGCAGCTGGTCTGGTATGTAATAGTATTTATTATCAGTCTCATTTATATTATTGACTGTTAGGGTATATGCAGTTTTCATTTCGTACCACATTTGTTTTAGTGAACACATTACACATATATTCTTTCTCAACTGCGTAGGCCCATCATGTTGATACCAACTAAACAAGATGGATGGGTAGTTGCACCTATGTCCCTAACATGTATATTACCTGCGACAAAAGGGCAGGTTGGGTGGGCCAGGGAACGTGTCAAAACGGGTTGTGTGGGCTGGATGAATTCCCAAACATTTTCTTTTCTATTTCTTTTAATTATAATAGCTTTACGTGCTAAAATTGATTACATGATTTACTTAAACAATAATATGGTTTTCTTAATAAATGAATACGAGTCTTTATGCGTTAAGAATACACTTCCGGCAACTTCTTTTACATGTTGGACCCATTAGAGATAAAACACAAAAACCAATTCACAGGCAAATGGCTCGAATTGCTAGCTGTAATGTATATCAAAATAGGAAGGGTTGGCCATTGTCTAATGAAAAGGAGTTGATATGTGATTATATATCTTAAGACTAGACTAGATTATTAGATGATGAAAGATTACACAGACCTTGTTCCAAGTTTCTTCGCAGTTGATAATTTCCTTAGGGTGATTCAAATGCTAATACTAATTAATTCAACCATTGTTGATCATTGTCCAATCACAAACTAAACTGGATAAGATTGAAAGTAATTCGATTGTTTTTTGGTTATTTGCAGGTGATCCATTCAGCAAAAGACCCAAGAGTGAAAAAGTATCATGATGCTAACTTGCTAAGTACCGCATATTCAGGAAACTTTATGAACAAAAGTTGTCTTACCGCTCAATCATGGCTGAAGCATTGTCCTGAATCCTTTTATTTGTTAATAACTGCCTTGGAACATTTGCAAACTAAAAAGTGGTTTCACAGAGACAACTTAAACGTACAGTCAAAGAGTTCGGTCAAGGACGAGTCTACACATCAAATGTCGTCTACCAAAAAGTTTTATGCGACGAGTAACGTGTATTGTTAGTTAGTATCTCATAATTGATGTAGTGTTTTCTTTTTTAGTTTCACTAAATATTTTTATATGTCGTTTGATACATTAAAGAATTTTTGCTAGAGTTGATTTGAATTATCACATGTTACGACCGTTTGCAATTACATTTTGATATTTTCACGTTCTATTTTGAACGTTATGCGTAACACTTACCACAATATCGCATATCATTAATTGTCTGCCTCTAGGAACCGTTGCCGCTAGGCACGGGTACTCGCCTAGTAATAATAAAAACATTAATAGATGTTCTAAGGGTAAGGTCTAACATTATTATAAAAGGAAATTTTTAGTTTATTGTATTAGAAAACATAGTTAATTATGGTAATTTATGAGTTTATTTAATGTGTATTAAATACAAGGGAAAATGACAAAAAAAATGCATCGAACTTGACACCTATTGTGATTGTGTGTAGCCAACTATTTTTTTCTTCATTGTAACACAAAACTTTTGAATTTTTGTCATTGTATGTACGATTTCCAACGTGTCACAACACGTGGACTGCCAACTCATCGAGGTGTTACACGTGGACTGCCAACTCATTTACCCACTATTACTTTCTAGGGATAATAACAAAAAAATGTATCGAACTTGACCACTTTTGTCATTGTAACACAAACCTTTTGAATTTTTGTTAATGTATGTATCCAGTCAATCTAAACATGGCATCGTTAGTCCTTTATACTAACGGCCGTTAGCACATAATTAAAAAAAAAATCTTACTTTTTCATCCCTTTGTATATTTTTTCGTTCGTTTTCATCCGTTTTTATACATTTTTAGTTCATTTTCTTATGTTTTTATACGTTTTCGTCCGTTTTTATACGTTTTCGCCAATTTTTTTACGTTTTTTTACGTTTTCATCTGTTTTTATATGCTTTCATCCATTTTTGTACGTTTTCATCCGTTTTTATAGCTACACACGTCCGTTTATTTTATTAATGCAACGTTAGTCCGTTATAGGTTTTCGTCCGTTTTTACACGTTTTCGTCCGATTTTACACGTTTTCGTCTGATTTTACACGTTTTCGTCCGTTCTGACACGTTTTCATTTGATTTTACATGTTTTCGTTTGTTTTACACATTTTTGTTTGATTTTACACGGATGAAAGCATATAAAAACGGATGAAAATGTAAGAAAATGGACGAAAATATATAAAAACGGATGAAAACGTAAGAAAACAAATGAAAACGTATAAAAAGGGATGAAAACGTAAGAAAACGAAATTTTAAGTTATGTGCTAACGGCCGTTAGTATAAAGGACTAACGATGCTAAGTTTAGATTGACTGGATACATACATTAACAAAAATTCAAAAGTTTTGTGTTACAATGACAAAAGTGGTCAAGTTCGATACATTTTTTTGTTATTATCACTAAAAAGTAATAGTGGGTAAATGAGTTGGCAGTCCACGTGTAACACCCCGATGAGTTGGTAATCCACGTGTTGTGACACGTTGGAAATCGTACATACAATGACAAAAATTCAAAAGTTTTGTGCTACAATGAAAAAAAAATAGTTGGCTACACACAATCACAATAGGTGTCAAGTTCGATGCATTTTTTTGTCATTTTCCCTAAATACAACACATACTTTAAAAGAGAAAGCTTGTGTTCAATGAATGCGGTTTAACCGATGTTCTCAAATCACTAGGAAAAAAAAAAAAAAAAAAAAAGTTATCTGAAATCTATTTGTTACTCGGATATAATTTGGAAATACAATTTGGCACTTGTTGGGTTTTAAACTTTTAATATAAGTACAGGCCCAACTTGGCACATACTTAACTTGTTGGGTTAAACACAATACGGTACGTGTAACTAAATTATTTTAGGCAAACTTTATGCCTTGTTATTGATTTTGGGCCAAGGATGAAAACGTTGGGCCACCAAAATACTAATTAAGATAAGATATTAATTGGGCTATCACCCATTTGCCACGTTAAAATATATATATTTTTTAGTCGGTTAAGTTGTAGACGTGAATAAATACAAAGAGGGATCGAGGGAACATACATTCTTGTTCGATATACCTGCAAGTCTAAGCTAACTATCCAAGTCGAGTTTCGCGAGCAAGTCGATCTTGATTTGTACTCCTCTCCCTCCCTTTCGGTGAACTCTTTTTTCTATTCTTGCGCGCTTGCTTTATCAAATAACTGAGGATTCGAAGTACATTCCGCGTAAGAGCATATATAAACCCACTCAACGTACATTATCAATAGCATTGTTCAAGGCTAGGTATTCGACTACTAGGGAGTCGGTTATGATTGACATTCCGCGTAAGTTTTATTATTTTCTTCTATTTGAAGGTTACCATGTTACATATCAAACAAATATAAATATTGACATGTTTCTTTGACATATATATGCAGGTTTGTTGAACCCTCAAGAGTTGATTATGATAAATAAGGATGTCATTAAACCTAAATCCCGTCAACCGCCTTCTGGAACTCTTCATAACCGTCGACTGGAATCCGGCCAAGCAACTAAAGCCAAAAAGGCTGGAACAGATTTGAGTTTGTCCAAGAGGTCTCGAGCACTGAAATCAACTCATATTTTTACTACTCCTAAAACTGAAAACAAGTCAAAGGTTGATCCATCAAATGGTTCATCCAAGTACTGTAGTAGAAGGAACATCGGTCCCATAAACACGAAGCCGACCACTGACCCCTCCACCGTTTTGTATCCGTTATCGTCCATATGTTCTTCTCCTGCTAGAAGTTTGCGCAGTGCCACATCGACCACAAGATCATCAATAAGAAAGATCAATGGTTCAGGTCTTCGAATGCCATCTCCAAAGATCGGATTCTTTGATAAGGTATTTAATGTCGTCATTCTGGTTTTTTCTGTTTTCTTTTTTCTACAGTAATAAACACGTTACTAATATCTGTTGCTGTTAAATTTTCATTCACAGAAGCAGCCGCCTATCGTCAGAGGAAATACTTCAAAAGTTCGACAAGTACACAAAGAGATCTCAAAGAACATAACCAGCATAGAGAAAAAGAGTATGAAAGAAGACACTAGGGTCAGAAATCAACCGATTTACTCAAAGCGTCGTCAACTTTCAGTCAACAAAAGCTTAGATTGGGACAATGCCTTCTTCACAAATGAAGGTATGTAATTGTTGATTTATGTGTCTGGTTGATGTTTTTGTATATTTTATTTCTTTTGAATTAGCAATGCCTAGCTTAAAATATGATCACAAAAACCGAGCTAAATTTAAAATATTTTAATTTTAATCTGTGAATAAATCGACTTAAGGGTCGTGTATGCATTAGAAGTACCCTCGGACTTTTAACCCGGTTAACCCATTCAGCCCATATGACAGGTCATCTCTTTAGTAGTTATTAGAACGACACATATCGACTCGTTTAAAAGTAAATAGGCTGGAAGGGCTCATGTAATGTCTATTTACATGTTACGTTCCCAAATGTCAAGCTGTTTTTGATTAGTAAATAGGCTGGAAGGGCTCATGTAAGTTGAACGATTGCTAATTTTTTGATACATGTATTAATGGAGAAATCTTTTGTGACATATTCAGGTCTATTAAATACTGAAGAAATGTCTGTGATAAACAGAGGCTTCACAAAAGCTTGTTCAATCTGAATCAGTAGACTCAAGAAGACTGAGCATCTTGCATAAAAGCGTAGATTGGGATACTGCCTTTCCTGGTGAAGGTTTGTTGAATCCCGAAGAGTTGTTTAAGGTAAATAAAGGCTTCAAGAAAGCTGAATCCAGTCAATATTCAACTAAAAGTCAAGATGCCACAAGATCACCATTAAATTATAAGTGCCTAACTCGGCACCCTGCAAGTCATAATTCCAAGGAAATAAAGTTTACAAGTCAAGATGCCACAAGATCATCAACAAGAAATGTCATGCCTTCAGGCCTTAGAATGCCATCTCCTCGGATCGGATTCTTTGATGATTGACTTCTAAGTTTGTACTTTGAAACAAGGAGAAAGTGTAATTATTTAGTAGAGTTTAGAGTTTTAAACTATTGTCATTGATGTTACTAAATCATCTCCTTTGTGACCCACTTTGACCCGTTGAAGGCTTGTGCTTTATCCACTGTTTGACCAACTGTTCATTATTTAAATAGTTTGGATGGTGGTTCGCTTAGACACATCATGCCGTTTAGTCATGAAGAAAATGATTGATCTAATAAGCCTACAAACTTTGAACTTCCCAGCAAGAATATTACTAGTATCATCACCCATCTTCCTAACAACAACGCGCAAAAAGTATACAAAAGAACACCAGAAACAAAAAATATACAAAGCTGAGATACAACTAACCTACACCATCGACCATGAGATGAAGACTAGCAGGCTTTGAAATCCAAGCTCTCCAACTGACATTGACCCTTAGAACACCGGTTAGAAATCCATAAAAAAGGGATCTAGATTGACTAAGGGCGAAAACATCCCTATACACAGCCATATTATTTGCAGCTTTAGAATGAGCCATTTTGTTTCCCCGCATCTATACAGACCACATTGTAACGAATTGAAACAAACACTTGAAACACTGAAAATGAGCTTGGATAGAATGACAGAAGGAACCCTTTATCAAACCACTATATGTAAATGTATAAACGGGATTTAAGTGAAAGTATGCCGTGCATTAAATCCTAAGACAAACAAATAAATGGAAGAACTAAATATCTAACACACAACATGTGTTAGTGAGGATTTTTGTGTCTAAAAATAGTAATCAAATGTAAGTGTTGATTTGTATATTCTGTATTTATGCAACTTTAAATTTGTTCAACACGAATCTCTTTCTTTTCTCCCTCGAAGAAAAGACTTCACCATTGCTGATTACCAAGAGCCAGTTGACGTATATAACCTGCTGTGAAACACCTTGATCCAAACCAACCTTGCGGTCCCTTTGGCTCTTTAGGAACCATTCGTTCTTGCTGGTGACTGGTACAAAAGAGGCCACCAGGTTAGCTCCTAAAACTCAACTTCAGACTTTTCCTAGTCAAACCTTCTAATATGAAAATGTGAACTGAAACGAGTTTTACAGCGAATATAACATGTAAATCTTTCCATGTGTAGCGCTTTTATGCGAATATAACGTGTATGTCAAACCTTCGACTTTTATTGCGGTCTTGCAAAATGAAGTCCGACTCTCCATAGTTAAAGAGCTGCTCAGCATGTACTCTTGGAGCACAAGGGATTACTACGGTACAGGCCTACGACCTATTCGAATCAAAACGGCACTTGTTCATGCTTCTGTGAATTGGTACTATCTGGAAAATGTGTTGCCAATGCTAAATAGTAAATCACATGCAGATCATTTCACATATACATATAAGTTCACACAATATACAACCTACAATAATATCATAAATCATTAAGACGAAAAGTACAATACAATAAACATCCTACAATAATATCATAATTCGTTAAGACAAAAAGTACAATAAAACAAATTAGCTAAATACGTTATAGATAGAAATAGTAAAACGATCAAACAACGCTAAGTGAAGATAGGCAGCTTCTATGGAAAGCAATAAGCAAGTTTGAACACACATTGAGACCATTCACTGAGTAAACTTAATGAAGAGCTTGTTAGCGTTTCCCATTCTCCTTCGAGGCCATTTCTTATTTCACAATATTTGAGGCCAGGCCAATTTCCAGATTTGTTTTCCATCACCCCCATATCAATTAGCTTCAAGAAGTAATCAGCGGCTTTGAGCCTCATCTGAAGATGTGCCTCTACGTACAGGGGCTGGCAAATGGAAAACAATGCATCAAAGAGCAGTACCGAGTTCTCCACCAAACCATCATCCCGAAATGTTTCAAACGACAGTTTGTCAACATTGGTAGCCGGAAGCAGGACCCTAGTTCTCAAATCATCAATGTTGAATGGCTCTAGAACAGCAGATTCAAAACCTCGTATAACAATGTTAAACTTGCTTGATAATTTGACTGCTTCCCTTAACTCAAGAAAGAACAAATGATCGATGGGACGATCCACCGCCTGAGCCAGCACGATTTTCTCGGGAGCAGTGGTTGGAAACAAGAGTCTAGGCATATTAAAGCTTTTGTACTGGAAAGAAAGTAATTTGGGAGCATAAACTTGTACCTCTATTGACTTTTTATGACGCAATGTTATGTCAATTCTTTGCAACGAGTTAGATCTAATTTCCAAAGTTTCCACCATAAAATGAAAGATATGAAGGGTAAAAGTCTCAAGACTAGGAAACTTGGTATTGATAATGTCACAAAACCCATCATATTCAATGTTCACACCAAGTAAACTTAACTCTCTCAAGCTCCCTATTGAATTTGCAATGGACAATACAGGCGTACTTAGTATCCTTGATGTCTCGTATAAAAGTGAACACAGATGTGGGACATCATAAATTTCTAAACTCGCATTATCATAACGACTACCTGGAACTATTTTTAACTCTTGAAGATAAAGGAGGTTATTTATCGTTATTTTATCCAAGCCTTCGGGAAGTTTTAGGTTGATATTTTCAAGTAACTTACAAGTAGATAGCAAGTTATGAAGCACCTCTTCCTGAATTATGAGGACATCAAGCAACTCTAGCACTCGCAGGTTCACACAAACGATCAAAGGATTGCTACTAATTTGAAGGGGATAGAATGTCTTGAAATCGTTCACCGGGTGAATGAAAGAATCAAGTTTTATACTTAAGGTATTAAGGTTCTCACTTGAGAATATCTCATCGGGCAAAGTAATTGAAGCAACGTCATCAACGACTGTGAGGCAAAGCTTTTTAAGAGTACTTTTGGAAGCGACACACTTAATAAACTTTTCAGCACAAGTAGACGACTTTGGCTTGCGGATGCCAAAGTGAAGATCACATGTTATAATTGGTATGTTGTCCCTGTGATACCTTCCTATAGTCCGTCCGATCAAACTCAAGTAGCTTCTTTCTCGGTGTTTAGTTAAAGACTTACCGGATTGGCAAAACCTGAGAGTGGGGATGGTAGACCAAGCGTGTAGCCATGACTTGGACAAGATGCAGGTGCGGGCTGCATCTTTTGCCGGCAACAATGCTTGAATATGATGAATCAACTCAGGTACATCTTCTAGTTGCCGTCTGTGGGTCTCCTCCATCTGCCACAAGGATAACAGAAGAAAATCAAAGAGATGCTTATGTTTAATATACAAAATACCTGACAATTATGTTTAGTTAGATAATTAGAACAAGAGCCACGGGCTAAAAACCCGCAAAAAGACTGAACATGTTGACTTGTTTCTGTTTCCATTTGTTTAAGCTTATCTATGGGCTTACGAGCTAATATGGTTTCGGTTTATATTACATAAACTCAGATTTTTCGGCTTATTTGAAAGTTATGGGCTATAAGTTTGTCATGACATAATAAACTTGTATAAGCTCATAAGTCCCAAAATAAGCCAAAATATAGGGCTTGTGAAACATAAGCCGAAAACATATAAACTCATAAGCCTTTAAATAAGCTTAAACAAACACCCCGAAGAAACCTCCTAGTCCTCAACAACTTTGCATCTAAGCTAATAGGGGAAAAAAACGAACTTTGCATCAACCCGCCCTTGTTTTATCATACTTACCAACGTTAACTAATACATAGCAATAAACTAAACATCAATTCAAAGTATTTACCAAAGTGTTTAAATGAGCTAAATTACCTTGAAACTGAAGATAACTAAGGGAGTGTTTGTTTTAGCTTTTATAAGGGGCTTATGAGCTTGTATAGCTAAAAGAACCTCATCAAAGTGTTTAAATAAGCTAATACGAGAGGCGTTATAGCAAAGGATGATTTTACCCTTATTATAAACTCTAAAGGTACTTTCAAATACATTTTTTTTTTTGTCATTTTATCATCGTTAGCTAGCGTAAACACTTTGAGCCTAACATTTATTAGTAGGGCAAAGTGAATTGTTTAGTACCTCAACTTATAATGAACTTATAAAGGTGCAACATCGTACGCTTAACGTGGCTAATAAAATTCATGGGTGAGTTTATACAGACCCCTGGGGTTTTCAATCATTGCGCGCATTAAAAAGTTGTACAATATGCATGACGGTTTGTACATTTTGACCAAAACCCCTCCTTGTCACATCACAGGGGAGGTTCCTATACTAGTATACCCTCAAAATCACATAAGGGTACAAATGGAGAAACAAGCCGATTTGAGCCCGAGCTTGCCGAAGCTCGAGCTCGGCGGCTCGTTTACAATCATAAGCCATACAAGATGGGTTTATTTAGCCAATTTTAGGGTACCTTGCTAAAACTTTAAAAGTTTAAGGTACTAAAGTTTCCGCTTAGTTAAGTTGATGGTACTAAATAAACTACATTTCGGTCGGGCTTCTTTTAATAAGTTAATACAAATAGTCAACAAGGGTTTATTATTAGCTGCTTATATATAAAACATAAACTTAAGCCCAAAAAACCAAAGATCAAAGCTGACATAAAAAAGGGTAACTAACCTTAAAATCCAAGATCAAAGCTGTTGCTGTATTGTTTGTTGAAAGTTAAACATAAAGAAGTGGTAGGTGGGTTATTTATTGTACAAGTGAATAATAATAGAGGAATGTAAAGTGAAAATGTAAAATAACAAATTACTAATAAATCTTAAAGCTGAAAAAGGGTCTGTAGGCAAGAAAGAAAGGTAGCAAGTTTGCAACCAAAATAGAAATTTTGTTAACAGTTTGACAATTATACCCTTGGTTTTTGTCAGAGTACAACTGTACAAGGGCAAAATAGTAATTTTATGAAAGTGCTTTACTAATAATACATAATGGTTCACTCACTCGACATACTTCAATCGAGTCCAGCCCCATATTGCCTCAAATCACTGTTAATTTCATTCGTCTAACTAGTAGCATTTACAAACGACTAACAATTATACTTAATAATTACAACTATATGTTCTCCGCTCCATAATAAGTATTTACATTGCTGTTTTAAGATCTCTCAAAATATGTGTTTAATTTATATTCCAACCTAGGGCTGAGCAAATGACCCGAATGGACCGGACCGACCGACGGACCGCCAGAGACCGGACTGGACTGGACCAGACCGACCACATTCGGTTTGGTCCTCGGTCTCGGCTTTTGGGTTAATTCGGTCCTCTGTCCGGTCCGGATCACAAACCGACTAATTTGGGCTAATTTGGCGTTGTTGGACCGGACCGACCACATTCGGTCCGGTCTCGGTCTAAGATTTTTGCCGAAATCGGTCTCGGTTCGGTCCGGTCTTAGAAGGTCCGGTCCAGTTTTTAGACCGTGATCACCCCTATTCAAACCAATGAAATAGACTTGAATGGATAGATATAATATTTGATTTGTGAAAAATGTATTTAAAGAAACAATTTCCTAAAACTTTATACATATCAAAGTGAAAACTAATTATGGGACGCATAAAATATCACCAAACGGTTTTATAAAGACAAACAACTTAACACTAGTTTTGTCAAACATGTCATCACATGTTATTACACTAAACAGCACTCTGACCCCAAACGCTAGCTCTAGACTTACACTAACCAGTGACCCGGGATAGCTAACGTTTCGGACCATGCCATGAAAATCGACACATCATGATCCGAGTTTGTAACGTCTTTTGATAGATCACAACCATTAACACAACCTTAAAAACACATGGGCACCTTAAATAAAAATATTTAATTAAATGAATGCATCATTTAAAATGTACTAACAAATTGCAAGCATAAAACGAAATAGCATAAGAGCATCTCCTATGGTAAACCTTTTGAAAAGGTTTATATAATTTCCATGTCATATGTTCTTAAATTTCTCATTTTATAAACCTATTATCACTATGGTTAAACTTGTTAAAACTTTATAATTTAATGAGGTATTAAATGAATTACATGTATTTAGTTGCAATGAAAAGGTCTATAAACCTAGACCTATTTCATTCCATGTCATCATAAACCTCTCCTCACTATGGTGACTCAATTTATAAACCTCTTCAAATTTTATAAACCTTTTCATGAACCTCTTATAGTGAATGCCCTAACTAAACATCAAAATGAGTGGTCTTCATATGTTAATGCACTTTTAACAACCATCTATCAATCCATTAATTACTAGTTGTAGAATTTATATGGATCGTAAAAAACAGTTTACCATTGTTTTTGAAATGCTTGAATAATCTCTTCTAGTCACTTATCAATAGAGGTATCCAATAAAATTGTAACTTGATTGTCCTTTTTGTAAAAAAAAAAAATGTGAATTTTGTTAAATTTTAACCAATAAATGAGTGATACTTCATTCCTTAAAAAAAAAAAACCCCTTGACTGTTACAAACTAAATTCAAATTAAACTAACAAAAACAATCTCTCTTATTATCAATTTGCAAACAAAATTTTAAAATGAATAGTAAATAAGGATGATTTGGTACATTTATTATGTTTGAATTTTTAAACAGCCTAGTTTTGGAAAATGTCGGACAAACAAGCCAAAAAAACAACAGTTAAAGTTGACACGGGGTTCGAAAGGCTCAGGTTCTCAACTGGTTCATAAATGGTTCAAAGAAAGGTTCACGAGGGGTTGCACGGGCTTACAAATGGTTTACAAGAGACTCACGAGGGGTTGACGGGGTTCCACAAATGGTTTACAGGAGGTTTATGAGGGGTTGACGGGGTTCATAAATGGTTTATGACAGGTTCACCAGGGGTTGCAGGGGTTTATAAAACAATGTTTTTGAAGTGTAGATTGATGATGGGTTAATACTATATTGGTTTAACATTTAACAATTCTCGTAACCATTTAACACTTTAATAATAGAGATAGTGAAAAATATTTTAGTAGCAAACAAAGAAAATGTAACAAAATTTACAAAGGGTCCTACTAACCCAACACCCCCTAATTTTAATATAGGGGGTGTTTGACAATTCTCACTCCATCCCATATAGAAGTGTCTGTACTTGTGTACTAAAGTGGGTCCCACCGTAAGTCAGCACCCATGTGGAAGTAGTGTCCCCTTTGTAGCCCTTCTTTCCATCAACCCCAACACAACATGACAAAACTCTTCTCCCCAATTTTCATTAATTCATGAGTAAATTACACGGATGGTCCCTAAGGTTTGTTCAAAGTTTCACTCACAGTCCCTTAAAGTTTAAAGTTGCATGGATAGTCCCTATCTCTGAAAAGAATAACACCTGTGGTCCCTTATTTAACTGGCGTTAAGTAAGCTCCGTTATAATTTACATTTTTAGCCCTTTTGGTTGAAGGTCGTTACATTGTCAGTCCATTATCATAACGGTCGTTTATAAGTTAAAGTATTTCGACATTAGATGCGTTTTTATACATTTTCTTACGTTTTTTTACATTTTCGATCGTTTTTAGCGTTTTCGCAGTTTTTATACTTTTTCATCTCTTTTTTATCGTTTTAAGCCCATTTGCTTACCTTTTTTACATTTTGGTTTTTATACGTTTTCGTCCGTTTTCTACGTTTTCTTACGTTTTTAGCGTTTTAGCATTAAAAATTTTTGACATAAAATTTCAAAAAAATTTGAAAAATTTTTGACAAAAAATTTTGAAAATTTTTACTCCAATTTTTTCGAAATTCTTTTCAAAATTTTTTTCAGTTTTTTAGGATTTTTTCCAATTTTTTTTTTCGAAATTCTTTTTCAAATTTTTTTTTCCACTTTTTTTTTCAAAATTCTTTTTCATCCGTTTTTTTCAAATTTTGAAAAAGAATTTGGAAAATAAAATTTTGAAAAAGACTTTCGAAAAAAATAACTGGAAAAAAAAATTTCGAAACAAAATTGAAAAAAAATTACGAAAAATTTCGAAAAAAAATTTTGAAAAAATTTCAAAAAATTTGGGAAAAAATTAGAACAAGAATTTTGAAAAGAATTTCGAAAAAATTGGAAAAAATAGAAAAAAAATGGAAAAAATTTATGTCGAAAATTTTTTCCAAAATTTTTATTTTGAAATTTTATGTCAAAAATTTTTATGAGAAAACGTTAAAGAGAAGAAAACATATAAAAAGCGGGCCAAAATGTAAAAATGTAAGAAAGCGTATAAAAATGGGATGAAAACATAAAAAGCCAATGAAAACTTAAAAAGCGGGGACGATATAAAAGCGGACCAAAATGTAAAAAAATGTAAGCAAACGTATAAAAAATAGATGAAAACGTAGAAAAAAAGTACAAAAACGTATAAAAAACGGACGAAATTTTTCGGAAAAAAATTGGAGTAAAAATTTTGAAAAATTTTTATGTCGAAAAATTTTTCAAATTTTTTTTTTGAAATTTTATGTCAAAAACTTTTATGACAGCGTTAAAAAGCGAATAAAAAGTAGAAAAGCGGACGAAAGCGTATAAAAGCGGACCAAAATGTAAAAAATGTAAGCAAGCGGTAGCATTATAAAAAGCGGATGAAAGCGTATAAAAAGCGGACGAAAGCGTTAAAAAGCGGAGCGTAAAAAGCGTAAGAAAATGTATAAAAAGCGTACCTAATGTCGAAATACTTTAACTTATAAGCGGCCGTTATGATAATGGGTGACAATGTAACGACCTTCAACCAAAAGGGCTAAAAATGTAAATTATAGCGAGCTTACTTAACGCCAGTTAAATAAGGGACCACAGGTGTTATTCTTTTCAGAGATAGGGACTATCCATGCAACTTTAAACTTTCAGGGACTGTGAGTGAAACTTTGGACAAACCTTAGAGACCATCCGTGTAATTTACTCTTAATTTATTAACTGTGTGTGCTAGTCCTTCGAACAAAAAATAAAAAAATAATAATTTCATCAACTGTATGTGCTATTCTTCTTTCTTTTAACTTTGTAGCCCTTCGAACAAAAAATAAAAAATAATATACTATAAAATAGACGAATAAAAAATAACACAAAAATATAACAAATACACAACAAAAAAGCATAACATAAAAAACTAAATAAATATATTTTTTAGATCTAAATTTTTTTTTCAAAATCGAAACATTTTTATTAGATCTAAAATATTTTTTCAAGATCTAAACATTTTTTATTAGATCTAAAATATTTTTTCAAGATTTAAACATTTCTTTTAGATCTAAAATATTTTTTCAAGATCTAACATTTAATGTTTTAATGTTTTAAACAAATAAAAAAAAACGTAAATAAATATAACATAAAAAAAAAAACATATTTTACACAATAAAAAAAATATAACGTAAAAAACTACACAAATATACTTTGGTCAAGGCTCTTCTTCAAGCTCCTGCTAAACCAAAATAACACGATCAACATGCTATTGTCTCAAAACAATTTGTTAACGGCAAGAATAAAGACGTTGGAGGCATCACTGGCAAGAAATCCAGTTGTTCACGCATGTCAGTCGAGTGGAATACTCTATGAGCTTATAGATGACATTAATAATCTTAATGTGGAGTAGATTTCGTTGTAATATATTGAATACATTTGTTGTGGTACTTGTTTAATGTTTTAATGTCTAATCTTTTATTGTTATTGTTTAATTAAATGGAAACAAATACACAATTAAAAAAAATAACGTAAAATAAATACCATATAAAAACACTACACAATTAAATACACTATACATATAAAAACATTACACAAATAAATACACTATGCATATACCCTAAACATTACACAATTAAAAAAAAAATATATATATATATAATCATTGGCCCAATGATTGGTCTATTGGGGTGCATGAGAAAGAATATATGGGGTGCAAGATTAGATTGTCCCTTTACAAATTACGTTTGACTATATATCTCCTTCACTAGAGTATTAAATAGTTACCACAATCATTTAAATATTAAATTAATTATACAATCTACCTAAACCAACATTGTCAATTCAAAATCAAAATGTTTTGAAATTTCACGTTAAACCTACCCATATTTTGAATGTGAAATTTCATGTAGTTTTGATTTAAGAATTGACAATACAATTTAAGTATTTGTGATGTCATGAATCACTTTTAACTAATACTAAATTAAGGTTTATATATAGTTTTATTCAAAGATTGGGTATTGAAAATGTGATAAAATTAACTAAACAAAGCATTAAAACTTTAAACAACTTGCCTTTGTGGGAAACGGTGTACACTTTAATTAATAAAATCAGATTACAATTACAACAAATAAACGACAGTAAATAAATAACAGACAGAATGGAGTAGAAGCAGAAGACATACACTATTCAACGTAATTAAAACGAAAGCGATAAAAAGAATTGCACGAGGCTCGTATTCAATACGATTCCCTTAAAACAGATTCGCCGTCTGTTTCCCGAGTACAACGTCTGCCTGGCCGGACTGACTCACTTTCTGAAAAATCGCTGAAAGACTCGTGTGTTTACGGCGAAGAGTCAGCTGAACGCCTGTGGTAATGAGTTGCGTATCTTACGTATCAAGCGAATGAGACTTATGGTCGTATTTATATTGAAGACTCAACTTGTCCTCCAAGAAAAATAATCCGACCATATACACGAAAATCTGTTATATCAAAAGCAGTTTGCAAATCTTTAATATATAAAGCGATTTGCATATCTTTTAAAAACATAAACTAATTTACGTAGTTTCAATCTATTCCTAAAATAGATTCTGAGAAAATCTGGAAAAATGAAAGCTGACAAAAGATACGCGTATGCGAGGCTTTGCATTAGTGTCGCGGTCGCATGAGTTCGAAGCTTGAACTCATTTTGACCCGAAATCCCATTTTCGCACCTAGCGGCGCGCGTAGGAGTGGGAGCATAACCAACCTAAAGGAATTTGATAGCCAAAACTATAATTTCCTTATAAACAAGCCTCCACTTCTTGTTTTGGGCGATGTGGGATTCTCCCATTTTTCCAAGTTTTTATGTTTCAAGTGCCTCACTTTGAGACACGATATCTCATTCATTTCAACTTCATTTTGGACATACTTTAGCTCATTGCGAAGCTCTCGTCGAGGAGAACGCAAAGCTACCAAGAAACATAAATATATATAACATATATCATATTTCAAAAGGTGTCCAAAATTTGCAAAAACTCATTTTGCAAAACCACTTTTCCAACAGCCTTACTCATTACGTCTTCAAATGAACCATCGAAGAGAGATAAACGATCAAAGCTAGTATCAAAGTTGGTATGTGATTGTGTTTTAATCAAAATCGTAATTTACAATGTATTTGATAAGTTAAATATGCATAAGCTTTTAAAACAGAAAAACCTATAAACCAAACGAACCTTTAGTTGATGTGCTAATTTAAAAAAAAAAATTAAAAATTAAAAAAAATAAAAATAAAAAAATTTGTCTTTTTCATAGGTAACATGACGAGAGAAAACTTTTTTTATTTAATTTAGTTTAGTTATATGCTAATTTAAGAAATAATGGGTAAAGAAATCGGTTTTGTGCTTACATGAGATCAATAAATAACGTGGCACTGTGACTACAACATATTTTGACATATGTGATCAAGCATATCATTCTTCTTTTTTACACGACATTAATTTGGTTTTGTTAATACAATTTTAAAACACCATCAATCATTTATTTTATAGGTATAAATTTAACCGTAACAACTAACAAATGTCATAATTATTAGGTCATGTGGTTGAAGGGTTGACACATATATGTTTGTAAAGCTTTTTTTTTTTTTTTTTTTTTTAATATATATTGTGTATAATTTTTCCGTTTTAAAATGATTGTCTTTTAACAAAAACATACAAAGTTTGAGAAAAATGAATCACTAAACTCTTCAACCAGTCAAATATTATCCCCTCCTACCAAACTCACATTTGATTGGTTGAAATGAGAAGTGCAAAATAATCTTGAGACAACTCAAAAAAGAAAAGTAAATGGTAATTATAAGTTGAAAGAAGGGTTATTTTTATTATTATTATTTTTTTAATGGTTATTTTTTAATGATGAGAGAATTAAAGTTATCTAAAAGAAAAACTAAAATCAAAATGAACAATTTAAAACCCAATACCAAAACCAGCGGGAGCTACATGGATTGTTCACCACGCAATGCCCAAACATGCTTTTAGCCCAAAGAAAACCATGCAGTAAGTTATGAGTTTGTTGAGCCTAGTTACTAATGTGTGGTATCTAATACGTTTCTTTTTTTTTCCTTCCTAAAAAGCTAAGTTCAAGGCATAATATAAAAGACCACGGTGCAATGGTTTATTGAAACATTATAAAGCCATATTTTATGCCTATAATAGCGCCACAGTTGCACCACCCATCCATGTTATGAGCGCTTCGCCATTGCGACAACAGTCGTTTCTTTTTCATAATTTGAGTGCAAGTAAAATAAAAATTGTGGGTCACGTGCATGTTAATTCTCTTATGTTACGTGTTGAAAGAATATTATAGGATAAAAATTGACGTGTCTAGATATATAACATAACCGATAGCACCATTACTCCGAAAGCTCTAACAAACTACAAAATCTAATTTCATTTGGTAAAATCGAGAAAATATTTATTTGAGATACAAAACTAAATAATGCAAACTTGTTCGATCTAGATTAAAATTTAATTTTATTAAGATGAGAGTTATTTTACATACCAAACTTTTCTCAAATACGAAGGGACTCATCTACACCATCCATCTAAAAAGAAATCAATGGCTGAGATTAAAAGCATTTTATTATTTCATCTATTTTTTATACTTTAAATATCTTTTAAACCGTTAATCGTTAAGTGAAAATATTTACACCATCGAGACGAGCATTTAATTATCTTTTTATAGACGGGCAATTTGATATACTTTCGAAAAAAGAAAAAAATTTCGTTTTTTTCACATTTTTCGTTATTTTTTCCTTTTTTTACGTTACTGAAATTTGCATGAAAAAAATCATATATGATAAAACACTAAATTGAATATCACATGTGATATTAGTGTTAAATCATATATGATATGTAATATCATAAGTGATATTACACTAATATCACATGTGATATTACATATCATATATGATATTACACTAATATCACATGTGATATTCAAATTAGTGTTTTATCATATATGATTTATAATGCAAATTTCAGTAACGTAAAAAAACGAAAAAACTTAAAAAAAACGTGAAAAATACGAAAAAAAAAAATTTGTCGAAAGTATATCAAAGTGCCTATCTATAGAAAGATAATTAAATGCTCGTCGCAATGATATATTTTTTTTGGTTTAACGATTAACGGTTTGAAAGATATTAATATTTGAAAAAAGATGATGAAAATAGGTTTTTTAAATTGTTGGGATTAATCTCATCCATTAGATCAAATAAATATAGAGGGTGGAGATTGATCCCTTGGTATGTAAATAATCTTTTGTCTTCAAATGATCTTAAATTTTTTATTAAAAGAAAAAGAAAAGTAAAAGAAAAAAAAAAGAAAAAGAAGTGGTAACAAAGTTGACTAAGCAATTGTAAAGATGTAAACCGGACAAAGTACACCATGACTTGCACAAATGGTTTACAAAAGGTTTATGAGGGGTTGCATTGCAGGGGTTCACGAATGGTTTACAAGAGATTCACGAGGAGTTGACGGGGTTCACAAATGGTTTACAGGAGGTTTACGAGGGGTTGCGTGGGTTTAAAAATGGTTTATGAAAGGTTCACGAGGGATTTATAAAGGTTTGCAAGATCCATAATTTATGGATATTTTTTCAAGGCAAGGAAATTTGTAAACCAAACAATGTTTTCGAAGTGACATAACCACAAATCAACGTGAAACATCAAATGTGGTTGATCTATAGATCGGTGATGTTGGTTCATAAACCACGTACATATTTTTTATATATAGATTGATAATGGTTTAATACTCTAATTGTTATTCCCGTAACGATTTAACACTTTAATGGTAGCGATGGTAAAAAAAAATTGTAATAAGGAAACAAAACTTCACAAAGTATATTTTACTATCTCCACCACTTAAGAGTGTTAAATCATGTACAAAGTTATTTTAAAGAGTTAATTGTATAAATGGTCCATGTGGTCTGTCGGGTTTAACAAAAATAGTTTATAATCTTTTTTTCTCGAATCCTCTCTTTATAGTTCTGACCCGTATCAGGTTTGGTCCCTTGACCGATATTTTCGTTAGTTTGACCATCAAACTAACAGAAATGACATAAATACCCTTAAAAGTTAGATCTATGTGGTTTGTAGGATATCACGAATTTAGTCCCTAATTTTTTTCGTACGTTTTCATACATTTTTGTTCATTTGCGTTCGTTTTTCTTATGTTTTTATACGCTTTCGTCCATTTTTATACGTTTTGATTCGTTTCTTAACTTTTTATTCATTTTCGTCTCTTTTTATTTCGTTTTCATCCATTTTTATACGTTTTCGTCTCTTTTTATACGTTTTCGTCCGTTGTTATATATTTCTATCCGTTATTATACGTTTTCATATGTTTGTTTTTGTATGTTTTCTTACGTTTTCATCCGTTTTTATATGTTTTTGTCCGTTGTTATATGTTTTCGTTCGTTTTTATACGTTTTCGCCCGTTTTCTTAAGTTTTCATACGCTTTCGTTCGTTTTTATACGTTTTTATACATTTTCGTCCATTTTCTTATGTTTACATTTGTTTTTATACATTTTCATCCGTTTTTATACGTTTTTGCCCTTTTTCTTATGTCTTCATACGTTACCTTACGTATATGTTTTTGTCCGTTTTTATACGTGTTCGCTCGTATTCTTAAATTTTCTTACGTTTTTTTTTTTTTTTTATTTTTTTTTTACTTTTTCACCTGTTCTATGCATATTTTATTGTTTATATACAATTTTGTTTGTTTTTCTACCTTTTTATATGGTCGAAAACGTATAAAAATGGACGAAAATGAATAAAAACATACGAAAATGTATAAAACCGTATGAAAACGTAAGAAAATGTATGAGAACTTAAGAAACGGATGAAAATGTATAAAAACGTAAAAAAAACATATAAAACGGACTAAAACGTCTTAAAGCTTATTAAAACTATAAAACAAACAAAAACGTATATCTTTTACCTATTTTACGTTTTGACCTTTTTAACATATATCGACTCATTTAAAAATGGGTAACAAATGCCACATATTGTATAACTTAAAACCATATATATTCCACAAACCTTTCACTAGGAAAATATTCCATATTGAGTACACACCAACAATGCATGGTGCGAATTACAAGTGAGCATAATCACGCACCCTCAAACCAAAATTCAAGACAAATATGTTAACTTGTACAGAAAATATTAGATATCGAAAGTGATTATCCATTGATGAAAATACTAGTACCCACCCTCAAACCAAAATTCAAGAAGCTAATAATTAAAAGGAACTTTAGTTTGTACACATTTAAAAGTATCAAGAATTAATTACCATTAGAGGCTTGGAACGAATTCAATTTGACATCGACTGGAGCCACGATAGAAATTCTACAACTTTTCACGCATCTTAGAATCACTTTTTTGAACATTTATAGTCAACTTATCCAAATTATTAGAGTGTTCCAACAAAAACTTGAGCAAAAGTTATAGGACACATAAACTTACATTCAAAAAGGTAATATGCTCAAGCTTAGGCAATAGCATATTGTGTAAGAAATCCAACAACAACTCCCAGTCTCGAATATCTTGGATGTCAATCACCAGTTTAACCATGTTAGGATATATCGGCATGATAAAATCAAGTGCGCTGAAATTCTGCATGAACCAAACACAAAAATATCATTATCTAAAGAGAATTACAAGTGTTAAATGATTAAACTTTGGATGGACAAGTAAATATACCTTTATTGTTAAATAAGTCAATGTCAATACTTTGGCAGATTAGATGTCTCTAACAATTTCTTCAACACAACCAGTATCAATATCAATGTAAGCTTCAACAAGAGACAATAGTTCTTTCGCAAAACAGTAGTGAGAGCGCGCTCTATCCATAATGTAAAGGTACTCCAGATTAGGAGCATCAATCACAAACTCACACTCCCATTCCCATGAAACAAAGGGATCATAAGAGTCCGCATATATGCTTAATCTCTTCAAAGATTTCGAAGAGACATGAATGCTCCTCAATTCATCAAAATCTCTCTTAAAACATAACTCTTCTAAAATAGGGCAACCAGTAATTAAATTCTCTAAAGACTCATCACCGGAATATTGAAGATATACCAAACTGATTTTCTTCAAAGATGGGAAAAGGACATTATCTTTAGGCACATTTAATAAAAAAGGGCCTTGTAGTGTCAATTCAACCAGTGTATTGCAAGTCTTAAACAAGTCCCAACAAGACATAAGAATATATCGCTTTGGTTGATTATAATAATCATAATTCGAAGAAAATCCAAGCACAAGTTGTTGAACTCTACACTGAACAACGATACGAAGCCAATTATAAATACGACGATGATCACAGTACTCCTCAGAACAATGAAGAGAAAACCTTTGAAGAGGCATACCGTCACGATAAGCTAGGGTTTTGTCAACACAATTGTAACACTCGTTGGCTAGTTTAGTTGTACGATAAACCGAAACCGGTATTTTAACATGGAGATTAGGGAGAAGCATCCAAAGGTCCTCCCACCTTTTCGACAAAAGACTTGTCCGACAACCATCAGCATCCGGTAGCAGAGATATGATTTGTGTAAGTAACGCGTCTGGTAATGTGCTAATTAAATCGTCGCTAGTTTCATCGTTAATGTTCGTTGACGAATGCTTCATAACTTCGCCAGAGTTCAAGATCATGGTCTGTTAAAACCTTAAACTTCTGATTCTTAATATAACACTTTGATCGCATATACAATACTATTCAACATTATATATATTACGGAGTAGAACCGACACTCTTTACGAAATTAGTAATTGCTGAAGGTGGTCCTCAACTTATCAATAATGCTTCATTTGGTCCCTACATTTAACAAGCCTGAAAAAAGTACGTACTACTATATTTTAATGCATGCTAATAATGGCAAAAACCAATCAAGGTTTTGGTTTTTATGATCGGGGTTTTAGACGTACAATAGGAATGTACTTTTAGCTTTGTACCGTTTTGGTAAGTGTAATTTTTTTTTGTTCCACTAAATGTAACATACTTTCGGGTTTTGTGTCATTTTAGTACGTCAAAGTACTGGCTACCGGTTAACAAAGTTATTTTACGGGATAAAAATCTAAGTGAAATATTTTTAGCACATAAATGGTCATAAGTGGAATATCTTGGTTTTTATGATCGAGATAAACTCTTGTCCTAGTGATTTTAATAACTTATTTATCTCTAAACTATCTTTGGGGGGTGGTTAAGAAGTTTTACTGTTAGTAGAGTTAGCTTTATCATTTAAAGTATAAAAAATTTGCTAAAATAAAATCTCAAGTAACGAAGTCACTCCAAATTGTTAAGCTAAGTTCGATAAGAAATTGTTGGAAATAACACATGAGAGACGAGGCTTTTTGTGGTACAAGGGTTATATTTGAGTTTGACTCGATCGAACTCATAGCCTTGGGGTTACCTTAAAACTATTGTCTATAACACAATTATAAACCATAATGATTTTACAGAAAGTTTTTAATATTTTATTTTTGATAGAGACAAGATTCGTTATCGAGACACGAATATCGCTTTATCTACGTCGTAAGACCAATCATTTGTTTTTTGTCGTAATAAGCTACAAATTAGTTGGGGTTGTTTCTTGGTTTGTCCACGTCGTAGATGGAGCTCTCCCTTTACACCATAGATATGACGATTCCAAAATGTTCCTTTACTTATTTAATACGGTTTTTAGGGATAATTGTTATTTAGTAATTAGTATTTTCCTTTAATTAGGTTATTTTCATACAAGTTTCAATTCCCTATAAATATAAAGATTATCATTGAAATTCACTTTTGGAGTCATTAAATAAATTGTGTTTTAGAGTCTTACTCTTGTTTGGGTTTAATTCCCACAAGTTGCACATTGTTTATCGGGTTATGGTACAAAAAAGTTACTAAAGTTTTCTAAAAATTTGTCCTAAGTTACTAAAGTTTCATTTTGTACACTCAGGTTACTGAACTTAGAAAGTTTGTTCATTCAGGATACTGAATTTATAAAAATATATGTTCAGGTTACTAAACTTTGAAACTTTGTTCACTCATGTTACTAAACTTATCAAAAAATATACATTCGGGTTACTCGGACTAACACTAAAATTATCAAAGTGTATGCTTCCAAAAGTTTAGTAACCTAAGTGCACAAAATGAAACTTTAGTAACTTAGGACAAATTTTTAGGAAACTTTAGTTACTTTTTTGTACCATAACCCTTGTTTATCACCCTTGAATTATGGTTCATCTAAATACGCTTCCGCGCGTCCTGCATTAGTTGGCATCAGAGTTTCTTAATATCCTAGCGGTAATTGGCGTAGAAGGTTCTACTTCAATTTATGTCTAGAGCTTGTAAGTATCCTAAATGATGAGTGGTGTGGAAAACTTAAAAACCCATATTGTTGGTGGGGCATGGTCTTCAACAAAATCTTTACTTTTTCTCATGGTTTGAAGGAGAATTGCTATGGTTCCATCCAAGGTAATACCACAATTGCCAAAACTCGAGGTTAAAGCAGAAGAAAAGATGTTGAAGGTTGAAGTTGTCGAAGGCATGTTGAGAAAATTCAAGACCTTCAAATTTTTGATAAACATGTTAACAAAATTTCAACTTTGGTGTTGGAAACGACAAAGGAAGCTGATGTTTTCAATACTTGTGATGAGAAAGTCGTGGGTTCTAAAATTGATGAAGATGTGAAGAATCCTGTAGATGAAGCTACAAAGTCCTTGGTTACTAAAGGTACACAAGTTTGTGATTTTGACTATAGGGTTAATTTTAAATATGATAATCAAGAATCCAATAAAGTTTTCAATGACAAATAAAGAAGTTATTATTACAATTGAAAACTTGGTGTTAGTTGATAAGGAGCACACAACCCGAGGTTTAGGGTTATGGGTTTATCATTGGGAGTGTGGTAGACGTGTAAAGAAATATAAAGAGAGCACCCGAGTTAATGTTGTATTTAAAGCTATACAACGGATAACCATCGATGCGAGAGTTTGTTCGAGGTTGATGAAGCCATTGATATCAAGAACTCGAGGGCGAGTTCTTTTTAAGTGAGCGGGAATAATAGGGACGAGATTCGTGATCGAAAAGTTATATATGTAGACATAAACTTACATTCAAAAAGGTAATATGCCTAAGATTATGCATCTTGTGAGATTAGGCATATTGTGTAAGAAGACAAATAACAAACTATAGTTCGAAATGTCATGCACATCAATCACAAGTTTAACCAAGTTAGGGAATAACCATGTTTAAATTACTCTTAATAACCAAGGTTGTAAAAATCGCTAGGTGCTAGTGAGGCGGTCGGGTAGGGCCTAGCGATTAATCGGTTAAGCGGGGATTAATCGGATTAGAATTTTTATGCACAAAATTGTAATTTTAGATATTGTATTATATTATATGTATGAGATAAGCATAGTGCATCAAAGTTCAAATATTTCAAGTGTTCAAATATAAACATAATACATAATTATTCAAAGTTCAAAGTCAAACATAGATATTATTCGGTTTGTTGACCATTATTAAGCGGTTTTGTCTGACTTTTAAGCGATTTTGGTGACTGATTTAAGCGATTTTGTCTGATTAGACCAATTTTGTTTGACTTTGTCCGATTAATTTGTTTGTTAACCTATTTTTAAGCGATATTTGACCAAACCGATTAAATAGGCCGATTATGATAAATTTAGGCGCTTACTGAGTGATCAGCGATTATACGGGATTAATCAGCCGCCTGGGCCAATTTTTAAAACATAGTTAATAACCAAGGTTTTTTTCAAAGAAAAGAAAAGAAAATAAAAATAAAAAAAGGGTTGTAGTTATAAGAATAACCAAGTTTAAATTATTGTTATAAGAATAGTTATAATGGACACAAGCGAGTAGGTCTCGCTACAATTTAAGGGACACAGTTGCTCGTAGCACTGTTCAAGTAGAACTTTAGTTTGTTAATGCACGATCAAGCAATGCATCTGAGTGGTTTACATGGCACTAATACTTTGATGTTAATGTTGTGAAATACAAGTGTACAACGTAAACTGCTATCCATATTGCATTGGATGTTGTGGGCATGTGTAACATATGGTCTCGAAATTGGATGAGGCAGTACTTGGGTAGGCACACCAGGCCACTCTCAGTCTAGATAGCGAATGGTGTGTGTATTTAACCATGAATGTCACGATAGGGTGGTGAGTGGGATCTCGTTAGGAACTACTTGTTCTATTTTTATACCGGCAGTTTAATTTTGGGCAAATGACGCAAAAATGTAACTAACTTTCCAGATTTTGCTTTGTTGTGTATGTCATATGTATATATTATCCTTTTAAATTATGTCTATTGTGTGTATTTTCTAATCATTTTGCCCCTACTTGTTAATCGGAGTGCTAATAGATGAGAAGAGTAAAATTGTCACAAAATACATACAATAGACGAAATTCAGAAGTATGATGTTTATAATAAGAAAAGATAAAGATGGCTACACAACAAATTTTATTGTAGATATGAACCTTAGGCATTGATCGATTTGTTCATGCATCCTGAAATTAATGAGTTGATTTGCTCAAGTTACTTCAACATTGGTATGTTAGCATAGATGATCGAACCCACTCGAACCCGGGTGGGTTTGGTGGTTTATTTTAAGCACCAAACGCTACCGAGTTTCAAATGGTCACTACTAAAGTTTTAATGAAACGAGGGGGAGGGCTAACCTTTTTTCTTTATTGTTAGCCTAATTATTTTGTCTACTATGTTTTAAAAGCAATGTTTGGTTATCTATCGAGTTAATATCTATAAATATAAAATGTTATAGAATTCAATGGCATTAATTGAAGGTGAGTGTTCGTTTTATACTCACGGGTCGATGGCATTGTTAAAGGAGAGGCATTGGATTGCCAAGTACTCGGTTATGAAAGCCGTAGTGAGGTTAGCGAGGGCAAGATATGATCATCCAGATGCTTGGGCGTTGGAGAAGGCTAAAAGTTTTGATATGGTTTCTAGTGAGATTGGCGATGATAGGTTGCTTTCAGAGTGCTCGTTTTCGTCTGATGGCAACTTTCTTGCTACATGTTCGTTGAGTTGGTAAGTATTAGTCGTTATGTAGATAAGAGTGTATTAGTTGTCACTTATAAAGATTTGTATTGTATTAGTTGTCATAGCGTAATTAGTGGGCATTTACCCTAAATAGATTAAGTGATTACTATATGTATGATGTATTCCCTTTGTATCCGTTCAAGGAAAACATATCAATCAACATGGTATCAAAGCCATAATTATCCTCATTTTTTTCTCTCCAAATAAGATCTATAACCGGCTATCCTCCCTCCCTCCCTCTCTTCTCACCAATCTGTAAAAACCCTAACACCTCCAATCGAAATCCATGGCTGGTGATGCATTTATCAATCCCACACCCACATCTAACACCAAAATTGTACCATTTAACGTACCAATCAAGCTGAGCCTTGACAAACACAACTACAACTCATGGAGTTCCTTCCTAAAAATTCATCTTGGAAGTCTTGGATTAAAACAACGCATTGAGGGAACCACCACGAGCAACACCGACCCCGAATGGAACAAACAAGACGATCTAGTGAAGATGTGGATACTGGGTACGCTAGAAGAATCCCTCCAAGACCAAGTGGTGTCTACACAGGGAATGCAAAAGCTTTATGGGATCACATCAAGAACCTCTTTCATGACAACAAAGATGCACGTGCAATAACCCTTGATATTGAACTCCGCTCCATCAAACTGGGTAGTCTCACTATTAATGCGTATTGCACCAAGATACGTACTATGGCGGATCGTTTGCAAAACCTTGGTGAAAAAGTAAGTGACAAAAACCTCGTCATGTATGCTATTAACGGCCTTGACGAACGTTTTAAAGGAATTGCTCGTCTCATACGACATAAGGAACCTCTACCAACATTCGAAACGGCCCGGAACATGTTACTTCTTGAGGAGTCCACGTTGACAGATGCAAGCAACCCTCAAATCACGATCGACAGCTCCTCATCCTCGCCTAACATTCTTTTGGCCACCAACTCGTCGGGACAAAAAGGTACTTCTAATCAACCATTTCCACAGTTGTGTAATCATTTTAGTAGGGGGGTCATGCAAGTTCGGGGATCGGTGTAAATTCATACATGACCACCGCAATAGAAGTGGTCTCAAAAATACCAAAGGGACGTTTGGTCGAGGGTCTGGTACACAAAATGTTGGAATTATATAACATGACAATCATAAATATAAACAATAAACATCAAAGTAAGTGCGGAAGCGTATAGGAACATATAATGAATAATTAATTAACTAAAGAATAAAGTATGCGTACCTTACTTGATTCTAGCCGAACAAGAATCAAATCCACAAACTAGCAATTAGGATGAACCCTAATTAGGATTTATAGGATTATAAAATTACCCACTACGTTTTGTAATTCAATCCAAGATAATAACAAAAGTATGTTATTACTATGTTCTTGTACCGCATTACTAAGCGAATTAAAGTAATGCTAGTTTTTATCAAACAAATAACATGATTTGTGGAAAAGTAATGTATCGACACCCACAAAGGTGTTCGACCGGTTTGGAGAAGAAAAACACACACAAACAATTTAGGGTTTAGCTAATGAGTACAAGAGATGGAAAAATAAAACCCTAGCCTTGTTTATATACCCAAGCAAACTTGGTGAACAAGTTGGTTTTTCTTTCCTTCTTTCTCTCCTTGGCCGATCGGTTTGGATATCCCATAGGGATTAGGAACCTTCCCAACTTTTGTAATTTAATCCTTTTCCATAAACATTTAACGACCGTTAATCCATTACATTAATTACTTAGCGTCCGTTAGTTATTTAGTTTAATAAATAAATAAATATAACATTTATATTTAATTATTAACTTTAAATTCTCATACGTAAAGTGTGCAATCCCATAGTCTCGAGTTCGATCCTAACTCACGTCTACTAATTTATATCCATAAAACCAACAGCTCCCACTTGGATATATCTTAATAGAGTGATCACATTGGTTAGCGTCTAGCAACACTTCGATGCCTCTAATACAACTCGAGTAAGGCTCACGGAAAACGTTTTAATGATTTCTCATTATTATTATCCTTTTGTTTCTAATACTATGTTAAATAAAGATATGGAATTAAGTCATTCTTTATTCAACCATTATGTTTCTCGTTATTAGTGATTGAGCAAGATTACCAAATCTTACGAACATATTAGGGGAGAACTTTGGGCATGGCCATGCAAACATCTTGTCAACCCTACGAGGGGCCCAGCAATATTAAACTCCAAAATAAATTTGAATGAACAAATTCTATCTTGACTACGAGAATAACCCACGAACTTTGCAACACTTCAGAAAACAACCCTTATGACTATCGATTACATTATAGCGTTAAGTTGTTCCACGAAGTGCACTACATTCATGACACTTATCACGGTATCTCAAGTCGAGGATAACTATTCATAATTTACTTAACAACAATATCCATAAAGTAATTATGTAGTTGGGATAAGTCCTATATTCAATTCATTGAATATCATCCGAAAATGGTATGCATTCTCATCAATATACTTTCAAGTATATTCTACCACATCTCTCAGATTTGTCTTAGTTTAATGATACTCCCATATCATTAATCGACAATGGACGATTTAGAATAAATAAATTTATTCACGGATTAAACATGCAAATATAGGATACAATATATTATAAAATCAAACATACCAAGTATTTGATTTATTATAACAATTGTTTAACATCCCTTATCCAAATACCAAATAGATCAATGCATGAAAATTCCAGTTTGATGAATTATGCCTCAAGTAATGACAATCATACTTGTTGACAAGGCATAAATCAACCAACTTGATCTATCGTAATTTTGAGAATACTTATTTCAAGAATTCAATTAATGAAGTCCTTGTATGTGTGCATTCAACAATCCACATAATAATTCATAAATTGTGTGACATCCTCTATCACTAATTTATCACAATTAAACTTCCAAACATTTTTAAGTTTAAAGTATTCTTATTCTTTTAATGTATAATGCAACTGTGCTCTTAGTAGCATAAATAGTTCACATGGCCATTAACAAGGATGAAATCCTACCATGACTAGTATTGAGTGTCATCTCAATTAAACCAGCATCATTGTATACAAACAACAATATGCTCATTATAACTCCGTAAACTTTAATATCTTATTGTGTAATGTTTGATGCTTTCCTAACTTTCAAGTTTAAAGCTGATGACAATTTGCACAACAATTAACATATTGTTCATCTATAGAATCTAGGAGCAATTCCAGGTTTTAAGGATGTAATTCTATTAGAATATTCATTACACAAGTTATCTAATAACTTTTAGTTAGATATCAATGTTGTCAAATCACTTCTTATTCAAGAATGATACAACAATTTTAATACACAACATGATGTACATGATGAATCTACAGGTCAACCTTAGACTTCATTCACGTTCTATCTTGTCAAAAAATATTTATCAATTTCCCAAATGATATATCATGTTTTATTAGAATCATTTATTTTACTGCACATGTTTATTAACAACAAACATATATTTCAAGGTTGTATGTTTTAATTCTTAAATCTTATAAGTGAAGTTTCATTCCAATCTAAGACTTAACATTTAGCTTACAAGGAATGTTACTTCCTATATGTTATTCAACATATAAGATTTAAAATATTAACATAATACTCCCACTAGCTTTCAGGAATACTTAAAATTTATCTTATTTTAATTATAAATCGAAAATGGATTTAATAATTTAACATAAGAATAATTTCATAGATGCATGCATTTATCCATTCATGAATTATTGCACTTCGTACACTTCCAAAGATTATATGAATTCAAAAAACCTTTCAATTACTTACCGTCCTCGCTAAAGTAATTTCTCAAGAAAGAATTTTGATATTCCATTGTCATATTTCATATTAATGAAAACGAGTATGACAATTATCATCTTTATATATTTAATGTGTCTAGAAAAGAATATTCAATCATAATTAATTGCTTAAGTATGATTAATAATCTTGTCATAAAACATGCATTAAATATGTGTACAATATTGTCCATATGATTTCTACATAGAAATTCAAACCACTAGGGTTTTTCATCTCTTTGAAGAAACTCATTTCTATTCTCTAGTCTAACTATTAAGATAAACCAAATTTCCAAAATTGATTATCTTTATGGACAGCATCTTTAACATTCATAGTATGAGTAATTTTCCCCATTCAATATTTGGTAATCCATCATAATGATTATCGGGTTTACTATAATCCTGTAACTCATATTTCTCAGCATATAAGTCAAATATCTGAGATATCCTTGCAGATCTATGAATGAAAATTCCATCATCATGAGGTCTATCATTTACATGTCTAACCTCATCATGATATTTACTAGTGTGTTTTAGAAGATTATGTATCTTGTAATTTTATCTTTCAAGATAGAAAAACTCCCACTTGCCTTTTGTAATATATAGACTGTCTATATATACTTAGCAATTAGAGCAAAACTACATTGTTCTCTATTTGGGACATTACAAATACACATTGATAATTTCTGACTTAAGTTTGTTAATAACCTATTCATAAGTAGTTTAACAAATTCAGAATCATCAATTTTAAAACTTAATGTGATTCATCACATTCCATAATGAAATGGTGTTTTATTAATCTTCTAGGTTGGAGTCATATTGAGTATATTCAATCCATACTCAATATTCTAACCTTGTTACTTTTTAAGAAAGAAGTTATGGTTATCATGAATCAAACAAATCAAATAGAGTTTGATTTTCCTAACTGAGAACATACCATCAACTTGTGGTATTCATTAGAATTTAATATTGTAAGACAATCTAACAATATATAAGATAAACATATTCTTTTTGGCTTACCTATTTACCAACTAAGTTAACTTAATGGTATAATAGACTTTCCAAGCCAATTACATGCTTTATAACACAAGTACCTTTTAACCAAGTCACTTCATATCCATGTTTCAACAAGAAACATAAACTGTTATAATCCCATTATACGTTATAAATCATTGATCACCTCAATGACTTCTTGTATATGTCTTAATTAAAAACATAAAAAGTTAACGTCTTACTTTATTATAAGTCTTAAAAGACTTTATGTTTATGTCTTTACAATGAATCATAAACATGTTTAACTAAAGTAATTATGAACACAACTCTTGGTTTCAATAGTAATTTCAAGTTAATTTATTTACTTCACAATAATATAGGACTACATTATTTATTCATTTATTTATGTCATTCCAAAAATTCATAAATATACAAATTAAAGTAGTATTAGATTACTTCATTTATGTCATTCTAATAATACATAAAAATCTAATTTGAAGTAGTCTTATATATCATTTTGACACATGTTCTAAATACTTGTCTAATTTAGAAGCTTGATAAATATGTCCATGCAAGATCTCACTTTACATAGAGATTTACTTTGTTGTTGCAATCTCGCCAAGTTCTCACATGACGTAAATTGTAACACCAAGTGTTTCTTGAATTAGATATGTACAAGTTATATTAGAACGTTAGTCTCTTTCCTTGCAGTAAAGAGAATCCATTAAATCATATACTTATATGTTGTACCTTGCACACAATATAGATTTCTCCCACTTGTGCATAGAACAACATCATGTATGAATAAACAACACGACATATGTTTGTTTATGTGACTAATATGATTGTGTCATTGATATTAGCATAACTAGTAGATGTAGAACCACTTCATTGTCTAATAAGGAAACGTTCATGACTATCCTTGAAAACATAAGTATCTACAAGTGGAAAGTAATTATCTTAAGACATTCTAGAGATAATTTGGGTTACTACCAAGATGACAAAGCTTGTAACTCCCACTGAATAAGAGATCATTACATTAATTCCTTATTCAGTAATAAGAACAACATACTCCCACTGGATTTGACAACATTGTAAGTGTTTCATTAACCAATAAAAGAAAATAGTGTTCTATTTACTTCCCTACACCTTTGAAAAAGTCCATACATAACAATTACTTATGTATTTAAAAGAATGTATTCTACTATGTAGATGATGAATTTATCCATCATTGTTATTAACTTGAAAAATTGGGCATGCAATTTCTTTCTTAATAGTTCTACTATTCCAACAATTGTAAGTAGTACTTTTAAATGGTCAAAGCACAACAACTAGATAAAATATGCTAGTTTATCTTTTACCAATTATCTGATAATTAGTCTAGCTTCTAATTTAATAACTCAGAAATATGCAATTTTCTTAACTATTAAAATTTGCTTACGAGTTATGTATTTAGAATTTAGACAATTCTAATTGTCCTATAATACCTTTCTTCATTCATGAAAAGGAATATGGTTGAATCTCACTCTTTCTTAGAAAAGAGGACTAGGTTTATTCTTTTAGTAAAGTTGACTCTACCAAAAACCCTTACAGGTGTAGATCAATTTACCAATACAGGAATAACCTACGTTTACGGTTTAATGTGGCATTAATACATTTAAAGAATTAGCAAAATTCAATTTTAGTATTTTCGATAATTAAATTTTTCAAGAAAATAAAATACCCAAGGTAATATTCATATAACCATAGAATTTTCTCGAAAACTAGGATCCAAATTATCATAGGTTCATTACATCAGTTGATCTGCTAGCAACAAAGCATATAATAAGGTAATCTGTCGAACATTAATTGGCAAACAATTTCCAACTCCTAGATCATTATGAGATTTATATTTTCCAACGCTATTGCAAATATAAACATGTTTTATCCCATCTTATGCCATTGAGTCCAAGATCTCACTTCCTACTCAACTTAAGTGTCTAACTTAAAGAACCGCAAATATGTCCATGTAAGGTCTCACTTAACATAGAGATTTACCTCTCCATCACAATCTAGCCAAGTACTCTCATGACTTAAATTGCAACTTCAAGTGTTCCTTTTAATTAGATGGCATATACCTTAATTTAAAAGGGTACTAGTTTTGATTTTATGTGGTCAAATCAAATATGTACAAAGATGTCATGCATTCATCTTGTAGCATAATTTTAATAAAAAACTTTTATTACCAATTCATAAAGATCAAATTATCAAAGTTTTGATTGAGGTATTGAGTTCACCAATCAAGGAATTTAGTGTTAATTATCATCCATTATACCGTACTTTTGCATAAGTGTAAACACTTAGTGTTTCGGATAATTACCACCAAAGTGGCTCATGGAATTAAAACTAATTAAGCCCTTAAGATGAGCTTGTACTTTTATGGCTTACTAAGTAGCTCCATTGAACTTCTGAGAGGAGAGGACCGGGTAAGCAAAGCGCATAACCTTAGACATCCATTCGGTGTGATGCGCACTTCTTAAATAACCCCTTTATAGTTCATTGAATGGATGAGCCGTTCATCATTGTACCAAAGTCACCAATCAATTAAACTATAGAAAACTTAACTCTTCCAAAACAATTAAATTTCGCCATTGTTTAGTCCATTATTATTTTTTATTCAAAATTACCCTTTGCTTAAAAGCGTCTAACATAATAAACAAACAAGTAATAAATAAAAATAAACTACTAAAAACAACGCACATAATAAACAATTTATACGTGTAAACAAGTAGCCACATGCAACTTATTCGATAAAACCCTATTAATAATCAATATCTAGGTTAAATTAATGTATATATTAATTTAAGGTTTTCACTCCAACATTAGAAAGTGAGCCACATACATCGATGAATCGATTGCGTAAACCCATAATTAATGATATACCAAATTGCACATAATTGATTCATTAATGTATATAATTGGAGTTTTCCCCAATTCAAGATTTATCATAAATATACATGTGTATAAAACTTAACAATTAATCCAATCTTAACAATTAAATAATAATACAAGCAACTATCCATGACAAACATGCATGTATCATCATGGATATAACATAACAATTATTCAATTAAGTCACAAGATCGCATACAATTACATGTCACATAACACTTTATTCATGAATTTATCACGTAACAAATATATTAAATCTAGGTTTCGATATAGATAACATAACAATTAATATAAACCCTAAAAAAAATTTAAGGAAATCGATTAAAAAATTTTAGGGTTTCCACCAAAAAAATTTTCGATCCATAATAGATTTTTAAAACCAAATTAGGGCAAAATCCTTAACCCTAAAATTAGGGTTAATATAATCATAACCAAAACCCTAGAATAAATCATATCAAACACAATACAATATCCGTTTTTACGTGTTTAGTAATTAATTACTCATTAAAACACATCTCGATACCCTTTGTTGGAATTATATAACATGACTAATCATAAATATAAACAATAAACATCAAAGTAAGTGCGGAGGCGTATAGGAACATATAATGAATAATTAATTAACTAAAGAATAAAGTATTCGTACCTTACTTGATTCTAGCCGAACAAGAATCAAATCCACAAACTAGCAATTAGGATGAACCCTAATTAGGGTTTATAGGATTATAAGAATTACCCCTTACCGTTTTGTAATTCAATCCAAGATAATAACAAAAGTATGTTATTACTATGTTCTTGTACACACGTACTAAACCGAATTAAAGTAATGCTAGTTTTTATCAAACAAATAACATGATTTGTGGAAAAGTAATGTATCGACACCCACAAAGGTGTTCGACCGGTTTGGAGAAGAAAAACACACACAAACAATTTAGGGTTTAGCTAATGAGTACAAGAGATGGAAAAATAAAACCCCTAGCCTTGTTTATATACCCAAGCAAACTTGATGAACAAGTTGGTTTTTCTTTCCTTCTTTCTCTCCTTGGCCGATCGGTTTGGCTATCCCATAGGGATTCCGGAACCTTCCCAACTTTTGCAATTTAATCATTTTCCATAAACATTTAACGACCGTTAATCCATTACATTAATTACTTAACGTCCGTTAGTTATTTCGTTTAATAAATAAATAAATATAACATTTATATTTAATTATTAACTTTAAATTCTCATACGTAAAGTGTGCAATCCCATAGTCTCGAGTTCGATCCTAACTCACGTCTACTAATTTATATCCATAAAACCAACACAAAATAATAACCAAAACAACATTACTTCACAGCCCACTCCCCCTTCTATCATGGGCAGTCAACCAATACAACAAGCCTATCACACAACCTTATATCACAGACCAATATACGACCCATCCCATGCCCACCCATACGCAGCCCAACAACCCCTTGTAAATATTTCCATGTGTAACACTTTTATGCAATAGAAATTTGTGTACGGAAAGTTTTTCTCGTATAAGTAGAAATTTAGCAGTAGTAGTGTTGAAATTAAATTTGGTCTATTGACTTAAAAAGTCAAAGTAATGTAAACTACTTGTTTGGTTTTTGTAGAAACTATAAGACACATATTGGACATCGTCGAAGCATTTCGAAGCATTTCTGATCCTAACAGACTTCTCATTAATGGCAGTGGATGGAATGGTTACACCTTCGATCTCGAACAAAGTGTGTGCTTTATGTGTTTATACTTTTAGTTGTACCATATACGGTGTGTTTGGCATCCCGCATTTGTATTCTAACTGTCCTACTTTGCGTAGTTGAACATCGCATACAACTATGGAAGAACACCTACAATTCGATCACTTGATGTCCACGTGGGACAGTCGCTTTCAATCTTGGTTACCACCAACCAGGCCGTGAGAGATTACAATGCCGTCGTGTCTTCACGATTCACACGTCTTGTCCTAATGACCTCTGCCATCCTTGTACTACCATAACTCAAAGATCGGCGTCTCAGGTCCCCTCCCCTGGTGAGTGGTGGTCCCATCACCAAGAATGCCTGGTCCGTCATGCTAGCGCAAACCTTTAGGTAATTCCTAACCCGACATCATATGCATTGTAGAGTTGTGCCATGCACGCAAAAAAACATGACTTTTTGTATTCTTGAATTAAATGGAATCTAACTGCCAATTGACCCAGACCGAACCCACAAGGCTCATATCATTATGGTTGATCAAGCCTGGCCGTACCACTATGCTATAGAATTTGTCTCCTTAGATTAACGGGAAGCAAAGATATGCAATCATGGTGTGTCGTTTAGTTTGTGCCTGGAGATACACTCCTTTAAAGCATTCCAGACAGAACATCATGCATGCAACAATGGAATGCGTATCTTTCAACCTGTGTTATGCATGCTGATTTTCAATCTTTGGCTGTGATCGTGTTCCACAACTGGGAGGATACCGTTTAATCATGCCATATTAATGGCTATTCCTTCTCTGTTGTCGGGCAAGAAAAACCTGATCGTTTTCATGTCTTTAAGTTTTTTGCCAAAATGAAAAAGAAGTTCTCGCTTATTTTTCTAATTTTTTTCATACTCTATTTAGATGTGTTATATATCTAGAATCTTTTTCATTAATATAGTTGAATCTCATTTACTAAAAGTTGGATCTTCGTATGGAACAGGATGGATGGGGGCAAATGGACACAAGCGAGTAAGTCTCGCTGCAATTTGAGGGACACGTACGGTTGTTCGTAGTGGTGTTCAAGCAATGCATATGGCTGCTGGTTTATATGACACTAAAAATGTGAATAATTTTGTGACATACTGGGGTACCCTAGAACGTGAACTGCTATAGTATTGCATTGGATATTGTGGGCATGTGGAACATACGGTCTCGGAATTGGATGAGGTAGTACTTGGGGAGGCACACCCGGCCACTCTCAGTCTAGATAGCAAATAGTGTGTGTATTTAACCACGAATGTCACGATTGGGTGGTGAGTGGGATCTCGTTCAGAACTACTTGTTCCATTTTCATGTCAGAAACAGGAGAGCAAGTATGTGCTTTTGGGAGATTCAAGATCCTTTTTCTTTAGTTTATAAAATTGTTTAAAAAGCATTACGGACGTACGTATACAAAAGGATGTGAACCAATAATTCATTAAACTTACTAACTTATTCAACCCTTTTCGACAACCTCATAGTTCATAAGGTCTACATGCTTTTAAACGTATGAATTACAAAAGCATCAAAGTTACTGGTCCATATTTTCCATATTGCACAAATGTAAGAACAAATAATCAAAAGGAACTTGAGTTTGTACACATTTAAACGTATCAAGAATTACCATTAGAGGCTTGGAATGAATTCAATTCGACACCGACTGGAGCCACGATAGAAACTCAACAACTCTTCACGCATCTTAGAATCACTTTTTCCAACATTTATAGTGAACTTATCCAAATTCTTCGAGTGTTCCAACAAAAACTTTATAACGGCAAATTCTTCTTGTCTTACAGTTTCCCCATTAAGTAGTCTGATTTCTTTCATGCTAAAACGTAGACAAGTCGGTGCTTCCATCGGAGGGATCCAACTCATTCCAATATCCGGGAGCTTCTGCAAAACAAACAACATAGTCTAATCTATTTTAAAAATCTTGTAAATAAAAATTATGTAGCAAAAGTTATAGGACACATAAACTTACGTTCAAAAAGGTAATATGCTCAAGCTTAGGCATATTGTGTAAGAAATCCAACAACAACTTCCAGTATCGAATTTTTCGGATCTCAATAACCAGTTTAACCAGGTTAGGATATATTGGCCTGAAATCATGTACAAAGCTAAAATATACCTTTATTGTTGAATAAGTCAATGTCAATACTTTGGCAGATGAGATGCCTCTAATAATTTTATCGATGCAACCATAATATGCACTATCAATGTCAGCTTCAACAAGAGACAATAGTTCTTCCGTAAAACAGTAGTGAGAGTTCACCGTATCCATAATGTAAAGGTACTCCAGATTAGGAGCATCAATCTCAAAGTGACACATAAAAACACAGGGACAATAGTCCACATATATGCTTAATCTCTTCAAAGATGTCGAAGAGACTTGAATGAACATCGATTCATCAAAATCTCTCTTAAAACATAGCTCTTCTAAAATAGGGCAACCAGTAATTAGATTCTCTAAAGAGTCGTCATCGGAATATTGAAGATGTACCAAACTGATTTTCTTCAAAGATGGGAAAAGGACATTATCTTCAGGCACATTTAATTCAAAAGGGCCTTGTAGTGTCAATTCAACCAGTGTATTGCAAGTCTTAAACAAGTCCCAACAAGACATAAGAATATATCGCTTTGGTTGAAACCAATAATCATAATTCGAAGAAAAGTCAAGCACAAGTTGTTGAACTCTACACTGAACAACGATACGAAGCCAATTATAAATACGACGATGATCACAGTACTTCTCAGAACAATGAAGAGAAAACCTTTGAATAGGCATACCGTCACGATAAGCAAGGGTTTTGTCTACACAATCGTAACACTCGTTGGCTAGTTTAGTTGTACGATAAACCGAAACCGGTATTTTAACATGGAGATTAGGGAGAAGCATCCAAAGGTCCTTCCACCTTTTCGACAAAAGACTTGTCCGACAACCATCAGCATCCGGTAGCAGAGATATGATTTGAGTAAGTAATGCGTCTGGTAATGTGCTAATTAAATCGTCGTTAGTTTCATCGTTGTTTGTTGACGAATGCTTCATAACTTCGCCAGAGTTCAAGATCATGGTCTGTTAAAACCTTAAACTTCTGGTTCTTAATATAACACTTTGATCGCATATAGAGAAAAAAACAAACCTAAATAATAGTTAATACTCCCTCCGTCCCAAAATTATTGTCCTCGTTTGACTTTTTCGGTCTCTCTCTTACAACTTTGACCTTAAGTATTTTTGTTTGTGTTATGTAATACTTGATACAAAATATATGAATGAATTGAGTTTTAATTGTATTTTTCATTGGTATAATTTTTATCAACCATCGTATAACACAAACAAAAATATTTAAAAAAAAAGGACCGAAAAAGTCAAAGCGAACAATAATATGGAGACAGTATACTAATATTATTCAACATCTATACTACATATAATGTAAAAACAGTCAAAGTGGAAAAGTGGAAAAATTGAAAAATTGAAAATAGTCGTATGAGAGAGAAACTCAATAAACAACTCTGCAAAGGAAGTATTGAAACGCTGAATCTATGAGAGGAAAATATTGAATCAGTAATTATCCGATTCAAAAACAGCTAATCAGTTACAGTTATTCAATTAATTCAACACATTCAATCTATACCATCCGATTAAAAACACCATTCCTATAAAAATACCACACCTATCATAATGTTCTATGAGATCATCCGATTCATGTGCACTGCATAATCGTTATATGGCATGGAAGAACCAGTAAGTAGCGATTCTATTATAATATAATATTTAGGGTTTCGGTTTATTACTTACATATTACAATTGATTATGTTCAATTTAATTTTATTTTACCAGATCCCTAGAAAATTTTTGGGGGATTAACATCCCTAATCACGACAAACAAGAATTGAGTTGTAATTGTTATAAATCTCTTATATTGTGTTTTGTGATTATCTGGTCTAAGACATTGGCAATTTAAAAAGATTCGTAAGGGATTTTGGTAACTGGGTGCAAGATGTTTGATAAAAAGTGTGTGAAGGGTACTAATATATATCTGTTATTAATATTTATTGTTAAAATCGTGCCAACTCATTTCCACCTTTTTGCAGGTTCGGTATAACATGAATTATCATCTTACAATTTTGATTTTTATGTGCTAAATGGATCAGAATTTGATAGTAAGCGTATGGTTGTCACTTTTATTTTTTAATAATCATTTAGGTACCCAATCCCAATCCAACAAATCTGATTTATATGAGTACCTAAATACCCTTTGTATTAATTAGATATATGTCGCGAGGAGAGTAAGCCACTTTGGCACTATATAGTTTATCTAATTTAATATTTAACCTGAACGTGAGAAGCCGACATATCCAACCGAGTTCTTTCAGGCTTTCAGCAGTGTCTTTATGTGTTTCTACTTGTTACTGAATTCCTGTCAAGAACATAATCAATAATTATTTGTTTTATGTATGCTATTGGATTCTTTATGTGAACATATTTGTTCTAATTATCCTCAATTCACAGAATCAGGACAGTGTAAAAACGATGGATGCAGCTCATGAAATGGTCTGGTAATTGGTGGGCTTTTCAAGTTGATTGATTCAAATGGTAAACTGGCTACAGAAAAGGATCGCAAAGGAAACTGGACACTTCTGTACTTTGGTTATACTTCATCCCCTGATGTCGGCCCTGTAGAACTTCTGAAATTGACAAAGGCTATTAAGACATTAGCTTCATCTGATTTAAAACGGAACATTAGAGCTGTCACTTGGGTGGGTTTGTAACGGGTCAAAAGTAATCCTGTGAAGCAGAGAATTTTGGGTTGGATTGGGTTGGTTGATATGCCTACAATTTTCTGTCCAAACACTTTATAAGGTGGTGTTTGTATTAACATTTTGAAACTGGTATTCAATTTTATATAATTGGATGCAATCGGTTTGCGGTAGCTTGTTTCAAACCAGACACCATTCCTTTTCTTGAACAAAAATGTTTATTTTTATTTTTTTAACGAAGTGAAAAAAAAAACGTTTTTGGTCATTTTATTGAATGTGACAGTTACTCTTTAACTGAATAATCAAATGTTTCAAGTAAAGCGATTTCAGAGATTGTATGCATTGTAAATAAAATATAGGCAAATTTTGACCCGTTGGACCCATTTCCGTTTTTTAATACAAAAATGCTCTACTAACTGGAGATAAAACATAAATCGTTCTGTTCATAAGTAAATGCATCAAATTTGGCACCTCTGTCCGTCTTTTTTTTTTTAGGTTTAGGGTTTTTTTCATGCATATTTGATCAACGATTGCCTTACTACTTTTTCTTTTAACATGGGTTGCAGAATTTGATGAGAGCATAATTGGTCTAAATGGACCGGTTTCTGCTATAAGAGAAATGGCACACGAGTACAGAGTTTTCTTTAAGAAGGTTGAAGAAGATGCGATGATTATCTTGTCGAATCTTCACACAACATGTAAGCTCCAACTTTCAAATCTTCCATTTTTTATACTTAATTTAATATCAAAATCCAGTGTTGTGTTTATCGAACAACCTGTTAGGATAAAAGATACATATTTGTGGCATCTCGATGTTTTGCTAGGATTCTATATTGCGGGATATAATTTCTTAGTTGTATTGTCATTGGGACGCTGTACACTAAATTTATTCACATGGCTTTATATATAGATAAACTGATGGATAATGGAAAACCAAAACTTAGTATGTTATCTATCATTTTTTTGCCATAACAAACAAGCCTCGCGGTATTAAGTTATTCAATTAATGTAAAAACAAGTCTTTTAATTTTGGTGTGCCTAAAGTTCGATAGTCGTGCTCGTGCATGTTGTGAATTATCTACTACGAGGGTGGATAGAGAACCTGGAATCACAAGGTTTTGTTGCATTGCCCTTGTTGGAGGATGAAAGTGGGTGTGATGTTGCAAAGGATTTGGAATTCGTGTGAGGTGGAGCAAAAAGATCGGTCAGGATAGTATTTCACGAATCAGAGTTGGCAATCTGAAGCAGTCTGAGTTAATTTTTCTGCAACCAATTAGAAAATCTCACCATAAAGTTCAGGTGATGGAGATAATCTAGCACATATGCATAATGTTTATACTTGAATGTTTATAGTGTAGTAGTATTCATATTTTAGATGTACATAGATGAAACTATATATAAACCTTTTTCTGATCCCATCTTATGTTACTAATTTCTTTGCATGTTACAACCTTTTGCAATCACATTTTGATCTTTTCACGTTACACGAAACACTTCACCACAATATCGTATACCTTTAAATCTAGCTTAAGCCATGCATTTGAAATTTTCATGCGTTGACTTACTTTCCATGATACAAGGTATTGCATGGTGGCATACCATATATACATTCATTCAATATATTATTCAAACGAGTTTCAGTTGTTGAATACTGTCATGCCATATTAATTGGTTCAATATAATGGCAAGTATTCATTATTTGATATGGAAAGTATTACAAAGATCAAACCTAGGCGGCAAAAATGAAATTGAACATTGATTATTTCACCTATATAAACAACCCCATAACAGGTTTGTATTCACATCATAAAACGAAAATAATGGATATGCAAACTCAAAATAATGTTGATGACATTCTCGAGGTTAGTAATTGATTTCTTTTTTATGATCTTAATGTTAAATACGCAATTGTTTGTTGTTTGTAATGTGAATTGACACAACTTCTTTGTTTTTTTACCAGCTTCATCCCCCTCCTCCACCTCCCCCTCCTTTTTTCAACCCAAATCTGATTAATTGGAATTGGGATGACGTCAAATCTGATTAGTGATGACGAAGATAATGATAAAGAAGAAGAAACCAGTCTACCAATAAATCTTGGTCGGAAACGAGTTTATTGTTTGGTAGATCAAAGTGAGAGCGACGAAGAATAAAATTTATGCTTTTGTTTGTTAAAACATCTTGTTTTACATTGGCTACAAATATGTCGTGCTTTACTTTGTTTCTTGTCCTCTAATAAATGAATGAATTACTATTGTGTATGTTATGTTGTGAAAACTATGTCGTGTGTATAGTTTTGAATTACAAACTATGTCCTGCTTTTTATTTGATATTAATATTCATAAATCTATGAAAGTTTGGTACGTAATATATTGCTAAAGATTAAAACTAGACTCACAAATAAATACTATCAACGTTGGGCCCAATGTATTGGTTTCGTTATTCTTTTTAATTTGTAACTTGTGTGTTTCGTTTGTATATTAGGAGAATATATGTATCATAAACTTGTTTGACAAATTAGTTTAAGTTGTGGCTTATTATTGTAAAATTACTAAAAAACACATATAATTAAATTAACATATGCATAATATTAGATTATTTCGTGGGTAATTAAGTAGTTTAGTACCAACGAGGCTTATATTTCGGGCTTATAAAAATTTTAGCCTCATTTTTTAGGCTGGGACTTGGGCTTATAATTTCAAAAGCCTTCCTTTAAGCATCTACGCCAAACAAGGCTTATAAAGAGCTTTTAAAACTTAAGCCCATAAGCCCTTCATAAGCCCTTAACCAAACACGGCCTATATATTTAATTTGTCAACACCTAAAGAATACAAATTTTGGATAATAAGGCATATAGTGTTTATTATTAATAATTATATGTTTTAGTAAAATTAACAAATATGCAAATGCGTCTCATACAATTTGCCCAATGTTTGATTTTTATTTTTTCTTTCCATCAAGCACATGTATCTGACGGTCTGTTGTTGAGTTGAAGTTGAAATTCGCATGAGTGGTCAAACCTTGATATTCCTACGCACCCGTAATGATTTATCAATGGCTATGCCACAAACTAATTAGATTCTTTTTTGTAGTTTAAAGACATGATGATTGGAGTTAAACAATCTAGCATCACTATTTCGAACCTCATTTATGTTGATTTAAACAAAGGTATGTCTTTTTGTGTTTTTAACTCGATATATTGCTTTTAAGAACTTAACTTTTAATACAAGTTTTATTTCATTCAATTTTATGCTAGAAAAACGCAAAGCATTGTCTAATAAAGATGTTCGCACAACGCAAACGGAAAAAAAAGGAAAGACCAACTCTGCCTACTTTGAAGAAAGTTCGTCTCACATAAATATCGCTCCTAATAGGGTACCGTTCGGAACATTGCACAATATCATAAATACTATCGATGTTCCAAATACGCTTCCATTACAAACAACACCGCCTCAAAACCTGTCAACAAATAAAGAAAATATAACACCATTACAAACACCATGTTCCTATGGTTCAACCTCTCTAGACACCAATGTAAGTGTAGACCCAGCGACTCAAAAAAGAAAAGAATACCAGCGGCTTTATTACCAACAAAGAAAACAAAAGAAAGTAGCGGAATCAAACAATTTCAAATGTGGGTGTATTTGCAGATTCTTTTTCTCATGGCCAGAACTTTATGTATGGGTAATGCAGAGCATATCTCGTAGAACAACAAAGGTATTGGTTAAACCGGTCAAAGATTTCCGTCAAGAAGGAATCTATACCTCAAATGTTGTGTATCAAGAAGTTTTACTCGACGAATAACGTGTGTTGTTAGTTAATATTTCATAATTGATGTATTGTTTTATTTTTAGTTTCATTAAATATTATTATATGTCGTTTGATACATATTAATTTTTTTGCTAGAGTCGAATTATCACATGTTACAACCGTTTGTAATTACATTTTGATCTTTTCACATTCTATTTTGAACGTTATACGAAACACTTACCACAATATCGCATATCGTTAATTGTCTGCAGCTAGAAACCGATGCCGCTAGGCACGGGTACTCGCCTAGTTATATATATTACGGAGTAGAACCGACACTCTATACGAAATTAGTAATTGCTGAAGGTGGTCCTCAACTTATCAATAATGCTTCATTTGGTCCCTACATTTAACAAGCCTGAAAAAAGTAGGTAGTACCCCCTCCGTCCCATATTAAATGTTCAGTTTGAATTTTCTAAGTTTTTCTTTCTTAACTTTGACCATAAATATTTTTTGCTGTATTATAATATTTGATGCAAAATATATGAATAGATTGAATTTTAAATGTATTTTCACTATGTATTATTTTTTTCTAATACTATATAACACAAGCAAAAATATTTAACGTCAAAGTTGTAAAAAAAGACTTAAAAAGTAACACCTGGACATTTAATATGAGACAAAGGGAGTATTATATTTTAATGCATGCTAATAATGGCAAAAACCAATCAAGGTTTTGGTTTTTATGATCGGGGTTTTAGCCGTACAATAACAACGTACTTTCAGCTTTGTACGGTTTTGGCAAGTGTACTTTTTTTTTGTTCCACTAAATGTAACATACTTTCGGGTTTTGTGCCACTTTGGTACGTCAAAGTACAGGCTACCGGTTAACAAAGTTATTTTACCGGATAAAAATCTAAGTGAAATATTTTTAGCACATAAATGGTCATAAGTGGAATATTTTGGTTTTGATGATCGAGATAAACTCTTGTCCTAGTGATTTTAATAACTTATTTATCTCTAAACTATCTCTGGGTGGTGGTTAAGAAGTTTTACAGTTAAGAAAAAGGTCAGTAGAGTTAGCTTTATCATTTAAAGTATACAAAATTTGCTAAAATAAAATCTCAAGTAACGAAGTCACTCCAAATTGTTAAGCTAAGCTCGATAAGAAATTTTTGGAAATAACACATGAGAGACGAGGCTTTTGTGGTGCAAGGGTTATATTTGAGTTTGACTCGATTGAACTCATAGCCTTGGGTTACCTTAAAACTATTGTCTATAACACAATTATAAACCATAATGACTTTACAGAAAGTTTTTAATATTTTATTTTTGATAGAGACGAGATTCGTGATCGAGACACGAATATCGCTATATCTACGGCGTAGGACGAATCATTTGTTTACGTCGGTAATAAGCTACGGATAATCTGGGGTTGTTTCTTGGTTTGTCCACGTTGTAGATGGAGCTCTCCCTTTACGCCGTAGAGATGACGATTCCAGAATGTTCTTTTATATAGTTAATTCGTTTTATAGGGATAATTGTTATTTAGTAATTAGTCTTTTACTTTAATTAGGTTATTTTCATACAAGTTTCACTTCACTATAAATATAAGGATTATCATTGTAATTTACTTTTGTAGTCATTAAATAAATTGTGTTTTAGAGTCTTACTCTTCTTTGGGTTTAATTCCAATGAGGTGTACCTTGTTTATCACCCTTGGATTAAGGTTCATCTAAATACGCTTATGCACGTTCTGCGTCAGTTGGCATCAGAGTTTCTTAGTATCCTAGTGGTAATTGGTGTAGAAGGTTCTACTTCAATTAATGTCTAAAGCTTGTTAGTATCCTAGACAGTGTTCTAAAAGGCGCGCCAAGACGCGAGGCGTGGCCTCGGTGCCACGAAATGGACCAAGGTGCGAGGTCTAGGCGTCGTGTGAAAAGGCGTGGGATAAGGCGCGAAAATGCGTGAAAATGCGCACCTTTTGGTAAGGCATGGCGCCATTTTTAGAAGCATTTAGGGGATTTATGGATTTGGGCTTGAATTTCTAGTATTTGGGCTATTTTCTTCTTGGGCCTCGTAATTTCAAAACTTAATTCCTACATGGGCCTCGTATTTGGGCATGGCTATTTGGTATTTGGGCCTTAGTATTTGAATTTTTTTTTAAATGATATAAATTTATAAATACATAAATATATAAATATTTTTTTGCCGCCTTAAGGACGCCTTAAGAAACGCCAAGGCTTCGCAAAAGCTTGTAAGGCTTGAGGCGTGGCTGTGCCCCTCCACGTCACGCCTCACGCCTTTTAGAACATTGATCCTGGATGCTTAATGGTGTATAAGACTTAAAAACTAATATTGCAGGTGGGGCATGGTCTAAAGAGCATATGGATTATGATTTTATGAAAATCATATTCAAACTTGACATGAAATCCACTATCTAAATCTACGTTCGGTGTTCGTAGGTGGATGTAACAACCACGAAAACCATGAGGGTAACAATTATGGAGGTCCAAGAATCCTTCCAACCATAGGCAGATCAATTAACATCCGTAGGTGTAACCAATTCCTCACTACAAAAAATATCACTGTTCTCCGCACTTATTTTGCTACAATATGGTCAAGTGTGGACATTTTTTTATATAGATAATAATTTTGCTACATTAATATATGTCACAAATATTTTAAAAATTAATCCACATATATAAGTGTGTACAATTAAAATAAAGCTACACTTATATGTGTAGCAAATGTTTTCACACTTTTTATTATAAACATTTTTGCAATTTTGTTACACTTTTAGGTGTAGACATTCAAAACAATTTTCCTCACTTTTAAATATAGAAATTTGGATAATATCTCCACACTTATATGTGTAGAGAAATTTGTTGCACCCATTATTACCACACATGAGAAAGTGTGGAATCAATAATTTTACACATTATTAACTGTGGTTATTTGGCATTTAAAATGTGAAGAATTCAACTAGTTTTTTTGTAGTGCCCACTCAACAATAAGTTGTTTGATGAATGGGAGGAAAGAATAGAGGTGGCTGATCGATTTTCTACAACCAAGATTTTTCGTTCGAGAATTCTAATCAATAATTCGGTATGTTCTTTAATTATTGATGGTTGTTGCATAAATAATTTGGTTTCAAGAAAATTGGTAGAATTCTTAAAATTACCAATGTAAGTTTGTCCAATTGAAGGTTACCAAGTTTGTAGGGTTCCGTTGACTATAAAAAAATTATAAAGCAGAGGTACTTTGTATTGTAGATGATTTTGATGAGTGCCATATTTTGTTTGAAAGCCTTGGAAATGTGAGGTAAAGGGTAGGTATGATCTCCAACAAAATCTTTACTTTTTCTCATGAGAATGAAGAAGAATTGCTATGGTTCCATCAAAGGTAAAACCATAATTACCAAAACTCGAGGTTAAAGCAGAAGAAAAGATGTCGAAGGTTGAAGTTGTCGAAGGCTTGTTGAGAAAATTACATTCAAATTTGTGATAAACGTGTTAACGAAATCTCAACTTTGGTGTTGGAAATGACAAAGGAAGTTGGTGTTTTAAATACTTGTGATGAGAAAGTCGCGGGTTCTGAAATTGACGAAGATGTGAAGAATCCTGAAGATGGAGCTACAAAGTCCGTGGTTATTAAAGGTACACAAGTTTGTGATTTTGACTATGGGTTTATTTTAAATATGATAATTAAGAATCCAATAAAGTTTTCAATGGCAGATAAATAAGTTATTATTACAATTGAAAACTTGATGTTAGTTGATAAGGAGCACACAACCCGAGGTTTAGGGTCATTGGTTTATCATGGGAGTGTGGTAGACGTGTAAAGAAATATAAAGAGAGCACTCGAGTTAATGTTGTATTCAAAGCTACAACGGATAACCATCGATGCGAGAGTTTGTTCGAGGTTGATGAAGCCCTTGATATCAAGAACTCGAGGTCGAATTCTTTTTAAGTGAGCAGGAATGATAGGGACGAGATTCATGATCGAAAAGTTATATATGCAGACATAAACTTACATTCAAAAAGGTAATATGCTCAAGATTAGGCATATTGTGTAAGAAGACAAATAACAAACTCCAGCTCGAAATGTCATGCACATCAATCACAAGTTTAACCAATTAAGTTAAGGAATAACCAAGGTTTAAATTACTGTTAGTAACCAAGTTTTCTATAAATAAATAAAATAAAATAAAAAATATAAAAAATATTAAAAAAAAAAAGAAAAAGAAAAAAAGAAGCTATAGCTATAAGAATAACCAAGTTTATATTATTGTTATAAGATATAGTTATAATGGAAACAAGCGAGTAGGTCTCGCTACAATTTGAGGGACACGGTTGCTCGTAGCACTGTTCAAGTAGAACTTTAGTTTGTTAATGCACGTTCAAGCAATGCATCTTGCTGGTTTACATGGCACTAAAACTTTGATGCCAATGTCGTGAAAAACAGGTGTACAACGTAAACGGCTACCTATATTGCATTGGATGTTGTGGGCATATGGAACATACGGTCTCGGAATTGGATGAGGCAGTACTTGGGGAGGCAGGCACACCAGGCCACTCTCAGTCTAGATAGCGAATGGTGTGTGTATTTAACCATGAATGTCACGAAAGGGTGGTGAGTGGGATCTCGTTAGGAACTACTTGTTCTATTTTTATACCGGTAGTTTAATTTTGGGCAAATGACGCAAAAATGTAACTAACTTGCCATATTTTGCTTTGTTGTGTATATCATATGTATATATTATCCTTAGGCATTGATCGATTTGTTCATGTATCCTGAAATTGATGAGTTGATTTGCTCAAGTTACTTCAACATTAGTATGTTAGCATAGATGATCGAACTCACTCGAACCCGCGTGGGTTTGGTGGTTTATTTTAAGCACCAAACGCTACCGAGTTTCAAATGGTCACTACCAAAGTTTTAATCAAACGAGGGCTAATCTTTTTTCTTTATTGTTAGGTCTCATTGTTAGGCCTAAATATCACCACTCGTGTCTATAAATATAAAATGTTACAGAACATCTACAAACTTTTTTTTTGTTGCAATGGCCTTTGAAACTTATCTGGACTAGGCCGGCCCATTATTGTTTAGTTAGTCGATTTTAATTTGTAATACATTCGATTGTCGATCATAAGGTTTCATAACGTACAACAACATTCGATCTATCTAGGATTAAATCTTCAGATTTTACTTCACACATAAACCTTAAACACACACGTACGTTTAGAATTCAATGGCATCAACTGAAGGTGAGGAGGCGGTTCAGTGTCCGTTTTATACTCAAGGGTCGATGGCATTGTTGAAGGCGAGGCATTGGATTGCCAAGTACTCGGTTATGAAAGCCGCAGTGAGGTTAGCGAGGGCGAGAGATGATCATCCAAATGCTTGGGCGTTGGAGAAGGCTAAAAGTTTTGATATGGTTTCTAGTGAGATTGGTGATGATCGGCCGCTTTCAGGGTGCTCCTTTTCGTCTGATGGCAACTTTCTTGCTACATGTTCTTTATCCAGAGTTGGTAAGATATGGAGCATGCAGCCACATGTAAAGATTGTGTCTTCGTTAAAGGGGCATACCGAACGAGCTACAGATATTGCATTTTCTCCAACAAGCAACAATATTATAGCAACTGCTTCTGCTGACCGCACTGCAAGATTATGGAACACACAAGGAACTTTGCTTAATACATACAAGGGTCATTTGGACCGCTTAGCTCGTGTTGCTTTCCATCCATCAGGCAACTATTTGGGTACAACTAGCTTTGATAACACATGGAGATTGTGGGATACTGAGACGGGTGAGGAGTTGCTTTATCAAGAAGGTCATAGCCGAAGCGTGTATGGTTTGGCTTTTCACCCTGATGGCTCGCTTGCTGCGTCTTGTGGGCTTGATGCATTGGCTCGTGTCTGGGACCTACGGTTGGGAAGAAGTATTCTTGCTTTGGAAGGTCATGTGAAGCCGGTTTTGGGTATAAGCTTTTCACCAAATGGGTATCATTTAGCAACAGGAGGCGAAGATAATACTTGTAGAATTTGGGATTTGAGGAAGAAGAGATGTTTGAACACAATTCCTGCCCATGCGAATCTTATTTCTCAAATTAAATTTGAGCCTCAAGAGGGATCCTTTTTGGTAACAGCTTCATATGATATGACTGCTAAAGTATGGTCATCAAGAGATTTTAAGCTCGTCAAGGTCATTTCTGGTCACGAATCTAAAGTGACATCTGCTGATGTAATTGCAGATGGACAAACTATTGCCACAGTTTCCCATGATAGAACAATAAAGCTATGGTCAAGCAAAAAGGCAGAACGATATGGATGTTGATCAAGCCTCTTTTGAGTAGTACATCAGCAAGTAACATACACCAGAAGATACTAATGTTTTGGTATGATGTTTACTTCTTTAGTATGTACTTCGCTTTTTATGTAAGGAAATCAACTTATTTGTCTTATGCTTATATGTAAGTTTGCTTATGATTGGTTGTTTTTTGCTGAATTAATGTACGTGCTGCGACTATTTGTGTCTATTTGTATAAATATTTAACTGATCAAGAATCGGTCAATGTGTATTTGCAGTTTCTGATTAGCAGATATCATTGGATTTGCCTTTGTATCAAAGCCTCAAGGTCCAACCAACATCTGTCGGGTTCGGTTCAGTTCAGTCCAGGCGTCAATTCATCCAATTGGTCTTCCCAATTCAGATCACTGCAAACAACTGCATTTGGTTTTTTAGTGAGAAACTCAACTGCGTCGTTTGCTTGTATGATGTTCTTTACGCCAAAATCAACATGACAGCATCAACTGAATCATCCCTAATCTTAGTATTTTTACTACTACTACATTTTGGTTGATTGACTAACATGGTATCTCATTTTAACCAAACACTGCAACTATATTAATGTGTAGTAGATTATCAATTCTAAAGGGACCGTTAGGTATTAAGTTTTCCATGGAATAAAACACCATCTTTACATGTTTAAAGAATTAAATATATATTTAGACTGAGTCCATCTCAAGCAGAGCTCGAGCGTCCAAGTAAATCACGAGCCACACTCGAGTTAAGTTAAATGAGCAGAGCTCGAGCCTTGCCAGATCACAGATACAACAGTCCTTGGAAAAAGAAAAGATACTAATTTTCTTCAACTTTCAAGTCTTATTACACAACCAAAATGTAGAGCAAAACCATCTTTATAGAGGATATAACATGCTCAAACTCATCTAATTATTGACCCTGCCTTCTGCCTCATCTGTTTCATGGCCTTCTTCATGAATTACATTAAATACTAGATACAACATTATACAAAAGATATTAATAGCTACCAAAAGAATCAAAAGCTCGATCTGCGTCTTTGTTTTGCTGCAAAACAGTAGACCTTTATCAGCACAAAAGGGACACGAGAAAAGTTTCATATTTAGGTTATGTGTTTACCTTCAACAAATGGACATCTATTGTTGAGGTTACAAAGCGAACAAAATGAATATGAATCCAAGAATGAGTCCCCAAAAGATGCGCAAACCATCCTCAAAAGGCCTAGCTCCAATAAATCTTGATGCATCCACCCCACTTGTTGCACTAGTTGAGTTTACCACCGTGTTTGTCCTATTGCTAATTATCTTACTGCGCCACATTAGAACAGGATTGGGGTGAATCTTCGGCGTGTAATCTTACACAAATATTGAATCATGCAAAATTTAATGAGATATTACAGCTTCGTGGCCAGGATGAACATCGGGCATTGCCTCAAGTAAAAATTGGGTATTTTTGCAAATAAACCGGATCCATTTAAACTCGAACAAAACCAAATGGTCTTGTTCTATGCAGTCATTTCATTTTACAAAAGTTTAACTTAAATATAAACATTAGGCAATCACCCATAATAGGTCGATCGTATATCAAATGGGTCAAATGGTCCTCTTAAAAACTTTGCAAAAAATGAAACGGGTTAAAAGGTCAAAAGTCGCCTAAAATGTATGTAACTGTAATATATATTCATAACACCCTCCTAAATTACTAAAAAAGTAGTAGATAGTTATTTTGAAAGTGTAGTTTTGGTAAACATATTAGAGTATATTAAATAGTTTACAAGATTCATAACAGTATTGTTGAAACTTGATCCGTATTGACTTGTTTTGACCCTGACCCGTTACCCAATCTATTCATTTTGTCACCTCTATGTTTGAGTCTTGGAATAAACAATATCAAGATTCCTCCTTTTTTTTATTACAAAGATCATTAATTTGCGTTCAAGCTACAAAAGCAATTTATTTGTAAAATGCAACAACTCTGCCGAAAGAGAAAAAAACTTTCTATAGAACCCTTGAATACCCGACTTCCCATTTAGTAATTAGCACATAAATGGACAACTAACCACTCCCTTTGGTTAATGTAAACACAAAAGGAAGATTAACCACTTAAGTCTTGTTTACCAAACAAAATATGTTCTTGCAAGTTTCAATGACTTTTTTTTGGGAGATAAGAAAATGGACAAATGAAGGTACAAAAGTTTGACAGAAAATGTAGCTAACCTTCCTGGAAATACACACACCCCGTGACCTGCAGCAGAGAATACACAAACCACAGCAAGAAAACAAGTTACTACTGTACTACATTATTTACAGTAAAGCATTGAACACATACAAAAACCAATGGGGCCCTAAATATGTTGTCTACTTACCTACACATTTCTAAAAATAATTACATTTGTACCAAATGGAGAACACTTGAGACATGTAGTACAACTTTCATTGCATTATTTTTCTGCATTTCACAAATCTTGGCTAGATTTAATGGGCTCAACAGTTTTCACTTCATGTCAGAAAAAGGAGCAAGTGTGTGCTTTTATGTCTTGCTATAAGTGGACAGCACTGTATTTGCATAAGTTTTTTTAACAGTGTGGAATAGTAGAAGCATCTTATGGAATCATATGAGAGTCCTTAACTTTGTAAAGCATTTCAAGAGTGTCCCAAGTAGTGAAGCTAAAAAGGCTTTTGGCAATAGAAATTGAGTCATATGTTTAAATCGCGGAAAAGGTTAAGAATCTATGAGCAAATAACTCATAAACGAGTTTTTAAGATCACACAAATGATGTACATTCTGCGACGAAGTAATTTCTAGTTACAAAAACAGACATTTTACTCATCAATCACATAATCACTTTCAAAACACACATCCAAACATACCTATAGGCTATAGCATTAACAGGTTATAAACATTACTATCGTTCTAGTTTATAAGATTAGGCAATCATGCTACTGGCATAAATGATGCACATTGTGGAATGAAGTAAAGAACTTACTTGGATCAGTAGTGGTGATCATGGCCACACCTTTGAAATCACAAGACCCTGCAGACCTTCCTTCCTTCTCATAGTAGCTATCAAATGCATAAGAAGCGTGATTCTTGACATTATTAGGTGAATAGCAATTTTCCCCGGGTTGAATCTCTGAGCAATTAGCTCTTCCAGGTCCACAAGCCCAATCCAAAGCTGTTTGCAATGTTTTACCATCAACCCCATCCATAGCAACACAATAAGTTTGATTTGTGGTATCATTCGCCAAAAACTCACCACTTCCGGATACATGAAGCAAGTAAACAGGAGTCGAGTTGGCATAGAACAAACCCCAATTCGCCTCAGAAACCGGCGATGACCTCAAATCCTCATTGAACAATTCATATATGTAGACGCTAGAAGTGTACTCCGGATGAAATGGAGTCCCACTTCTATCAAAAACATGCTTAATCAAATTCGAATTATACGTATCAGCATTATCAACTGTTGCATACGGCTCTTTTGAGTCACCCTTAGAAGGCCAACCAGTTTCCGTAACAAGAACTACAACATCAGAAACATTCAAATTCTTCATCGAAGAATAAGCTGAATCAATCATAGCATCAAGAACATTCGTGTAATGCAACAAAGTATTCGGATCCACCATTTCTTTCGAAGGCGTTAACGGCTTAAACAACGAATTATCAAGAGGGACGACCCCTTTATTCTGCATAAACACATAATACGGGTACATATTCATCATCAGTGGTGAACTAGTCTTAGAAAGAAACCGAAGCAGTTGCACTATAACAGGCGAGAACGTTTCATTGAAATAAGCTTGTGAAGGTGGGAACGAATCAAGAATAATATTCGAAGCATGTGGGGTCGAAATCTTGATCTGGTTATGTAAATTTGACGCTACTAAAGCACTATAAAGCGACTCAATAGCCGGCATCAACATCACAGACAACGAAGGAACCGTAGTCAACACCTCATCACCTACTGCCACAGTAGTAATAAGTGTATCCGGATAAAACGCAACTACATTCCGGCTAATCCAGTTAGCTGCAGTGGTATTAGACGACCCAATACCAAGAATTTGGTTATTTGGTACAGAAACAATAACCCGAATCTTGGTTTTCGACAGGGCTTTAAGGATATCCGGATCAGCATCATAAAGACGAATATGTGTTACCTTCTGTTGCTGCAGAAATGCAACCAGTTTTGTAGGGGGAAGCAAATTCGAAACATCTGTACCTATGTTAACTCCCACATAAGGTTCATCTTTATCTCTCTGAGCCTTAACCTCTACATTATAAACAAAAAAAAAATCGCCATTAGGGTCTCCTTAACTTCATCACTACTTCAATAAAAATCGATTCTTTTTCGATAAAAATACATACTTTTCAAGTTGGGTATCTGAATTAGTACATAAAAAGCTTAGAAAACTGTTTTTTTAAGTAAAATTCTGAACTTCATGTGCAAAAACTGTGTTTCTTGAAATGGGTCAACCTCAGCAAAATGGCATCAGGGTTTCACTACTTTCATAACAACTTCAATAAAAATCAAATTTTCTCAAAAGGGTTTTCTTTAATTTGTGTAAAAGATACTAAAAGACTAAATTTTTGGAGCAAAAACTGTGTTTCTTGATATGGGTACTAATAAACTATGTTCTTTAAGCATAAAAATGGAATCTTTAAACTAAGTTACTAGAATTTATGAGCAAAAATGAAGTTATGTACCTGTTAATGCAGCTGAGAGTATAGGGAAGATGAAGAGTAACAAAGCAATGAGTTTAAAACCAGCCATTAAAGTTGAGTTTGAAGTCTGCAAGTTTCATGTTTTAAGCATGGAGCTGAACTAGAAGTCTAGAACTAGTTGTAGTTGCATAGTGTCAAGTTGGGTTAGAAATGTTTTCAGAGCAAGACTTGAAGTAGTTTTGACTAGTGAGATCTAGAGCAATTAAAAGAAGATTTGGGTTTTGTAGTAAATGACTATTTTGCCCTTAATTGTATTGGGTGCCACTTTTGGTTTTTTGGAGCTTTGGGCTTTACAGTTTGTAAATTGATGATGCAAAAGGTCTGATGATCTGATTTCTGTAAAAATAATGGAGGAAAGGAAATCAATGGTTGTCTGTTCAGGGTAAGTCAGAAAATAAATGCACTAGTAAATGCAAACTCAATTATGGTAACTTGGTAAGTATATGATAAATATATGAATTCAAATTTATTTTTATCTATGTAAGGCTGTAAACAAATCAAGTTTTTATCAAACAATTCGAGCTAAGTTTAACTCGATTGAGTCGATTTTATCGAGTCCAAGCCCAATAAACTAGCTTGAAACATATAACGAGTCGAGCTCGAGTTTTAGCTTTTATCAAGCTTTTCGAGTCTTCATGTACATGGATAATTTTATTAAAAGTATTTATAAACAACCTAAATACTAATTTTTATCATAAATGGACTTTTTAATGCTTATTATTCTCGAATATTTTATACGAGTTTGGCTATCGAATATAATATTTATATATAAATTCGAGCATTACTTGAGCCAATCTCAAACTTGGATGAATAAAGCTCGTCGAGTTATCGAGCTAAGCTCGAGCCTACCATATGATTTTTGAGTCGAGCTCAAGCCTTGTCAAGCTCGAGCTCGACTTGGCTTAATTACAGCCCTAGGTATATGAAAGGAAAACAAACAATCATTCTACTCCATCTTTTTGCTAAAAAAAGGGTATTTATACTTTAGAAAGTTGATATTGTTAGTTACAATAAGTCAATACTTAGTTAAAGCATATGTAGAGATTTGAATCTTTCAATTTCTTTCTAAAAGATACCTTATTTTGTTCCTTGTGAACTTTAAAATTTAAATCGTGCAAGTAGCTAGTTTTGTTAAAGTATTTTGAAACTTCATCATGCATTATTCTTAGAATAAAAGTAGATAGCTTTTAAAATTGACAATGTGTAACTTCTACAATGGAATAAGTAGATAGCTTTTAACTTTGATGAAATATATAAATTATAGCCATTTAATTTTGAGCCCAACAGATCACATAATCAAGTAACTTCTTGCAATTAACGGCATATGAGTACAATATAAAAGGTGTAGTCCAACACAACTAATTATAACATCATACATAACGAACATCTTAAATCTTATTATTGAAGACTTGATACATGGAAACGATCATTCCCCGACACATGACTACATCTCTATAAATCAAGAGACTTTTAGTACAAAACGCACCTAGACGTCACACCATCGACGTGCTGATCATTTAAAAACATTAATGTCTAACAAAAGAAACTCCCATGGAACACACGACCAAAACCGGGACTATGACAAGAAGAAAGAACTATACGGTATTATACATCCTATAGCGACTCAGGTCCAATCGAGTTGTACATTCATGTACATTTTCTCACTGCACAAACACATCTCAGCCTCTTTTCGTCATCATCTGAGGGCGTTAATGAAAGCCAACAATGAGTCGACGTCTCTCTTCTCAGATGGGTACTTGACTGCTCGAGATGAGTGCTTTGGGAAGAACAGGATTGTCGGGTAGCTTTTGAGCTGCAGTTCTTGCTGAGCAAACGCCTTTTGATCACCATCTGCATTGAATTTGGCAACCTTCACGCCACTCCCGGCTAACTTATCTGCCAATTCAACATATGATGCTTCCATTGCCTGACAGAACGGGCACCATGGTGCATAAGCGACAACTAACCAAGCGTCTTTCCTATCTTCCATTTTAAGAAGATTTTCAATACCGGGTCGGCTCAGGTTCACAATGTTTGGGCTCTCAAAGATATCTGCGACAGCAGGAGCCGCGTTACCATTAACAGCTCCATTTCCGTTAACATTTTCCTCCTTGATGTTTCCTTTATGGAGCCCACATTCTTTAGCTTTAGCGTCTTCCCACCACCATCTTCCTTCCCTCTCGTGTTGACCAGGCAAGACAGACCTCGTGCACGGCTCACACCCAATTGAAATATACCCCTGAGCATGCAACGAGTTAACTGGCACGTCCATGGTTCTTAAGAAGTTCCATATATCGTTACCAGCTACATTCGCCACAGGGTTAAACTTCACCAAACTCCCTGCACCACCGTCCAACCCTTCAAAAACTGGATCCACCTGAACCACTGGAACTTCGGACCTAGTCCCAGGAGACTGGTCTTTCCTTTGACCAGTGATCCAAGCACGTAAACCCTTCAATGCCCTCCTCAAAGGTCGAACCTTTCTCACACGGCAGCATTCTTGATGACCGTCTTCGTAAAATGAGAACAACCCTTTGGTTCTTACCAAGGCCTGAACTTCTACTGCATCTGGGAACATGTACTCAATCCGGATGCCATAGTGCTTTTCAACTGTATCAAAGAACTTGTATGTTTCGGGGTTTAATCGTCCGGTATCCAGACTGAAAACCCTGAACGGGCGTCCAGTCAAGTGAGCATACTCGATCAAAGCAACATCCTCAGCACCACTGGAATATAGAAACAATTTAGAAATGTTAAAATCCATTCTAACATGTATTATATACCTATAAACCATTCATTAACATCTTGTACTATTAAATATACCTGAAAGCAATAGCAATATCGTTCCCGTATTTTTCAAGTGCCTTATCCATGATTTCAAGCGGAGAAGCATTCTCAAGATTTTTGCCCAATTTCTCAATGTCCTCAACGTCTACAGGTTTGTTGTCTACAACATCTGCATAATTAACCAACACAAAAGACATTATTACATTATTATCATTTCACATATCCTTAGTTGTTCATAGGTCTAAAACAGAATTGTACTTGATGCTTAACAACTTATAAACTCCCAAAAAGAAACATGACTTTTAAAAGGTCAAATGGGCAATATTCAAAACTTAAGATTGGCGTAAAATTACTAACGCTAAAGAAAACTTTAGTAACATATCGAATCGCATAGTAAGTACTAATAACACAAACACATACTTTCTGTCATACTCAAAGCTAAACTATGGTAAGTTGCAATTAAAAAGCACAAGCTTTGACCCTTAAAAGTCAAAGCTGTATCAAACCATGCTTAATGAATACTATAAACCTTAAAATACAGAAAAAGGTTACATTTTTTTTTACCCAGTAAGCACTTAATTCTTAACTTAGTTAATAAAGTATAAAATACATGAAATGAAACATACCAGGAGCAGAGACAGTAGCAGCAGAAGGAACAATTGAATCATTCCTTTTAGGTTCAGCATTCAACGCCTTTACCGCCTGAGATCTTTTCCGCGATAGACTCAAACTCGCCGGTGCCGGAAAACACCCATCGGAAAGATGTAAGTTACTTGCACTCACCTGAACACCTGCAAATTTCACAAATTTCAAAATTTTAATACATACCCACAAAAATTTAAGACAGACCCACAAATCTTAACAACCTTAAACAGCTATTTAACTATTAATTAACTAAATTAACGGTTAAAAATCATTAAAATTACCTGTACTGAGCTAAATACCTAAAATTTCAAAATTTTAAAACATACCCACAAAAATTAAACAAAAACCCACAAATCTTAACGACAAAATTTACTTAAATTAACAGTTAAAAATCAGTAAAATTACTTTTACTGAGCTAAATACCCAAATTTTCAAAATTTTAAAACATACCCACAAAAATTAAACAAAAAAGCAGAAATCCTAACATCAATAAAATTACACAAAATTACTTTTACTGGGCTAATTTAACGGTCAAAAATCAATAATATTACTTTTACTGAGCTAAATACCCAAAATTTCAAAACTTTAAAACATACCCACAAAAATTAAAGAAAAACCCACAAATTATAACAGAAAATTAACGGTCAATAAGGTCAAAAAATGATTAAAAAAATTGCTTGTACTGAACTGAAACCATGAAAATTTCAAATTCTGAAACATACCCACAAAAATTAAACAAAAACCCACAAATCTCAACACAAAAAAACACTAAATTGATGAGATTGAAGAAATATATTTACCTTGTTCTTGACGTGGGTTTGAAGATGAGAAGGCAGTAATCGAAGAAGAAGAACTAAAAGCCAATGCCATTGAATAGATTTTATAGAATTTGAATGAATTTGATTTGATTGAAGATGTGAAAATTGGGGAAGAAAAGGGGGGAATTTATATGAAGGTTGAGAACAAGACGGGTTATGAAAGGTGAGGGGCGGCCTGCAAGGTTCATTGAACCTGGACGCTTTTTGGGATTTTTTTTTTTAACATGAGATGGTTAATGCGTAGTGAAAGAGTGTTGAAGGTTGAAAAGTTTGACCTTTTTTTTTTTTTTGTGAGAGGTTGGTTATGTAATCACTTATGTCATTGTGGGCTCATTTTTAGAATCTTGGTTGGTTTTGTGATTTGTTGAATGTAAAGTGAATTTACATGTATCTTCCTTTTCTTAACTTTTCTTTCTCTTTTGTACTATCTCTGTACCTAAATAAATGTCCAGTTTGATTTTTCAAAGTCAAACTGATCAACTTTGACATTATCTATTTTTGCGAGTGTTATATAATACTTGATGCAAAATATATGAATTGATTCGGTTTTAAGTGTATTTTTTATTGGTATAGTTTTTCATCAAGTATTATATAACACAAACAAAATATTTATGGTCAAAGCTAAACCAGTTTGACTCTGAAAAGTCAAACTGGACACTTATTTAGGGACGGAAGGAGTAAGAAACTTAATTAGACATAAAGTACTTGTGAAAGTGTGTGTAGTTATGACTTATGAGTCATACATCAAGGTACTTGTTAAAGGTATTTTTACTTTGAGCAATGATATATCAACAAAAAGTATGCACAAAAATAATCATCTCGCTGAGGTGTCAGCGGATGATTGGTTTTGTGAGACCAATCACCCGCTGACATCTTTTTGTGGATACTTTTTTTATGTGGGTTTAGCAAATTTTTTTTACTTTTTTAGAATCTCTTTTGGTTTTGTTTGTGGAATGTAAAGTTAATTTACATGTATCTTAACTTTTCTTTCTCTTTTTTGTAAGATTCTAATTAGTGCATGTTTAACATAAAGTACCTGTTAAAGTGTGTGTAGTTATGACTTATGAGTCATACATCAAGGTACTTGTTAAAAGTATTTTTACTCTGAGAAATGATTTGTACACTTCACTTTTTTATTGACACACTCTATCTCATGCATTGAATAGTTGTACAGTTTATAAATTCTGCTTTATAGAGTTGTACATTATAGTGTGCAAATTAAATCCAAATGTGTACAAATCATTTGAGCAATGATACATTCACATAAAAGTATCCACAAAAAATCCACTCGCTGAGGTGTCATCTCACAAAAAACCAATTGATACGCTTACACAGCGCGTTCGGGGTCAAAGGAACTTCCTTTTCGTCGAGCAAGTTTTTCAACACCCTAGGCAGTGAACCTAATCGTTGTAGTGTAGTATTAGGGTAAGCCACGGGAATTGATATCGTTCTCTAGGGGAATAGAAATGCTAGTGAGAAGTTACTACGCTAAGGTTGGGGTTGAGGAAGATTATTTTTTATCTTTTTATGTTTTTTAGAAAAGGAAAAGTACGAATCTCGGGGTTTGGATTTGGGGGGTTGGTATTTCTACCGATTACTCTACTATTATCTAATTATCTAAACTAAGGTGGTGGTAGTCTATGTCTAATTATTGTGTGCTCGTATGATAGTTTAAAGATGTGTTTACTTAGGTTTTACTACTCCTTAATTATCTCCTATTGGTGGTTGAATTTTCACGTCCTTATTCCTAGTTGCGTTGTGTGTCTAAAGTTGTAGGGTATGCGTTTCTCCCTACTCTTTGAAGTTACCAAAGGGTCTTGTCTACAAAACCCACTAGGGATGATAAACTCTAACTCTAAGGCCTCTTTGTATAGTTTAGCTTACAACAACTCATAGTGCTATAACCTAAGGTTCACAAAGATTAATCAAGCATTAAGTACACAACGAATGACCTATCGCATTACTAGATCATTAATCAACTAAGATAAGAAACAACCAATCAATATTCAATAATTAAGTTTCATATTCCCTAAGCAAACACACAAGTAAATTAGCCGGACATGGAGAACATGCAAGCATACACACAAATAATTGAAGACATAATTAAATTAATGAAGTAAACAACTTATCTTGGTGTAAGATAGGGTTTAAAACCCTAAAATACGACCTTGGTTCGGTTTAGGTTTTACTCCAAAAGTTTACCCAAAAGACTACTCTTTAAAACTTAAAAATTCGGATTCTATATATAAGATTACATGTGCGACGGCGTCACCTTATGATTTGTGACGCCGTCGTGTCGCCGTCATTAGGGTTTCGTCTTGGCCAAGTTAATCTTGCGACGGCGTCACCTTATGCTTGTGACGCTGTCCTCTTTAGCTTCGGCGTCGTCGGATTGAATCTAGGCGTCGAGTTCGCGACGGCCTACTCTTTTAAAGCCCGACGTCGTCCTCCAAAAACTAGCAATTTCTCTGAGCCGCCACAACTTCCTCCGACGGCGTCGCATAGATTAAGCGAGTGCGCCGTCCCCTTGTAATTTATCTGCTTGAGTGTCTCGATTCTTGACTTTGGCCATTTTCTTCATATATCCGCGCCTTTTCGTCTAAATAAGTGCCATTACGCTTTGCCTTCAAGAGACCTAAAAAGTGAAAAGGAACGATATTAAGCAATAACGGATACAAAAGTGATCAAATAAGGACTAAAACGACCCTCAAAAGGTACATTTTAAATCTTTATCAAATATCCCTACACTTGGTATTTGCTTGTCCTCAAGCAAATGTGCTTTTAGCCAATTAATTTATAAGTTAGGGGTCATGAAGCATTGGTTTAAAACAGTCCACAACACATATAAGCCCCGCAAAAGTCATAACAAGCACGGAAATTACATACCAGCACCTCACATGTGGTGTTTGGATACTCACATCTCTCGGGTGTATATGAAATATAGCAAATTGGAAATGGAAGATAAACACTCATTAACCGGTCCTAGTACATAGATTACCATAGGCTTGAGAATAGATCAAACCTCCGTCGCTTTGGCGTAAGCATCTAGAAAAGACTATCAAAGAGGTCTTTAAAGGGTTGTAACGTTAGGCTTACGGTAGGGAAACAAAGGGTTTGGTGGGATAGGCTTTTTAGTGGTGGCAAGTCAAAAATCTCAATGTTACATGCATACGAAGAATGGCGTTGCTAAGCCAAGACTCGACACTCTAAACTCTAGATAACTGAAATAAACAAACATAAATTTAAAGATAGATGTAGGATGGTAGCCCGTATATATATTTTTTTTTTTTTTTTTTTTTTTTTTTCACTCTATTTTTTTTTCTTTTCTCTTTTTCTATTTTTTTTTATATACACTTTTACTCTACCATCCTCTACGATAACATCAAAATGATAGGGGTTTATAGCACATCCCTACACTTGAGTTTTTATTACTCTAACACTAATATGACCCGAATTGAAAAGATCAAAACACTTGGAGTACGTTATTACGCAAATAAGGGAATTGGCGTTCCCTTTTAGTCATTTAAAACTTTAACTTTTCCCATGAATCCCAATCGTCCCAAAACTGTATACAAAGGATATGACTCGACTTAGCAACTCATGCAAGCAACTAGATAATTGAACTAAGGGTTTAGGGTGATAACAATAATGCACTAAAAGTGAGTGCATATAGGGTAGGCTAAGGCGATTTGGGTGTATATTTGGGGGTGGGGTGTAGACAATGTTCTTCATTGATATTCCGGAAAACCGAAACATCATGAGAACCGCGAAAAAGGATAGGCTCTCAGGGTTTAACTAGGGGTATCGTGTACTAAAGATGAGTACAACGCAAAGGTGTGGGGGAATTACTCAACCAATGTGGAAGAAGTAATTATATTACGGGTATCAAACAAGGGTTATCCTAATGCCTCTTATCATTTAGTTATTCCTAACTACACAAGTGTAGTCTTACTAGCGATCTCGGAATGCATCACAAAACAAGTTCTAGAATCTAATATACTACCGGTTCACACTCTAAGCATTGAAGATGAATGCTTCAATTCCTACTAATCTAAGGGCGATCCTCACATTTTTTGTGGAATTTAAGTGGTAAAGGGTTTTGTGCTAGTCATATAACTTCCTATCCGTGAGACGCTTTTGTTAAGACTAATGGCCCACTCCTATATATTATGAAAAATTTTAAATTTGGTGCCAAAAATACCCTAACCGACATTTTCTCATGGTTTATTACAAAAGTGCAATTGGACAAAGCAAATAATCAAGGATAAGCATAGTTTCAAAGTTCCCGTTTTATTTTCCCTCCCTACACTTAAACTGAACATTGTCCCCAATGTTCCCCGAAAGTATCAAAGTTATGATAAAAGAAGGTAATTAAAAACAAAAGCAACTAGTACTCCCCTGATTAGCTCTGTAGGATCCGTGTGTGAAGTAGTGGTTAAATCCTTTCCAAGAAGAATGTATGCGTGAAAAACTCCTCCAACTTTATGTATCTTCTTCTTGATAAACAAAACCTGCACACTTGAAGAAAACAAACGAAACCTTCGCGTAAAATCGGCGGTAATAATATATAAGACTCGATTTAAACTAGAATATAATGCTTGTGGAATGGATGTTTACAGAATTTCTGGAAAATCAAGACCTGAAAAATTCCAAAAATTGATAAGTAGTTCAGAAAACGAGAAAAAGTGATATGATGTTTTTTTTATTCCTTCCTGACGCCGTCAGGTTGCAATCCTGACGCCGTCAGGTTATCTGACAAAACTGGTTCATGCGATTTTCGAAAAAAATTACGGAAAATTTATATCTTTAGAATCTGGAAAAATTTCTGCAAAACATCCATTATGACTCGATACAAGCATTTGACTCGAACAAACACACATGTATATCTTTTAAATAATTGTAATTCTCATGTTGACGTTTCATTTGAAAACGTGTGTAATCCTCCCTACACTTATCCCTTATGTAAAATACCTTTATATGCAATTAAGACGAGATTAAAAACAAAATAAAGCATTTTTACAAATTTAAACATGAGAATAAACAATCAATAAAAGATATATGACACTAACAAGCAAACAATTAAGCATGGGTTGCCTCCCACGAAGCGCTTTTCTTTATTTAAGAGTCTTGTAGCTAGACTCGTAGTCGTGTCCCTACGTGGTCTCGTGCACGCTTGCATGCTCATACTTAAGCCATTCCAATGTTCTTTCATTCTTTTTGTAATCATCTCCTAACTCTAGGCATTTTTTGTAATATCGCTTAGCTTTTTCATATGGGTACCTAAGTCCGCTTTGCTTATCCCTTTCGCTAAGCAATGGAATAGGGGTCATTCTATTACATGCCTCAATATCCTTGTGCTTAAACCTATGATGAGCCCGTGGCATTTGGTAGATAAAATCTTCAACTTCATCAGAGAACGTAATTAGACCATCAATCATTCGTTCATTCAACCTAGTCATTCTTTTGAAAGGTTTTCCAAAAATTACTTGAGTGAGGTTCTTATCAATAAATTCTCCTAAGTCTTCTAAGACCATGAACTCTACCAAATAAGCAAAACTTCCAACAAACACATGCAAATAAGTGGCAGCTTCAACAACATTGTTCCCTTGATAAGTTAATTCATTGATCTTAATTTTATTGTATAGGACTCTTGAGATTAAGTTTAAGGGCAAGAATGAATTCAAGTAAGCATCGAACCCTTCTAATCCTATCTTGCAAGGGAATTGCATGTTAAAGGGTCCATCCTTCTAAATTCTACACCTCGGATCAAAACATTGGGAGGGGTCTTCCTCCATTTCAGAACTAACTTCATTGATGACCTCCCCGCTATCAAGTGCTTCACCATAATCAAATTCCTCATCGGAATCTGAGTCATAGAAAAGACTTTGTTGTTGCCAATTTACCTCATTATGCCCTAGGTGATTTCCAAAGTGGTGAACAGGTGAGGGGTTTTGTGGGATTGCGTCGCAATTTCGGGATTGGGAACGGGTAGGGTGAAGAATCTTCGGCGGAAGACACGTATCATGGTGGGTGATGGATTTTACGAACAAAGGTCACGAATAAGGGGGATAGACTAAAAGGAAGCTAAAAATGAGAAAAAAGTTTACTTGATAGGAATCAAGCAAAGAAACCTAAACGAGGTGGACTACTAACTAGCTATTCTATTCCCCGGCAGCGGCGCCAAAAACTTGATACGCTTACACAGCGCGTTCGGGGTCAAAGGAACTTCCTTTTCGTCGAGCAAGTTTTTCAACACCCTAGGCAATGAACCTAATCGTTGTAGTGTAGTATTAGGGTAAGCCACGGGAATTGATATCGTTCTCTAGGGGAATAGGAATGCTAGTGAGAAGTTACTACGCTAAGGTTGGGGTTGAGGAAGATTATTTTTTATCTTTTTTATGTTTTTAGAAAGGAAAAAGTACGAATCTCGGGGTTTGGATTTGGGGGGTTGGTATTTCTACCGATTACTCTACTCTTATCTAATTATCTAAACTAAGGTGGTGGTAGTCTATGTATAATTATTGTGTGCTCGTATGATAGTTTAAAGATGTGTTTACTTATGTTTTACTACTCCTTAATTATCTCCTATTGGTTGTTGAATTGTCACGTCCTTATTCCTAGTTGCGTTGTGTATCTAAAGTTGTAGGGTATGCGTTTCTCCCTACTCTTTGAAGTTACCAAAGGGTCTTGTCTACAAAACCCACTATGAATGATAAACTCTAACTCTAAGGCCTCTTTGTATAGTTTAGCTTACAACAACTCATAGTGCTATAACCTAAGGTTCACAAAGATTAATCAAGCATTAAGTACACAACGAATGACCTATCGCATTACTAGATCATTAATCAACTAAGATAAAAAACAACCAATCAATATTCAATAATTAAGTTTCATATTCCCTAAGCAAACACACAAGTAAATTAGCCGGACATGGAGAACATGCAAGCATACACACAAATAATTGAAGACATAATTAAATTAATGAAGTAAACAACTTATCTTGGTGTAAGATAGGGTTTAAAACCCTAAAATACGACCTTGGTTCGGTTTAGGTTTTACTCCAAAAGTTTACCCAAAAGACTACTCTCTAAAACTGAAAAATTCGGATTCTATATATAAGATTACATGTGCGACGGCGTCACCTTATGATTTGTGACGCCGCCGTGTCGCCGTCATTAGGGTTTTTCTTGGCAAGTTAATCTTGCGACGGCGTCACCTTATGCTTGTGACGCCGTCCTCTTTAGCTTCTGGCGTCGTCTGGATTGAATCTAGGCCGTCCCGAGTTGCGACGGCCTACTCTTTTAAAGCCCGACGCCGTCCTCCAAAAAACTAGCAATTTCTCTTCGAGCGTCACAACTTCCTCCGACGCGCGGTGCAGATGACGCCGTCCCCTTGTAATTTATCAGCTTGAGTGTCTCGATTCTTGACTTTGGCCATTTTATTCATATATCCGCGCCTTTTCGTCATTAGGGTTTCGTCTTGGCCAAGTTAATCTTGCGACGGCGTCACCTTATGCTTGTGACGCCGTCCTCTTTAGCTTCTGACGTCGTCTGGATTGAATCTAGGCCGTCTGAGTTGCGACGGCCTACTCTTTTAAAGCCCGACGCCGTCCTCCAAAAACTAGCAATTTCTCTTCTGAGCCGTTACAACTTCCTCCGACGTCGCGCAGATTAGCAGTGGACGCCGTCCCTTGTAATTTATCAGCTTGAGTGTCTCGATTCTTGACTTTGGCCATTTTCTTCATATATCCGCGCCTTTTCGTCCAAATAAGTGCCATTACAGCCGTTTGCCTTCAAGAGACCTAAAAAGTGAAAAGGAACGATATTAAGCAATAACGGATACAAAAGTGATCAAATAAGGGCTTAAACGACCCCTCAAAAAGGTACATTTTAAATCCTTATCACCAATCACCCGCTGACACCTTAGCGAGTAGATTGTTTTTATGGATACTTTTATGTAGGTTTAGCAAATTTCTTTTATTTTTTATAATCTCTTTTGGTTTTGTTTGTGGAATGTAAAGTTAATTTACATGTATCTTAACTTTTCTTTCTCTTTTTTGTAAGAAACTAATTAGTGCATGTTTAACATAAAGTACCTGTTAAAGTGTGTGTAGTTATGACTTATGAGTCATACATCAAAATATATGTATCTATAACAACGATGTAAGGCTGGGCGTAGTGAGAGTTAAGGTTATCAAAATCGCAATCATTACATAGAAAAAACAAGCAGGATCGTAGTATGATTTTAAGATTGACAATTTGGTTAACATAATCTATTATGTTGAGTTTTTTGTGTGAGAGAAAATACATATGAGCCTATAATTTTTTTATTGAAATGATAAAGTAACTTTTATTTACTTTGTTTTTTTTATTGCTCAACATGATAGGTCATGTTAAAAATAACTTGAGAGAATCTCAATCTCTCAAATATTTGTATCTATAACAACGATATAAGGTTGGGCGTAGTAGGAGGTGATCCACCATCACCCCATCTTTCACACGTACTCGTCATTTACACATACCCTTTAATAGTTGGGTACACCACCAAACGTTTATACTCTTTTTTAGTTTGTTTGTATGTATGTGTGGGAAATTTTATAAGTATATTTGTATAAAGTGAGATATTTTTATATGTTTAGTTTGATGGTGATTATACACTTTTTTTGTGGTGGGTTTAATGGTGTGCTAGATAGTGATGTGGCGCTGGCGTGAAGATGATATGTTTAGTGACCATTACTTCCGGCCTAAACGTTACATCATTTCTTTTTTCCTCTCACTTATATATAGCCAGCATATCAAATGTTTATCTAAGTGTATAAAAACTGCACACAAACACGACACTCATAACAAAGAAAGCCACTTTATTTTTTTATTTAGTCACTACCCTGACCAAACGAGCATAAAGAGCACCCCCAGGCTGTTATTAGTGTTATTATGTCGGCTTTCTTTAGCTATTGTCTAGCCATTTACTTTTTCTATATTTTTATCAAGAATTGACAAATTCGAAAATACAAAGATACTTCTAAAACACACATATACATTTTAAAAGAAAAAAATAATAATAATAATAATAATACACATTAAAAATCGATGTCATATGTAGTAGCAATACTTAAGGGAGGGTTTATATGTTACTTAGACAATATTAGAGGTTTATTATTTAGTATAAATAGAGTTTAGGGTTATACTTAGATTAGGCTCTAGTTGCTTGGCTTGCAAGACAAGCATGTAACCGTCTTATGAAATTCAAATTCTACAAGGATTGTACCTCCCTCATCTCTATACAGGGAGGTGAGGGGGTTGTATTGTGTACATTCTTCATAGCTCATTCGTTCAGTAATACATTGTAAGTGTTTGAGGTCATCTGTGCATTTTCTTTTACTTTATATTTCACGCTAGCTTTCAAGGTTGTTTGGATTTTTATCCAACAATTAGTATCAAAGCCAAGGTCATGTTGGTTTTATGAAACTAGGTCGACTCAAAGGTATACAATCCCAACAAGCAGTCTATTCTCTTTTTGGTTCGTAGGTTTATGCGCAACGGTTGAATATTTTGACGTTGTGAGTTTATTAATCGTTGGATCTCTGTGAAATTTGAATCGTAGGTCAAAGACACATATATATAGAATCTCACTAGAGGGATCTTAAATTGGACGTGCATAGAGAGAGATACAAGTGGTCGAAGTTGCTGGTCGAGAATCTACATGATCTTTTCAAAGTAGATTACGATCAAGGGTTTAAAGGCTTAACATTGTCGGGGTTCTTTCAAGAGTCTTGGGTTTGTAAAGGTTGGTATTGCAAAAGTTTAATTCGACAAGGTTCAAGCTTCAAAGGGGTTCATACAAGGTTGAATCTTTAAGCTTGTAGGTGATGTTTTTTATATTCTAGAGGTGATCATATTTGAAGGCCAAAAAGGCTGCAAGGTTAGTTGATTATCTAGGATCTTGAATCGTCAAGTTTAAATGTATCTGTGGTTTCTTGAAATTCAAGTCTTGGTGATTCTTGGAAGACAAGTAAGGTTTAGCTATGTCTTGATATTCAAGGAGAGTGATTAATTGGAGTATAGTGTATATCAAGGTTGTAAACTTGAGGTGAAAAGATCGAGGCTTCAAGATTTTCTAAAGGTTAGTAGATCAATCTTTATAAGAACACGGATTTAGCACACGACTCGTGACGCGTTTTTGGATTTAACATGAAATGCGTAGTAAAAGAGTGTACAACTTGAAAAGTTTGACCTTTTTTGTGTTATGTAATCAGCTACTATGTTATTGTGGGCTCATTTTTAGAATATGGTTGGTTTTATTGTTTGTGGAATATAAAGTGAAGGTTCAAAGTAAATTCACCATCACATTCGTGCATCTTCCCTTTTTATCTTTTCTTTCTCTTTAGCAAAAGGGGTGAGGTATTTTTGTAATGAGAAATGGTAGATTTTTTTACTCATTCTATTAACATCTAGTTGTCAATCTTCTATTTACTTTATATAAAGGACTCACTTTCCTAAACAACCGGAGATGAATGATATGTGGTGCTAGAAGGATAAGGAAAAAGATATGTTATATTTCTTACCACAAACTACTTGCCTGTGGTTTTTTCTTTCTTTTTAGTAAGAAACCAATTGGTGCATGTTCAATAGTAATAAGTAGTAATGTTATTATTTAGAGATTTGCTAACGGGTGTCCACGGGGCATCTTATAAGATATAAACAAATGCATTTAGAGTGAGGATCTATTAAAAAGTGGGGCAACTTTAAAACGCCTAAAAAGTATTATTATCCGTCGGATCATTATACAAATTTATCAATGGCTCTAAATAAAAGTGTGGAAAAAGAAATTCCCAACTCCTTCACACACTTCTCGTATCATACATTTCTCTCTCATCTCTCAATTATCTATCTCTAACAACAACCACTACAACCATCTTCATTATTAAAAAATTAAACACTACCACCGGCACAACAATAATCCACGACCAAAACCACTATTGTCCGACCCCCATTGATGTTGCCCGCGTGTCGTCAGCAGCCCGTGACTTCGTGTGAAATTTTTTACGGTTTCTTGCGATTTCCGGCGACTTTCCGGCTACACGGAACTACACCTCCGAGTGATGGTTCACCTCACGTTCGAATCGGATCCAAGTAGTCTCGTCGCAGCAGCCACCGTAGGCCGCTGGAAGCCACCATCTCTGTCGCCGTCTCTTTCACTGGAGAAATAAGCAAGAGAAAATCATAAGTTGATGTTTTCAGGTTTATGGTTTTGGTTTCATTTAGAAGCATTAAATTTCTTTTTTTGATAAAATGTGTGTCATAATAATGATTTAGATGATAGAGATGGAAGGACTAATTCATCCATAAGTTGTAAGCCTTAAAAAAAAACTTTGTAAAAAGAACCAGGTGGATGAAATGTAAAACATTTGATGATTATTTAGTTGGTGATCTATACAAACTCAATAGTAAGAGTATTTGTTTGGTTCAATGTTCATCTAATAATGATTTAGATGATAAAAAGGATAAAGTAAAAGGAGTAGGTAAGATGAAAGGTAAAAGATAAATAATTGTTTGGTTGGGTGATTTAAGAATTTTTGGTGTATATAGTTTCATTTGTTAGAGATTATCTTCATCACTTCAAGTTAGCAATGTCTATCAGTTTCCTTAAAAAAAATACAATGTTCATCAATTATTTTTTATAATGTTCATCATTTGAGGTTATTGTTGTTCATCGGTTTATCGATTACTAAAAAACACAATGTTCATCAGTTATAATGTTCATCAGTTGAAGTTATTGTAGTTCATCAGTTGAATTTATTGTTGTTCATCAGTTATAATGTTCATCAGTTGAAGTTATTGTAGTTCATCAGTTGAACTTATTGTTGTTCATCAGTTCATCATTGTTTTAAAAAAAATCAATGTTCGTCACTCATCGCTATTTTGATAATGTTAATCAGTTCATCAGTTATTTTGATAATGTTCATCAGTTTAAGTTATTATTGTTATCAGTTTTTTTAAAAAACAATGTTCATCAGTTCATCGGTTAATTTTGATAATGTTCATCAATTTATCAGTTCAGTAGTTTTCTTAAAAAAATACAATATTTATCAGTTCATCAGTTATTTTTCATAATTTTGATCAGTTCATCAGTTATTTTTGATAATGTTCATCAGTTCACAATTGTTTTAAAAAAAATTCAATGTTCATCACTTATTTTGATAATGTTCATCAGTTATTTTGATAATGTTCATCAGTTTAACTTATTATTGTTAGTAGTTTTTCTAAAAAACAATGTTCATCAGTTCATCGGTTAATTTTGATAATGTTCATCAATTTATCAGTTCAGTAGTGTTCTCAAAAAAATACAATATTTATCAGTTCATCAGTTATTTTTGATAATTTTGATCAGTTCATCAGTTATTTTTAATAATGTTCATCAGTTCACCATTGTTTTAAAAAAAATCAATGTTCATCAATTCATCAGTTATTTTGATATTGTTAATCAATTCATGATTATTTTGATAATGTTCATCAGTTCAAGTAATTATTGTTATCAGTTTTTCTAAAAAAAAAACAATGTTCATCAGTTCATCTGTTAATTTTGATAATGTTCATCAATTGAAGCTATTGTTGTTTATCAGTTTAGCGGTGTTCTTAAAAAAATACAATGTTTATCAGTTCATCAGTTATTTTTGATATTGTTCATCAGTTATTTTTGATAATGTTCATCAATTTAACTATTATTTTTTATAAAATTAAATATTCGTTAATTTTCTTTTTAAAAAAAATAAATGTTCATGAGTTTAAAAAAAATTAAACGTTCATCATTTTAGAGCAAAAATTGAATGTCCAGCAATGTTTATAAGCTAGTAAAATATAGGTGTGAAAATAGCAAAAACAAATCTGGCACAAATAATAGAAGGGACACTTGTCACAATGTAAGGACTTTCTAGACTTTTTAATCTTTTCCCACTTTCTATAGAATCACGACTCAATGCATTTAATGTCTAATTAATACACTAAAACTTTCTGTTTATAATAGAAAATGCATTTAATAAAACTTAATTAAACATAGAATTTACATGATTTTTAATTTAATACACTCAAACTTCCCATATATTTACACCTCATAAGGTGCCCAATGGGCATCCATTAGTAAATCTCTAACCGTTATTTAGTTTTAGCCAAATAAACCGCTTTTGGTGACCCGGTTCAACTGGCTAAACAAGAGGGGTGAATCCGGGTCCTTAGCATATACTGTAGATGTTGTTATATCAGCTAACACTAAGGGTATGTTTGGCAAAATGGGTTGTGGCTGGGGCTAGTGTTAGGGTTAGAGCTGGGGTTGTCGATACCTTGCTTAACTGTTATTTATTTTTAGCCAAAAAACCGCTTTTGGTGACCAGGTTTAACTGGCTAAACAAGAAGGGTAAATCCAGGTCCGTAGCATATAGATGTTGTTCTATCAGTTAACACTAAAGGTATGTTTGGCAAAATGGGCTGTGGCTGGGGCTAGGGCTAGGGTTAGAGCTGGGCTTGAGGCTTATATTATAAGCCGAAACTAGAGTTTTTATTTATAAACTTGTTTGGCAAATTTATTATTGTAAAAATACTAAAAAGCATATATAATTAAATTAACATATGTATATATTAGATATTTTTGTAGGTAATTAAGTAATTTAACATACTATAAGCCTCGGTCTAAAAAATTTAACACTATTTTTGAGGCTGGAGCTTATAACTTCAAAAATCCAAAGCTAATAATATAAGCTTCTTGCTAAACGAAACTTATTTTTGAGCTCAGACATATAAACCCCTACCAAGCACATCTTAATTGATGAGAACAAGTGTTCAACTCAAATATACATGATCAAAGACGGAATCACATCTTATTTTATAGTCATTGTAGATTGTTTGTTTACTTTGTAAGTTATAAGAATGGCTTGTCATTCTTATAGTGGTTGCATGTAAGTTGCATTTGGTGTGCGTTTCTGTTGCTCTAATTAGGCTGAGATGGGGTATTCACCTCATCCTTTGTACTTCAACATTTTTTTGTGTACTCCAATACATTTTACCAGGGTGAAAAATCCTTTAAAAAAAACGAAATCACATTCGAGTTATATATATAGCCATCTTTATATAAGCTTTTCTTCTTAGCTATCATCTCATCATCATCATTCATCAATTTGCTATACCTTTAACATATCCATCCATATACATTAAATTAAATTAAAATAGAATAAAATAAAATCCAATATATATTAGACGTTTCCATCACTTTCCCCATGTTGATACCAACCACGCGATTACTACCATGGCAACGCCAACCCTATACCGACATTGAGCTTACCATGGCACCACACCAACATGCTTGCTCGTAAACAGTAAATAATTCTTGTGGTAAAAGGTTGGCTTATTAGCATGAAAATATATTATATTTGTCACTTTTTGTCGTTATATGTATCATTCATTCTTTTTGAGAAATGATATGAATGCCTAAAAACATTCCTAATTATATATGTTTAAAACTGTATGTCAACAGTTTATTGTTTTGTGAAGAAGTAGGTCAGGCTGCTACAACCAATAAACTGTTTCCACAAAATTTTCGGTTTTCTTATCATTTTTTTTTTTCAATTTTGACACCAACTTTTTGAATTCGTGCTATTGTGTGTACTTTGTGACTATTTATCATGTAAAATAATCATTTTACCCTTCAAAATTTAAAACGTAAGGATAAAATAATCACAAAATACACACAATAACACGAATTCAAATGTTGGTGTCAAAATTGAAAAAAAATAATAATAACGATGCACACAATAACAAAAAGTTACTAGTATAATACATTTTCGTGCTAATAACCCAAAAAAAAAATACAAATTTTAGAAATTTGATAGAACCAGATAACTTTAATAAAATCATTTTCATATAATGATTTGACATGACACTTTGACCATTTATTTCCTATTTTTATTCAGAGCCATTTCTTTTAGGGTCCTACTATCCTTGCGCCCTCTAGAAAAATATTAAGGGTGTCTGCATTTCCTCTCTCCTCCCAATCATTGAGACATTGGTTTCCGTGCCTTGTCACTTTCACCCTTTGTTTTTTACAAGTTATATTTTTTTTTTTTTTTTTACAAGTTTCAGTCTTTTTTTTTTTACTTATACACTTTTTTTTCTTTACAAGTTTTTACTTATACACTTTTTTTGTTTACAAGAATCAGTTTTAAAGCTTAAAAAAAACGTAGTCGGAAATTTTTTGAGGCTCAGTTCGAAGGTTGCAAAAGTGAGATTTTATCTCACTTTGCCGTCCATTCGGTTTTCATCATCGCCTCGGAAAATTTTTAGGCTCAAAAATTATCATCGCCTCGGAAAGATTTTAGGCTCAAACCCGAATGTTGCAAAGTGAGACTTGATCTCACTTTACCGTCCATTCGGTTTTTATCATCATCGCCTCGGACAAACACAATCTAATCTTGCACCCCCCAATATTTCCTTCCCATGCACACTGTCACTAGTTCACAGGAACTGCAAAAGGCTCTCAAAGTCCAAAACTGCACAAGTCTCACAACTGCACAAAGTCTCACTAGTCTCAAACCGCACAGGGACGAAGCCTCACAAGCCTCACGTTTTCAACATGAAAGTAACAAAGATTCTCAAAGCGCAAAGTATAGCGCATTCACAAGAAAGTAACAAAGATTCTCATAGGGGTACCAGCATAGCGGGCATTCACAAGCTTATAATGCCACATGAGAGCAACTTCACAACAACACCAACAAAGAAAGCTACAACACAAACTACACCATCAGCACCATCAGCACCAACAGAAGGCTACAACACAAGAACACCAACAGCAAAGCAACAACAAAATACAACAACAGCACCAACAAACAACCATGTCTGGGTCACCATTTGTAACACAAGAGGTAAACTTTCAAATAGGTTCAGATTAATAGCTTTTTAGCTCATGTTGGCTGCAAATTGAGTATTGCCATGCCAAAACTCTAATTTTTTTTAAAAAAAAAAAATATCATCATTGCCTTTTTTTAGCTCAAGTCATTTTTATTAAAGTTGCAAAGTGAGCTAAAATGATCACTTTACCATCCAGTAATTAAAGTTTTTTTCATTAAAGTTGCAAAATGAGCTAAAATGCCAAAAATTCAAGTTTTTTTCATTAAAGTTGCAAAGTGATCTAAAAATGATCACTTTACCATCCAGTAATGGTAATGAATTCAGGCACCCCAAACCTGCAAAACATAACCAAACAGATACCAAAACAAAACATCACCACCACTTTTTAATTTTTTAGATCTAACAAGTTTTTAATTTAAAAAAAAATCAGTCTCCACCAGTTGTAAAAAATAGTCAACGAAACCAAAACATCACCACCAAACACATCACCACCACTTTTTAATTTTTTAGATCTAACAAGTTTCTAATTTTAAAAAAAATCAGTCTCTACCAGTTGTAAATACTTCTTAGATCTAAAAAATATTCAACGAAACCAAAACATCACCACCACTTTTCCATTTTTTAGATCTAACAAGTTTTTAAGTTCTAAAAAATCGTCTTCTTGATTATAAAAACTTCTTAGATCTAAAAAATATACAACGGAACCAAAACATCACCACCACTTTTTCATTTTTTAGATCTAACAAGTTTTTAAGTTCTAAAAAAAATCAGTCTTTAACAGTTATAAAAACTTGTTAGATCTAAAAAATAGCCAACGAAACCAAAACATCACCACTTTTTTTTATTTTTTAGATCTAAAAAGTTTTTAATTATAAAAAAAACAGTACTTACCGGTTTTAAAAACTTATTAACGAAACCAAAACATCACAACCTTTCTCATCACCACTTTTTATTTTTATTTTTTAGATCTAAAAAGTTTTTAATTATAAAAAAAAATCAGTACTTACCAGTTATAAAAACTTGTTAGATCTAAAAAATAGTCAACGAAACCAAAACATCACCACCAGAAACATCACCACCAAATTTTAATTTTTTAGATCTAACAAGTTTTAAATTTAAAAAAAAAATCAGTCTTTACCAGTTATAAATACTTGTTAGATCTAAAAAATAGTCAACGAAACCAAAAATCACCACCAGAAACATCACCACAAACTCTTAAAACAAGAGTACGAAACCAAAACATCACAAAAACATCACCAGAACATCACAAAACATCACCAAAACATCACCAGAACATCACAAAAACATCACCAAAACATCACCGTTTTTAAGTTTTTAGATCTAGATCTAAAAATTTTAGAGAGAGAGAGAGAGAGAGAGAGATAAACTTTACTGTGTGAGTATAGTGAGAGAGAGGAGACAGATATCAAGTCAAGAAAACGCGTACAAAACCATGTGCGCACATGGTATATGATGAGTGTCTAAATACTCATCATTTTTATACCATCTAGACTGCAAAAACATCTGAAAACACTTAAAAATGCATCAAAATGATGAAAATATCACAAATCAGTGTTTTATGTGTTTTAAATGCAAAAATATCAAAATCAGATGAAAAACGTATCAAGTTTGCATAATTGGCAGTTTTAGTCCCCCAAGTTTCAAAAATTGTCAAAATTAGTCCACTGTAATTCAAAACTTGTAAATGTCATTTAAGGTCCATGGGATTCAAAAGTTGTCAAAATAAACCCTTTAAAGTTTAAAATTTACAAAATGACAACTTTAGTCCCTAAAGTTTGAAAATTGTCAAATATAGTCCTTGGTTAATTTAAAAAGTGAAAATATTCAAATATTAACCTTGTACTATTCATAAATGACAAAATTGGTCCTTATGGTAAACTTTTGGAAAATTACAAGTTTGGTCCCTAGAGTTACAAAATTGGCGTTTAGTCCTTGGACTTATAAAAATGGAATTTTATGCAACATTTGTCCTTGTACTAACCAATAATTGCAGGTTTAGCCCTTGTGATAACTTTGGGAATGTTACATTTTCGATCCTTTAATAAAGCAGAAAATTGCATATTTAGTCCTTGTGCTTATTTAAACCAAATCCAACCATGGCGGCCCAAAAATACAACCCTAGGCCCAAAATTTACAACAAGAATACGCGACAGCAGCACTCTCTCCCTCACCCCCTGCATACTGAAACCGGTGGTTTCACCACCTCACCTCCACTTCCACCTTTCAAACTTATCCCTCATTTGTATATCTAATCCCTAACACTCCATATCCTCCCAAATGCATTAATTGCGAAACCCACCCAAAGACTTTTTGGCGCCAAAATGCCATTTGATGGCTAAGATGTATTTGACCCATCCAAAGGCTGATATTATTGATGGGAAAGATCAAGTGGGACCCACAGACTCAGAAAGATCAATATAAACCAAGAAAGAAGGAGAAGATTGAGTGGTCGGATGTTTTTAGACCATTAGTAGTGTAAAAGTTCTTTAAATATTTGTTTTAGCTTAAATCTCAAGTCTTAGTGTAAAATCAAGTTTGTTTCAAGTTAAAAGTCACTTTTGTATTGTACTTATTCCAAGTTTAATAAGATTTCAAGTTTTCATGTTAAAAAAGTTCATTAACACTTTTCCTAAAGTGTTAACTACACCAAAAATATTTTCATTCTTTGTTTTTATAACATGTTTTTCAAAAATACCAAAAATATTCCTCTTTACCCTCTTACCCTTTTGATTCTTCATTTCTTACCCTCTAGAACCATTTGATTCTTTCTATGTCTTATCCTCACCCTCTTGGTTGTCAATGGTGTGGTGGTCCTTATAATGGTGGCAATTGCCCCAGTTGTAGCATGGTGGAATCAGAAACGGTCTGCAACCAAGATCCTATTCCTACCATAACACAACCTGATTTATTCCATCAGCTACCACCTTTGTGAGACTCGGCAGTTTTCTTGTTGTGAGTACTGTGGTGGTTCACACTCCAGGTTCGATTGTCAATCGGGAAACACGCTTGTCTATGAGCAGGTTCCCGATAACAATTATGAATACAACACATATGACTCACGGCCCACATTTTTCTTTGTTGTGAGTATTGTGGAGGTCCTCACTCTAGCTTCGGATTGTCAACAGGAATCCATTTCCTTGTAACAATTACGACTCTTCGTATCAAGACCAACCTCCACAATACCAAATGATTCAAGCAAATCCTCATGAAACTACGGACCTTCTCTTGAAGAGTCTTGAGTTATTAAAAGAACTTAAGGAGGAGTCGGCTATGTCACATAAGAAATCCATGGAAGAATTGTTAGCGGAGGAGCGGGTACGCTAAATTAGATTCCCAGATTGCCATTGAAAACACCGTTAGGGAATCAATTAGACTACAAAAAGCATTCAAATCTAGCTCTCAATTCCATTTCATTCCCGATGACGATGATGATGAAGATACCCTTGATATTCTACAATTTTATTCATCAAGTTCATCATTTGAGATTCCATCCGTGGAAATGCAGGGGAGAAAAAGAATATGACTGAATCACTAGCAGTAGAAATAATGGAACTTGTAGAATCCATAACTGCTAGTCCTTCTCAACTCCCTCAGTCTGTTGTTATCACACCCGATATTCCCACTCACTCTCTAAACATGGGGGATGAACATCTTGACACTGTTCCTGAAAAGGAATCGGACGAATTCATAAAGTCTAGTGTTGAGAACCTTGTCCCAATCCCGAGAGAGTCACAGGGAATTTCTGATCATATGTGTGATTCTCTTTCCCTTCTTGAGTGTTCAAAAGATCATTTTGAAACTTTCTCTAATCTTAGCGACGATTGTGCTTCTTATGGAAACATCAAGTATGTTGAGGCATCACTCCCACAGTCTGATCCTTTTCTTGAGGAGTTCACCGATGAGCTCACTCACATCAGATCCACTTTCATGAAAGTGACGATGGTCTCTTTGATTTCGAAGCCGATCTGGGAGAAATTGAAAGTCTCCTTTATAATGATAGTTCACTCACTTCTCACCCTAACAGTCCAATAGAGAATGTTAATCACCTTGTTCCCGAAGCATTCAAAGCTACTTTCACCAATCCTCTATTTGAATTAGACTCTGAATTCACTTTAATTTCTGAGAATCCACTCTTTGATACTCAGATTGAGGATAGTGATGAGTCTACTGTGAAACAAGAATTCACAGATTTACATCTTGTGATTGATTCTCTTCACGAAGAGTTCTCCTGTGAACTCACTCATATCATATCTCTACTGGAGTATGATAACTTCTACTTTGATCTAGACACACCCGGGATATGTCTAGATCAAATGAGCTTAAATGATGAGATTCATGAAACTATGAATTCTCCTATTGAGGATGAAGAGTTAGTCATGATTTTTATCATGACTTTCTTTCTCTTCTTCACCTATCCCGTGGCTTCTCCTGTTCTTCACTCCTTCGGAAATGAGGACACTATTTTGATCCGGCATTTTCATTTATCATTTGTGAGCGGTTCTATGTATATCTCATCGGTGTGGAACTTTCACGTACTTCAATGTTTATACAAACATCTTGAATGAAAGTCCGATGGAGATTGTCTCTTCCACTTACTTCCCCATGAACCAATGAATGCGGGGATCGAGTCAAGCTAGTGACTCGGTAATCAAAAACAGTAGCACACACAATATGGGTTTTCACCCATATTTCTGACTTCTTTCTACTTTCTACCACCCTAGTGTGGGGGAGTTGCCCCCCACTGTTGTATATAAACCTCAGTTTAAAATAATAATAATAATAATAATAATAAAATAAAAATGTGTATATATCAAAAATAAAATAATGGCCGTAGTATTTCCCTTTATGTTCTATGTTTCGGCATAACCGCCGGTACTTTGAATATTGAGGGCAATATTCATTTCTAAGTGTGGGGGGAATTCTCACGAATTTTATCATGTAATTATACCACCCAATTTCCCCGTTTTTGGCCAAATTTTTTTTTTGGAGTAAGTGTTTTTCACTTACTAAGCAAATGGTAATCAGTCCGCCATGTCTAACCCACATAAGGATTGGCTAATCCGGGAGCAAACGGCTCTTGGTAAAGATTTATCAAATCCGTTTACGGCTTGCAATTTACCCAAAATTGTATGGTGTTCAGCTCACCATATCTTTAATTAGTGAAGAGTTGGTTAGCCCACAAGTTTATGGCTTGTGGTAAAGGCAAATTGGAAAGCCATAATTGGTAATCGGCTCACCAAAGATAATATTGATAATTTATCTAAGAGTTGGCTAGTACAGAAGCAAACGGCTTACGGTAAAGACAAATCAAACCGTTGAAAGGCTGGTGATTTGCTCAAAATCATTTGGTTATCATTGTACCAAGGTTCTTACTTGAACTAAAACAATTGGCTACTCCCGAAGTAATGGCTTTTGGTAAAGAGATGAAATCCATTAATTTTTCTCAAAACATTGCTAGGGACTAGCAATATCTTAGTGTGGGGGATTGATGAGTGTCTAAAATACTCATCATTTTATCATCTAGGCTGCAAAACATCCGAAAACACTTAGAAATGCATCAAAATGATAAAAATATCACAAATCAGTGTTTATGTGTTTTAAATGCAAAAATATCAAAATCAGATGAAAAACGTATCAAGTTTGCATAATTGGCAGTTTTAGTCCCCCAAGTTTCAAAAGTTGTCAAAATTAGTCCCTGGTAATTCAAAAACTTGTAAAATGTCATTTAAGGTCCATGGGATTCAAAAGTTGTCAAAATAAACCCTTTAAAGTTTAAAATTTACAAAATGACAACTTTAGTCCCTAAAGTTTGAAAATTGTCAAATATAGTCCTTGGTTAATTTAAAAAAGTGAAAATATTCAAATATTAACCTTGTACTATTCATAAATGACAAAATTGGTCCTTATGGTAAACTTTTGGAAAATTACAAGTTTGGTCCCTAGAGTTACAAAATTGGCAGTTTTAGTCCTTGGACTTATAAAAATAGAATTTTATGCAACATTTGTCCTTGTACTAACCAATAATTGCAGGTTTAGCCCTTGTGATAACTTTGGGAATGTTACATTTTCAGTCCTTTAATAAACAGAAAATTGCATATTTAGTCCTTGTGCTTATTTAAACCAAATCCAACCCAGCTGCTGGCCCAAAAATACAACCCGGCCCAAAAATTTAAAACAAGAATACCGCCAGCACTGTAGCACTCTCTCCCTCACCCCTGCATACCTGAAACCAGGTGGTTTCACCACCTCACCTCCACTTTCCACCTTTCAAACTTATCCCTCCAGCTGTATATCTAATCCCTAACACCTCCATATCCTCCCAAACTGCATTAATTGCAGAAACCCACCCAAAGACTTTTTGGCGCCAAAATGCCATTTGATGGCTAAGATGTATTTGACCCATCCAAAGGCTGATATTATTGATGGGAAAAATCAAGTGGGACCCATGACTCGAGAAAGATCAATATAAATCAAGAAAGAAGGAGAAGATTGAGTGGTCGGATGTTTTTAGACCATTAGTAGTGTAAAAGTTCTTTAAATATCACATTTTAGCTTAAATCTCAAGTCTTAGTGTAAAATCAAGTTTGTTTCAAGTTAAAAGTCACTTTTGTATTGTACTTATTCCAAGTTTAATAAGATTTCAAGTTTTCATGTTTCTTGATAATTCGTACTAAGTCATTTATACTCATTATAAGTTACAAAAGCTTTTTTATCTTTCCAACAAGCTCAGATAAGCTTGTCATAGCTTTTCATGAGCCTGCAATATACTCTAGTGTTATAATTTAGAAAAACAAAGAAAAGTCAACAAAAGTCAACTGGAGAGCTCAAAATGGAGTTGGCCATGATATTTGGTGATGCAGAGCTAACTTTGGATTGATTATTGGTTTAGAGCTTCTTGGGAAGCCATAGGATGTGATCTCAGACCTTGATTCTCTGTTTTGAGCTTAGACTCATTTTGTAAGCCATTTTCTTAAATTTTGCATTTCTTAGTTCAAGTGTTTAAATAGTATTAATTACAGTTCAAATCTGTTTTATTATAGCTAATTTAAGATATTAAATAGATTACTTGGTCTACAAACTTGTTTTAGTGCTAAAAACACCAAAACAGTCCACATAAAGGGTGTTTGGTTTACTGTGTAAACTGAATTAAGAAGCTTGTTGTGTTGTTATTTGTTGTTGTTTTGAGTCACTTTAGTTCCTAATAGCCAAGATAAACCATATAACCTAGTCCTCATTTGTAAGAAAGTCAAAATAGCCTATAATCTTAATTTGCATATCACTGTTAAGATTTCAGATTACTATTCTCATCTAATTAGCTTAAAAATTGTTACTCTAGCTTAATTTCACCTTATTCTAGCTTATTATAACATATTCAGTTAATTAGAAGTAATTTAAATTCATAAAAGTCAAAATCTTAGTGTAACTGAAAAAGTCAAATTTTTCCTAATAGCAGTTTTTGAATTAAATTTAGAATTTCAGTGTGTGCTCAATATTTAGAATTAGCCTTCATGCTTTTGGGATAGTAATATTTAGTTGCTTAACTAAATTAGAAAAATATTAGCTTACTTCTAATTAGCTTATAAACAGCTTATTACATAGCTTCTTTTGAGACCTTTGTCTGAAAACATGTCCTGTGCACAGTTAAGCCATACTGTTTCATAAGCTCATCAAGAGCTTATCAGTTAACTTAAGCCTGTGTATTTTAGCTTTTTGAGAAGCTCACCTAGCTGTCTCAAGGTTACAAGCTTAATTTTCCCATTTGTAGCTTATTTAATAAGCCTGCAAGAGCTTTTGTTTTCAAAACACTTTCGGTATACGAGTTTAACTCAGTTGTTTTTCAGCTTTTTAATAAGCTCACCAAAAGCTCTCTAGTGGACCCAACTGTTAAAGCTTTAGCTTTTTGGATAGCTTATCTGGTCATCTTGCTAATCCAAGTGTTTGTTTTAAGTTTTTAGCTTATTTAAGTGCTTAAAAATAAGTTAGAAGGTGCCTAGTGATTCATTAAAGTGTCATGTTTAAACAGTTATATCAGTGCTTATTTTAGCTTATTTGGTGCTTATTTCTTAATTCTTTTGCTTATTCAGTTGTAATAATAGCTTATTATCCTTTATCTAGCTTATTTTCAGTTTACATTAGCTTATTTTTAACTTAATAGCCATTTAGCTTTAATCCTTTTGCTGATTTCATTTTCTTGTTAACTGTTGAGATTCTTAGCTTATTTCTGAGCTTATTAACAGTTTTCAATAAAAGTCATAGTTATATAAGTTGCTTAAAATCATTAGCTTAATAAGTTGCAAAAAGAAAATCAAAAAAATAAAATGTTTTGCAAAAAGGTGGGGAGGCAGGCTCGAACCTAAGACCTCCCACCTTTGAGAGTGTTAAGAGTGTACCGGATCAGTTGCCCTTGGGTCTTTGACTGGTCATCTTGTGCACAATTTAATACATAACACCTCTTTGTCCCATTTAGCTTATTTTGTTAAGTTAGCTTATTTCGAGCTTATTTAAAATAGCTTTTGCAACTTTTGTATTTTTCATAAATTTGTATTAGTATTAAGTATTTTATAAAAAAGTTTGATTTTTCCAAACATGTTTTAGTATTTTAAACATTTAATTAGTGTAAAATCTTAATTAATTCATAATAAATAATATAAAAGTCTAAAAAATATAAATCTTTTTCTAAAATTTTCTTTTGTCATATATGCGTAATAAAATTGTTTTTACACTTGTAGGACTTTTATTTCATAAATTTTACGCTTTTGCTTGCGCACTCGCGTAATTTTTATAAATAACGTGACGTTTTTAGTTTTAAATCTAGTTTTTAGATAATTTAAGTTTACATTTTAGTTAAAATAGTTTATTTAAGTCATTTTATTTTATAAATCACATAAACATCATTGTAAAAATAGTGATAGCGTTTATTTAATATATTTTAACTTTTTAATTTCTTTTAATTTGCATTTAAGTCGCTGTAATTTGTAGATCTTTTCTTTAGGTAATTATCCATCCAAAACCTTACTGATCACTATCCTTAGTGATCATTCTATCATCCGATCAAGTGTTTATACACCAATTCATCCTCCGTGGGACTTAACGACCCAGGAATACACTATATTCCTCTGATCTTCATTGCATTGGTTTCTGAGCAGTTTTAAGTTTATTACGGTCAGCCATTCACAAGTGGCCGGCTTGCGTGATATAACTTGACGGTTCGGGACCAACCAGTATACCACACACACACAAATGGAACACGTAACACAAACGGATACCACACACGTAACACACCTTAATATACTCACACTTTTTATATAAGTTTTAAAAGTTATAAAGATTTTAAAAAATAAATAAGTTTTAAAAGTTTTATATAAATAATTTTTAAAAGTTATAAAAGTAGTATATTAAAAGTTTTATATAAAATGTATTATAAATAAAAGTTTTATATAAAATGTATTATAAAATATTAAAAGTTATATTATAAAAGTTTTATAATGGAAGTGGTATTTTTTAATTTTTATAAAAGTTTTACAAAAGTTTTATTAAAAGTTGTATTTTTTAATTTTTATACAAGTTTTACAAAAGTTGTATTAAATGTTGTATTTAAAAAAAATAGAAAAGTTGTTAAAAAAAATTACAAAAATTGTTAAAAAAAAATACAAAAGTTGTCACAGATATTGAAATCATGACAACCTGTGGCGGTGGTGGTGTTCCGTGATGAAAGTTATAAAAGTTCTTGTGTTTTTTTTTTTTTTAGGTGTTCGATAATGAAGTTGCTTTAATTGATTGGGTGAAATCTACTGCTGAATCGATTGGTTTTCTTATTGTTAAAGGAAGAGCTAAAACAGATAGGGGCTATAAGTACTCTATCGAATTGTTGTGTTCTAGAAATGGGACGCCTCTGCGTGAAGGTTTAGAAGATGAACTTGAAGCGAGACTAGTACCGCTAAAATTAATTGCCCATTCAGATTACTAGCGAAATTTATAAAACGTCGAAATGGTTGGATATTGAGGGTCAAGTGTCCGAGGCATAATCATGAATTCGTAGACTCGTTCCATGGTTTTTCACAAGCCATGCGATTAAAAGAAAGGGAGTTCGTTTTGGTGAAGCTATGATAACGACATGTAGCACCCGAATTATACTTTCTACAATAAAAAGGAGCGATCCGAATAACGTGCGGCATTAAAAGCGATATACAATGCACAAGACAAGATACGTCGCGCCAATCGTGGTGATTTGACTCCGATACAACTCCTGTTAGTACATTTGCAGCGTCAAGGTTATACATATTACCCTAGGATAAATGACCACACAAATGAACTTGATGAAATATTTTTTGTTCACCGGACGTCATATGCCCTGTGGACAACATATCCGGAAATCATGCTGATGGACTCCACATACAACACCAACATGTTTAAACTTCCATTCTTTACAGCTTGTTGGGGTTACTCCAACAAACACAACATTCTCAATGGCGTTTAGCTTTTTGGACAAGGAAAAAAGCCAAATTTCAAATGGGTGTTGGAATGTGTTAAGTTGGTGATACAAGAACAATATTACCGCGGTTATCGTCCACGAGGAGATTTAGCGTTGCTTGGGGCATGAGAAAAAGAATTCAAAAAGCGCTAATGATTACTCTGCCGATGGCATATCAATCAAAATGTGCTAAAGCATTGCGATTACAGCATTCGATTCGGTAAAGGAGTATGAGTCCGTTAGATGGACATGGGATTTGATGGTTACAGGCCAAAGATGTGTCCACGCATTATTATCAAAGCACTCTACGTGATTTATTGGTCAAAAGGGTACTCAACCATTAATACATTTTTATTATTATTTAATAAATAACTACTCAATTGTTTCTCACTTTATTAATTCTTTGTTTTCTCGGATGTTTTCCGGTATTTTTGTAATCGGTCATGCGAGATTGACCGCATGTTTGTAGCCGTACATTACCGATCAATATCGCTACTTCGCCGGCGAACAACAACATGTGAGTTGAGAGTCAACATTTGTTGAAGTTATACTTGGGCTCCAATTCAGTCCCTTAGACACGTTGTTGTGTTCGTCGACAAGATTATAGTTAAAGCTTTGAAAGCTGCGATAACGAGCCTCTTTGAATACAAGCAAAATCAAGAAAGCGCATGCTTGTAAGAGCACTCTATTTAACGAATTGCGGTATAATGTTTCAATGGATGCTTCGCCGGCTCATACTCATGCAGAAGTAAACGGATGTTGACCACATGCATGTGGTCATCCTTGTTAGTGTATGGTTTACCATGCTATCACCAACTGTTTTGGCTTGAAGCAAACGGTATGTATTCTAAAATTTATGCCTATCAAATTATTCTTCCGGTCAATAACGATAATTTTAACTAGTTCCTTTTTTCGAATCTGGGATTGCCTATTCGCTGATTTTGTTGATAATTTTGGAGAAAACTAACCGCTCGCCCGTTGTCCCGAAATACTCAAAAGCGTGATGAGCTCTGAATATCCCCGAAGATCCTCGGGCGGCTCGAAGAGCTAACATTTTTCTTGTCAAGATGGCGTACAAAATTCAAAGTGTCTTTACCAAAGCATCGCCGTTTGTCAAAAAAATATGTTAAACAGGCTCGAGGTATATCGCTCTGAATCGGTGTCGCCCAACAACACGCTATTAAAGGCGATAATCGTGGGACGTCCGAAATGAAAGGACAACAAATCAAGTCTAAACAAAAGATCCCGATTTGAGCGAAGAACCCCCATAAGGCACCGCATGAAGCTACACAAAACCTAAAAAGTCAGGACTTAAATGAAGAAGCCGCGAGACACGGTTCTATGGAGGGCCTTCTAACGTCCTGAACTTAAATGAAGAAGCTAGCGATGACATTAGCGAGGGCGACTTAAGACACCACTTGTACGTTCGAGATGACATTAGTGAATATTTTATGGCTCAAATTCCGCTCTCTTTTCCGGCCTTTGGATCCTAGGGATCTTTAACGTGGCGGTGATGGAAATTGTGGCTATCGAAGCCTTGCAACGAATGTGGCCCATGATGCAGCTATTGCCAGGGAAGAGTAGACACTCACGAGGAACTTCTGGGCGAATGTGGGGGATTCTTTTCAAAATGTTCAGTAACGATGGATTGGTTTTGACGGTCCAAAGACCCAATCTGCCATGGATGACTATGTCGAGGAAGCGCGCGTGGTTATTGCTCTAAGCTCTTAACCGTCCAATTGTAAATATAGCCAATTCACAATCTATTGTGTGTCTTCCGTTGAGAAATGGTCGGATCATAAAGCACTAACATTGACCCCCCTGTGATTCTTCTGGGGAAGACCGGGTGCTCACTTCTCTTGCGGTTCTTGATGAAAACTCACCACCCCTCGTATAATCACCCGCAATGGAGATGGTACCGAAATGAAGAAGTCGCTATGACGGCACATATGTTTACTCAACTACAGAGGATGTATAGAGCGCATAGAAAACAATTATTGATTTATATTGTAAATGACAAAACATGTATAGGACGATTCTGATTTATATTGTAAATGACAAAACATCTATAGGCGACATCGATTTATATTGTAAATGACAAAACATGATTATTTATTTATAGTAAACGACCGGGTCATCTTTTGTTACAGATTTGCTCCTTTCGGTTCTTCCTCATCCTTTGTTACAGGAATCAGATGACATTCAGTGGAGGGACATTCATTGTGTCAACAACACACCCGCTCGTGGTGAGAGTCCAGATTATGCCTTCTTCACATCTTATGTGCCTCCTCTCCGTACTATATCTCCGGCTCATGATGAGGACAATTTTATACACCGTCCTCCGGTTTTTCCTCATCTTTTGTTACCGCTGCGTCTCGCGTTGCGAAGTCGAGCAAGAGATTGACCGATTGAGGAGACGCATTTCAAAGTTAGAGTCTCGTGTGGGACGGATGGCAGATCATTGGACCGACTTCGCCGGACGTGATTGAACTTAGATTCTAGTTTTATTGTAATTTTGTGAACCATGTATCAACTATTAATCTATAACAAGATTGGTTATTTATGTATTCAAAGCTTCTAATTTTGTGAACCATGATATTCCTGATTTATGTTGTGAATAATTATACAAATTCTTTTGGCTAGATGCAACAAGAAAATCCTTTCTTGTGTGGTTGTCGGCGTGGATTTATAATAGAAAGAACATCCCAAATGTACCCCAAAACTATGGTGCAAGTATTATGTACTTTGTCAAAAGTAAATAATTAAAGCTTGCTTATTTGCGTAAATATATCAATAACTTGTTTTGTTTAGAATACATTTCTTATAATTGTTTAGATCATGTAAACAGGGACTAAAGACTACGGTGTCGATACTTCATGCTGTATAGGAAATATTTCAACAAACGTACTTTGGTGAAGCCTCTTCTTGCTCAAGCTAAAACTTCAAGATAAAACGATCAACATGCTATTGGTGAAAACAATTTGTTGGGCAAGAATAAAAGACGTTGGAGGCATCAAGCGGAATTGGCGAAATCCAGTTGATCACGCATGTCGTCAGTGGAATACTCTGCGAGCTTATAGATGACATTAATAATCTTCATGTGGAGTAGATTTCGTTGTAATATTGAATACGTTTGTTGTTGTACTTGTTTAATATTTTAATGTCTAATGTTTTAACGTAAAAACACTACACAAATAAATATACTCTACATATAAAAACACTGCACAAATAAATACACACTATATATACTCTACAAATAAAAACCCTATATATATATACATTACACAAATAAAACTATACACAAACACAAAACAAAACAAAAAAACCAAAAAAAAAAAAAAAAAAAATCATTGGCTCAATGATTGGTCTACTTGAGGCGCATGGGAAGGAAATTGTGGGGTGCAAGATTAGATTGTCGCTTCTTTTATAACAAATCATTTTATTACACATCATTGTTACACTGTGTGGAAGTTTTTTGTATTTTTTTGAGTGATTTTTTTAGTTCTCAAACTTTTATTACTTCATAGAAACTAAAAAATTGCATGTTTATGTCTTTATCCTTATTTTAACTTTTATGTTCAAGTTGTACTGTGAATATTCTTAAGGTTGAACCTTCATGTGGTTGCCACAAGTTCATTTTCATGTGGTACCAAAACAACAAAAATATATGATAAATATATATTGTGGCCTAATTTATTTAAAGGAAAGGTAAAAAACACAACAACCACTCATTGGATGTATTTCGACATATGGATGTCACGGTCTCTTTAAATAAAGAAGAATGTGGATATAAAATATAGCACTAGTTTTTGCATTTATTATTATGCATTTATATAAATAAATAGACTAAACAGTCATTCTACATAATTTGTGTATCAAACAAAATTGAAATTAGAATTTCAAGCATTATTCTTTCAGCAAAGTATATACTAGAAAATCTGTTAATTTTGAGTAAAAACAGATGAAAGCTTGAAATCATAAGATAGAAAATAAACCAAGATTTATGGATTTAAAGTCTAGCTTTATATAAACACGAGTAGGATATAGATGACCAAAACATATACCGAATCACATGCTTAATCAATTCATTATATCACAATAATCACACATGTCATGTGCATTTTCTCTTTCATTATCTTCACAATTTATCTTTGTAAATGTCACAATCTTACCATTAATCATGTTTTTAAATATGCAAATCATTTTTTATAAACAAATGGATTTCTTCATATAATGAAAAGAAATTTATTAGCTATCTTTTTGTCTAATCACCATGCCCAATGGGGGCTTCAATTACTTTCCATTCTACCATCAACACTTTACACTTTTGTGTCTCTTTGTATAGGCAAATGTGATCTTTGTGATAATAAAGGAGAACCTTAAAAAAATGAAAAAAAACATAAAAAAACAGACGAAAACATAAAAATGCAGACAAAAAAAAAAAAGCAGAAACGAACAGGGTCGACAAGCGTAAAAAACGGACGAAAACATCAAAACGATCGATGGGCGTGTAAAAATTGGATCTAAAACGTAAAAATCGATAGTTAAAACGTGAAAAAGACGAAAATATAAAAACAGAACGAAAAAAAAATAAAGCGGAAGGCTGACAAAAGCGAAAAAGCGAAGCAAAAAGCGTAAAAAATCATAGAAACGCAAAAAACGATTCGGACGATGTAAAAATCGGACGAAACGTAACAAAGCGGATGAAAATGTAAAAATGGACACAAACGCGAAAAGCGAAACGTAATAAAACGGATGGAGATGTAAAAAACAGATGAAACATAAAAAACAGACGACAACTTTAAAAAACGGATGAAAACGTAACAAAGTGGTTGCAAAGGTAAAAAACGGATGAAAACGGGATGAAAACGTAAAAAAACAGACGAAAACATAAAAAAAATTGACAAAAACGTAAAAAAAACGGACGAAGACATAACAAAGGGGTCGAAAACGTAAAAATCGGACGAAAACGTAAAAAACGGTCGACGACGTAAAAAATCGGACGAAAACGTAAAACACATACCAAAACGTAAGAAAACCAAGTTTTAAGTTATTTACTAACGACCGTTAGTATAAAAGACTAACGAAGCAGATGTATGAGATGAAGATGTGAATAATTACCCATTATTGTGCATAATTTGATCTTTAGTTTAGCATATTGATACATAAATGATCATGTTTATTATATTGGTACATTTGAGAAAGCATGTCTATCATCTTTTACTTTTACTCAAAGCTTAATTCTCTACTGTGCCTTGTTGCTATACTTTGACACTCACTTCTGCCTGGTCATATAGGAATAAGTTTTTTTTTTTTTTTTTGATTAACCTGGGTTCCGACTCTACATTGCGAGCCGACTACCCTTTGGATAGCCCGGAGTCATCGCAGGTGAACCTCTGTGGCCACATGAGGATTAATTTTCTCCCCAAGGTTTGAACCTGAGACCTCCAGGGTCTTTAACCACTTTAGGAGACCAAATCCAAACCATTCGATCACCCCATGTGGTTTCATATAGGAATAAGTTGCATACAAAACTATATGATTGAACCCCTCAGAAACAATGATCTTTTACATGTGATGTGGTACAATTTGCGTGTGCATGATTATAAATGTGATTCATACAAAGTCAGGAAAGTACATACAATACCTATCTCATTCATGACAACAAATTAAGTTGGCTTCGAAATGTTGCATCATTTGCAAATATTTACTATTCACTTTGGACTAATATACAAAGCTAAACTATACGGAAATCTTTCATCATTAGAAATCATATATGTTCAACCACTTCAAATAGCAGTAATTATATTTGTAACATTGCATCACATCAAATTAAACTTAATTTGCTGGTGTAGTCATAATTAGAGACTCTTTTGTTCACAAGGAAACCAAGTCATGCATTATATTGATTGAAACATCGAGCTAGTAATTCCGGTTAAGTAATCCAATAAAGTTAGTTTGATTTGATGTAATCTTTTAGTCCTATAAGACCAATGTTTGAAACAGGAACGATCGATTACTTATTGATGTGCTCGCTGAAAATTGATTAACACAAAGTCAAAACAAATCATGTTAACTGAATGTTTATGTTACATAGATAACATTTTGATGCTAATATAGATAGACCAACAAACCGTGGCAGGGTACTATTCTACCACTAGACCACTGGTGCCTTTGTATTTCTGTTCTATCTAATCATTATAATATACATAAACATATTTTGTCATAAAATGACTAGCATTAAATAAACTAGAAGACCAAGATTGTATCTTGAAATGTAAAAGAAAAGTTGTTACTGAAGCGGAGCAAAACAAATTTAGTAGACAAATGATGAAAACCAGAAAAACTGATGAATAGCAAATAATCAAGTTTCATTTTGATACGCATTGAATCATCAATGACACCAAACGATTTGGAATTATATATATAATATAGGGCATATCAGGGGCTCAATCCTTACCGAAGCCTAAAGCAAAGTTTAAAAATTGGGCCTTTCGATTATTTGCTATGATTTTAGTAAAACTGTCTATATAACGTCTATCTATAAAAAAACAAGAACACTTGGTAGATTAAGACCCGGTTGATGATTGAAAGCCAAAATGACAAATAGAGAAACCAAACGTCGTTGTTTCGGTGATCTAAAAATAGGGCTAAGAAGCGCCTTAAATTCATACCATTACAACAATTTGAGATTGATGCAAAATACTTTTGACGCATGAGTGAATTTCAGTTACAACAATTTTCAGTTTTTCACCTTTGAAATCTTGCATTATAGGCAAAGAGTATTTGGGGAAAATCTTTTGTCAGCATTGCGATAATTATACAAGATTTCACATACATTTTGTTTTTTAAACAAGTATATAGCAAAAAAAAAAAAAAAAAAAAAATGATGCATAGACCTAAACTTAGGCCTAAACTTAGACCTAAAAACACTTGTCATCATCCTGATGGGTTGTAAAATAAGTGGGTCCCTGTCTGCAACTATCAAGATGATGACAAGTGTTTTTAGGTATAAGTTTAAGCCTAATTTTAGGTCTATGTATCATTTCTTAAAAAAAAATGAAGCTCAGAAGCGCCTTAAATTAATACATTGTTAATCAGATGTAACACAATGGACCCAACCATTGCAATAGGCTTGTCATCATAGCTAACAAATGCACCACGGACAGAGATTGGTCGTGGGTTCGATCCTCCTTACAAAAGGGAGGTCCTTTCTACCTTTGTGAAGCGGAAGCGACCTCTCTACCTTAGGTAGGGTAAAAAATTTATCTACATCTTAACCTCCCCCATACACCGGAAACGGTATTGGGTACCCATAACCCGTGGAAGACGGCATTGGGCGTTATTTTTTTTTTACCTTACTTCTTTCTTCTATAAGGAAGAAATAAAATGGAAGAACCCGCAGATATGTGGCAAGGTTCCATTCTACCACTAGATCACCGGTGTTTTGATGCTGTTTTCTAATTTTTAAAACTAATAAGCCAGTTTACTTTGCAAAATGAACTGTTTTTTGTTTTTGTTTTTTTCTTACAACGTAATTACTGATCGACATTCAGCTACCAAGTCTTTGGAAACAGATGTTGCAAACCAAATTAACTAATCATCCACATTCATGCTCTTTGATGAATACGAAATGAAATAAACCTTGTCAAGATGTGAAACCTTTAATGATAAGAACGTTGATTCCAATGTTGAAATCCACGGTGTACTTATTTACTTTATTGAAGGACGTATACTTCAGTACAAAAAGGGTCATGTTATACAAACCTTCTCTATAGGGGGGTTTTCAATCATTGGATGCATTGAAGGATTCAAGGCGGTGTGCATCGCAGTGTTATACTGTTTGCATCGCGGGTTGTACAGTTGACCATATGGGGGTATGTATAGTAATGACCCCACCAAAATTTATGAGTTTTAAGAGTGTAAATATGACGACAAATGTTACAAATATACCAATGACTATTCTTTTTTTACTATTTCATTGGCCTTCATGAACCGAATGCTAAGATTTTTTTTTTTTGAACTAATCAATCAAAATAAGGGGGTTGTACGGTTAGCTAAGAATTTTTTTTTGAACTAATCAATCAAAATAAACCAAACTGCCCAATAACCGTACCAATAAACACCGCTACCAAAAAGTAAAAACAATTCACGTGTTTAAAATTTAATTTAAGTGGGTCTAGTTCATGATTATTGGACTTTGCTGACGAAGGATTGAAGTTTCATGAACCGAATGCACCTTGTTGGACCCATATCAAATATCAATAATCGTAATAAAAATAAAGTAAAGTAAAGTAACGCTCAATACGGCAATACCGTCTTCCACATGTTATGAGTCTCAATATCGTTTTCTATGGTGTATGGGGAGGTTAAGACGTAGACATCCATACCCTTACATAAGCTAGAGAGGCTGCTTCCGGTTCTACCAAAAGTAGAAAAAAACCTCCGACCTTGCAAGGGCCGGGTGAGGATCGAACCATTGACTTATGTCTCCAAAAGTAAAAGTGTTAACCACTTGATCCAAATTTGCTCTTCTATCATGCTAACGTAGTAGCTGACTTATATCGAGTTGTAAGAAAATAACTGATTTGACATTTTGACGATCTATACCAACATTTGTTGATTGTGATTCTACTGACAAATAAATTTTTTCACAAAAAGATAATAAGAAAGAAAACTAGAATTCTCTAGATATACACCCTTTACAAGAGTCATTTTTGTAAACGTGAATGATTAGGGTTTAGGGTTTAGGGTATCACGTAGTCGCAATCAGTGACAGACGTAAACATTGGTTATAGGATATGCATTAAAAAAAAATTATGGAATTTGTTAGTTCGTCAATTTTTAAGTAGGGTGTGCATCAAATTTTAAATAGGGTGTGCACTAAATTTAAATAAGGGATGCACTTTGTATTGAACTTTTCTTTTTTTCACTATGGATGATTTTCGAAAAGTATGCGCGTGCATATTTTCCGCTTTAGGTTTGTCTGCTTCTAGTTGCAAGATAGCTTTAGAATTGTTTCAGAATGAACCTTTTCAACTGTTAATTCATGACAAATATACCATCTAGTTAACGTACTATAGAGGATTTTTTTAAGTGTCTTACTTGCATGAAACAAAAACTTAAAATTACGACACTCAAATCTCAAATAATATGTATTTGGGCTCTGGTCTCTGGATTCTAAAATTGTAATATATTTTGGGCTTCAATATTGACATGGATGGACAACTATCAGGCTATCAGCCTCTGCCCTCTAGCATTGTAGCCCACAAGACAAATTTCTCAATATGTGGTAATGATGAAATTTTGTAACAAAAAATAATGGTTCATACAAAGTTAACGTGCAATATATGATAAAGAAAGCATTAAAAGAATATAAATGAGGTCATTAGACTTGGTGTTATGGTGGTACCCTTCAGCATGCGCCACCATCATAAAACTTGCTTCCTAACCGTGCGTCAAGGACAAGATTTGCAGTGGTTAGGTGGCATCACCAAACTGCATCTCATATTTTTTTTTGGAGTTGTGTGTGTATTTGTGAGGTATATTTATATAAAGTAGAGTATTTTTATATTTTTGGTTTGGTGGTGACCACAACGTCTGTTTGGTGGTGAGTTTGATAGCATGTTGAATAGTGATGTGACATTGACGTGATGAACATGTGTTCGTTTTGTTACTGATTGAAAAGACTATTGTAAGTTTATATTTTGTTATAACAAAACTTATATCTAACGGCATTTATGATAGATTGCTCCTCCATGTTACTCACCTCAAAACATCACATTTGACACCATTTTAAACCACCAAATTCAAGACCCCTTTTACCCTTTTTATTGTGTTTCATATTATTGAGAAGCTTTTTATCCCACTATAAAAAAATCATATTAGTATAAAACAGCTTTTGTAATTAGGAAAAAAGCTATAAATGCTTAATGTACTTACAAAAATAACTTATTATGCTTTCTCAACTTTTTTTATTGTCATTACACTTAACCTTGTTTACGGTCAACATATCATTATACATATCCTCTTTACCACACCTTTCACATGAAAAGCGTAAATACCCTTGTCTTCTTCCCTAAACCATTTGATGCTTATTTCTCCTTCAAAATTTACGCAACGGGTGTACTTTTATTCAATTCAACAACATAACCACACAACAACTACTCCATGTTTATATATAACGAAAAATAAAGTTTATCAACATGTCTAAAAACTGTAGTTAGAATTGGAATGGAGTATTACCATTATGTATGCCTACTTTTGAATTTTAAACATATCTAGTACTTCTTAAACCTATGGTTAGCATGAGAAAATTTTTGTAGATACATAGATCAGATAGTTTGACGAAAATGTTTTACATGGACCTTATTTAGCTTTATGTTTGATGCCTCGTTATGGCAGTATTGATGACACATAAATAAATGATGCTTTGATTCAGTTTTTACTTTAAAAAAAAATCTAAAATTAAATGAGAAAGAAAATGAAGTGATGAATTACCAAATTACCCTCAACAAATATGTGTAATGACAATATTGAGAGTAGAAGAAAAGAAAACCATCAATAATGTACTACTCTTCTATATACACTTTTTTATATTCTACTCATACGTAAAAACTAATTTAGAATTCTCCAACTTTTTGATGATGCATGTTCAAGAATGGACCTAAAATATAAGTCCACGATCAGCATAACAACTTATAATTTTCGGACGGGACATAACAACATATAGTTTGGTATGCATGGACATTGGTATAACTTGAACAAACATAACAACATTCTTAATTACTAAACGATTTATATCCAAAATCTTAAACTTTAACCATCTTTATCAATTCTGTTACATATATAAATTTTTAGAAATTTCCGATTCTTAAATTTCAAAGTTTATAAAAATCAATTCGTAATAAATTTCATTTGTGATACATACGAAATCAAAAGCATGAAACTAGAAATAAATTTGCAGACAATTGTGTACGAGTGCGAAAAAGTTGTGTTATATGTAAGTAAAGAATAATCTTGACATTCAGAAAAAAAGTTACTATTAATTTATCAATATGTTACAGAATTGAATCAAATCAGATATAAGTGATATAGGGTATGTTGACACAAATAATTGTTGCTGGGAACGGATATGGAGTTGTAGATAGAGATGGAGAGAAAAATTATAAAAAAAGATTGCACTTTATTTTTAGAAATTATGAAAGATTATTTTTTATAATCTCTTCAGATTATATTTTCTGACAATGTAATGTTATGCGACCATATTTTTATTAAACAGTTAATTTACAAATAACAATAACTTTAGTTAAGAGAGTGAAAATAATTCCATCTCTTTACCACAAACAAAATCTTGATTCTTTCCTTCAACACAATCACCCTTTGTCAATTTTGGAGCTGGCCGACCTAATTCGACCCTCATGCTGCAATGGCGCCGATTCGGTCGGCGCAGCGGCGATCGAACCGGCCGACCGACCACTACGGGGCATCTTAATGGCTTTCTCTTTAAGTGCTTGGCTTAGTAACTTAATTAGATTGTACATTGTGATTAAATGATTGTATATTTTGGTGAATGGTTAATTAATTGTATGTGTTGAATAGTGTTTTTTAGTTAGTTGTATTTGTGTTTTAAATAGTTTGTACATTGTGTTTTATTAATTATACCTTTTATCAAATGTATATTTTAAATATGACATTAATTACAAATGTTGACCAACCAATATGTGTAGGTGTTTATGCATAAATTAATTGTACGTGTAACTTAAGTAATTGTGTTTACTTAAAATCTATATAAGGAAGTCTTAAAAATTTAAAAGAGAGAGGGTGCTAAATGGTTTATAAGTAGTATAAATAAATATATGTTTACCAGACAAAATTTATATTATAAATAGAAGAAATTTTGTAATGTAGCCATTTCTATTAATAGTTCTGAAATTAAACATCACCTGTATTATTTATGAACATGAATTTTTAAATATTAGCCATTAGATTAATTGCAGGATACATTTTAAACCGTACATGTGTTCAAGATTAATCTGGGCGACGTTTTTATGCGAATGAAAAGTGACTAGACTCCCGGGCGACATCTAGGCGAGTCCTGGGCGAGATCTAGGCGAGACTGGACTCCCAGGCGAAATCTAGGAGCGAATCGACTCCCGGGCGACATCTAGGCGAGTTCCAGGCGAGATCTCTCAGGCAAAATCTAGGCGTGAATCGACTCCCGAGTGACATCTAGGCAAGAGTGATTCAGGCGAGGTTCATATTTTGAGGTGGTTAATTACGGTGGTTGTGTGACATCTCTAATCATGGAAATGAAGATGAAAGATGATAATGAAAAGTTAAAAAAAAAAAGATTGAAAATGGAGATTGAAGAAGAAGTTGTTGTTTAGATTTATGGGGAAGAGAAAATGGTTTGGTTAAAAATGGAAGATGTGTTTATGACGAGTAGTTGAATATAAAACAATAAATGTCAAATAAATGAACGCACATGTAGAGGCTTGTTGTCAGTGATCTGTTTTGGTAAAATGAAAAACCATAATCCATATTAGATAAATGGGTTTAGTTTTAGTCTAGATTAGTAATTGACTTTTATAGATAACTTATTTTTTAATAAACTAATCATAACCTCTCAACAATTTCGTGGGCAAACGTGCCTCTCGTCGATCATATAAATCAAAATATCTCAATTAACATATAGCTACTCTACATATACAACCAAATAGCATGTCACATATGTTTGTACTTTGTACAAACAAAAGTATATGTTTTTTTTTTAATTTTTATATTATTTTTTTTTAATTTTTATAATGTTGTTTATATAAAAAAAAAACTATATACCTGAAAGTATGAATTAAAAAAATACAAAGTTTAATAAGTCAAACGCTTAAAATTATCAGAAATACAAAACAGACAAAAAAAAAGTCAATTACTAATCTAGACTAAAAATAAATCCTCTTAACCGATATGAACCATGTTTTTTCATTTTACCAAAATAGACCACTGACTACAACACATGTGACATATGACATGCGCCCCCATATGTGCTGTCATTTATTTGACATTTATTGTTTTGTGTGTTGACAAACTCAATTCAACTAATGAACACATCTTCCATTTATAACTCAACCACTTTCTCTTCCCCATAAATCTAAACAACGACTTCATCTTCAATCTCCATTTTCAATCCTCTTTTTTTCTTTTGTGTGTTTTTTTAAACTTTTCACCATCATCTTTCATCTTCATTTTCATGATTAAAGATGTCACACAACCACTGTAATTAACCACCTCAGAATATGAACCTCGCCCGAATCACCCTAGCCTAGATGTCGCCCGGGAGTTGATTCGCGCCTAGATTTCGCCCGGGAGACGAGTCTCGCCTATATTTCGCCCGGGACTCGCCTAAATGTCGCCCGATAGTCGATTCGTTCCTAGATTTCGCTGGGAGTCGAGTTTCACCTAGATTTCGCCCGGGACTCGCCTAGATGTCGCCCGGAAGTCGAGTCACTTTTCATTCGCGTAAAACGTCGCCTGGAGGAATCTTGAACACGTGTACGGTTTAAAATGTATCATAAAATGAATCTGATGGTTGATACTTAAAAGTTCATTTTTATAAATAATACAAGCGAAGTTCAATTTCGTAAAATAGTAATAGAAATGGTTCGTTTAAAAAATTTTCTAAAAAAAATTGCCTTATAATTAAAACAAGGGTTATAATAAAAACAAGGGAGAGAAAAAAAACAAATATTTTTTTATATTTAAAAAAGAAAAAAAAAAAGAAAGAAAAAAAGGTTCTATCAAAAGGAATCAAGAATAAGCCAACACTTGTATCATTTCACTACTCTCCACCGATCACATTCCCTGTAAGCATTCTCTCTTTTCTTTCTAGAATTATGTTTGATTTTATGATTAACATTTTATTTCATCATCTTTAATTAGTTTTGATGAGCTATTTTTGTTTGATTATGTTAAGATCCTTTTATTGTTGTTACTTTTGGCTTTAGATTTAGTATATATATTTTTTTGATTGGTGAATTGGACCTTTTTGTATTTGTGCACAAATTAGTGTTTACACACCAAAAGAATCAATCTTGCACAAATATATCATGTACTCACTTTGGAAATCAAACCATTTTCCAAGAAACTTGTGTTTTCTTTATCACTATTATGAAAGAAAGTATCTTTAAGGGGTGTTTGTTTAAGCTTATATAACGGGCTTATGACTTGTTTGGTTTTTAGCTTATGTTTCATAAGCTCATTTTCTTATTTTGATAACTATTTGCTTTTATAAGCTTGTTATGGAGTATATCATAACAAATTATATAAAACCGTAAGTCTCAAAATAGCGCGGAAAATGAGCTCATCAAATATAAGCGAAACCAAATAAGCTCATAAGCCCAGTATAAGCTCAAACAAACACGGTTAGTACACAATAGAGGCGTCATCGGTCCGGAACGACCCGGCGAAACCGAACCGAGCAGAGGCGATTTCAAAAAAACATGAACGAAACGGTGACCGGTTCGGTTCCGGTTATGTGTCGGTTCGGTTGGTTCGGCGATTCCCAGCTTAACTTTATGCGTGTTTGGTCGGTTTTGGTGGGGCCGAACCAGCTGAACCGAAAACCGACAACCGGTAATACATAGAGCAGAAACCGAACCCGAAAATGGTCGGTTCGGTCCGGTTCGGCTCGGTTTTCCGGTTCGGCTCGGCTCGATCGGTTTTGTGCTCAGCCCTAGTACACAACATGGATGAGGTTTTTCTTGTTTAGGTTCCGGTTCCCCAGGAGGGCGAGTCTTTGACTCAGTTATGCGTGTGCATACCTTTCGAAATTCATCCGTAGTGAAAAAAAGAAGTTTATTACAAAGTGCATACCCTATTCAAATTGGTGTTTCGAATATGTGTAATATCTTATTGTTGGTGTTGAAGGTGCTAGCACATAAAATTCCAGTATTTCTTCGATGCAAGCTATTGCTGTCATGTAGTGTCATTTTATAATCCCATCTTTTTATTCCTTACAAGCCTTCTCAGGTAAAGGATAAGACGGAGGAGGACACGAAGCAACATTCCAAAAGACCGTTGTTATCTCAGGTACACCTTCTTTTGCCCAAGTTAGCATTTTTTCCACGAAAGGGTTCTGATTCAATTTACCATCAGACATTTTTCCCATGGAATGACATAATTTTCACCAACAATTGTTAACAAGTCTCTGGAGGTGTGTTTCTCTGGACGAGCTAGTAAGATTGTCCGACCTAGTTTTTGTAAAGCATCAGCAACTTTGTAAAAGTCCAAATCACCTGCTATTAACATAAAATAGCGAGTTGTTGGGAAATTCTTTGCGAATGACAACATATCACTCATGATTATGTAATCGCTCGTGTCAGCCCCGTCCCCTGCAACATCAATGAATGATATTGCGTTATTCTGGAAACCTAGTCTTTGTTCGTCGGTAAATTTGTGGGAATTTCAAAACATTTGAAGCTACTGATACGCAAGCTTGGTAAGAAGTTACTCATGAAAGTTTTGATGTTCCCATCTGTAATATCGACATTTTGAACCCTGTTGTTTTCCCAATCCCACCAAATTGCGAGATAAAGTTGAATGTGCCAAAAAAAAGAAAAAATAAAAAATCGTGAGCCTAAGTTTGGTTAAACTTATGCAACAAGTCGTATGCTATACTAGTTTCCTTATTAGAGATGCTAGAACAACATCAGTTGTATGCTAAAGGAAAAGAATGCTACAACAATTAGTGTCGATAATACAGCTGGGAACATCAAAAATTTCATGAGAACTTCTTACCAGGCTTGCGTATCAACAGCTTCAAATGTTTTGGAAATTCCCACAAATTAACCGACGAACAGAGACTAGGTTTTCAGAATAACGCAATATCTTTCATTGATGTTGCAGGGGGTGGGGCTGACGCGAGCGATTACCTAATCATGAGTGATATGTTGTCGTTTGCAAAGAATTCCCCAACAACTCGCTATTTTATGTTAATAGCTGGTGATTTCGACTTTTACAAAATTGTTGGTGCTTTACAAAAACTAGGTCGGACAGTCTTACTAGCTGGTCCAAAGAAACACACCTCTAGTGACTTGTTAACAATTGTTGGTGAAAATTATGCCATTCCATGGGAAAAATTGTCCAATGGTAAATTGAATCAGAACCCTTTCGTGGAAAAAAAGCTAACTTGGGCAAAACGTGTACACGAGATAACAGCGGTCTTTTGGAATCTTTGCCGTGTCCTCCTCGTCTTATCCTTTACGAGAGGCTTGTTAGGAAGAAAAAGTCGGATTATAAGGGCGGTACAGCAACC
>OU343223.1:285952-583770 GCA_910596185.1 Chrysanthemum makinoi | reverse complement strand
AAAAGATATTAAGAAAGAAAACTAGAATTCTCTAGATATACACCCTTTACAAGATTCATTTTTGTTGACATGATCGTTACATGGGATGTGAACTAATTACAAACCATGTCATCAAAAAGTCGTATAAATGTTATTATTAACATATCGAAACCTGTTAGGTGGAACAAAAAGGACTTTTGATCTTTTGATCAACGATAATGATTTAATCAACAATCAATGTAAACGTGAATGATTAGAGTTAATCTTGTATCACGTAGTTGCAATCAGTGACAGACGTAAACATTGGTTATAGGATATGCATTAAAAAAAAATTATGGAATTTGTTAGTTCGTCAATTTTTAAGTAGGGTGTGCATCAAATTTTAACTAGGGTGTGCACTAAATTTAAATAAGGGATGCACTTTGTATTGAACTTTTCTTTTTTTCACTATGGATGATTTTCGAAAAGTATGCGCGTGCATATTTTCCGCTTTAGGTTTGTCTGCTTCTAGTTGCAAGATAGCTTTAGAATTGTTTCAGAATGAACCTTTTCAACTGTTAATTCATGACAAATATACCATCTAGTTAACGTACTATAGAGGATTTTTTTAAATGTCTTACTTGCATGAAACAAAAACTTAAAATTACGACACTCAAATCTCAAAGAATATGTATTTGGGCTCTGGATTCTAAACTGTAATATATTTTGGGCTTCAATATTGACATGGATGGACAACTATTAGCCATTGTAGCCCACAAGACAAATTTCTCAATATGTGGTAATGATGAAATTTTGTAACAAAAAATAATAGTTCATACAAAGCTAATGTGTAATATATGATAAACAAAGCATTAAAAGAATATAAATGAGGTCATTAGACTTGGTGTTACTGTGGTGGCCTCCACCACGCGCCACCACCATAAAACTTGTTTTTAACCGCGCGTCAAGGACAAGATTCAAGAATGGTTTGGTGGCACCACCAAACAAAGATCTCATCTTTTTATTTTTTTTTTTACCAAGGCGTGTGCTTGCAAGATATTTCAGTATAAAGTGGAGTATCTTTTATATTTTTGGTTTGGTGGTGACCATAGTGTCTGTTTGGTGGTGAGTTTGATAGCATATTGAATAGTGATGTGACGTTGGCGTGAAGATGGTGGGTTTGATGACCATAGCACCGGTCTTAGCAATTATATGGCTATTACGCACGGGTCTTGCCGACCTTCGGTCGTCGTCGGTCGGCCCACTGTGGCTCATTCGGTCGCTGTCGGTCGGGAACAAGGAATCAACGACTCATTCGTTTTTACGACTGAGTTTAAATCTCACAAATAAACAAAATTTTGTACCAGATATAAAAATAAAATAATAAATAAATAAAAATAAAAAAGTCATTGTTGTGGCAACTTGATCGTCTGAAGATTGCTGGAGTGATAAAGCTGATGTGAGAGGTCAAACTTGATCATGGCTGTGCATAGCCTAAGTTTCACAAATGTCTCTTTTTGTCGGTAAACATGTTTTGCACACATTTGGTTGTCAAAATTTAAATATGTAAGTTTAAGATTTGTATTATAACAAAACTTGTATCTCACCATTTATGATAGATTGCTCCTCCACGTTACTCACCTCAAAACATCACATTTGACACCATTTTGAACCACCAAATTCAATAACCCTTTACCCTTTTTATTGTGTTTCATATTAATATTATTGAGAAGCTTTTCATCCCACTATAAGGCTAGTCGGCTAGGTAAGAAAACCACTCACCTTACCTTGCCCTTACTCGTGAGTCACCATGCACACCTAAATGAGTCACGCGCTAGTCTCTCATTTCAAGGCAATTTAAGGTGACCAACTCACCTAGTTGATTTGTGTGCACAAAATATGTTCCGTTTGGTTTTTAAAAAAAAAAAAATAATAAAAAAAAATAAAAATAAAATTTAAGTAAAAATAATTAAGATGAGTGGGATGAAATCCTTGTTCCATATAAAGGTGAGTGGAAGAGAAAAGAGAAAACTGACAAGTGACGCCGATGTGAAGGTGAATGGCGCTACGCCGCCTCCAACCCAAAAGTCATATAAGTATAAAACAGCTTTTGTAATCACTCAAGAAAAGAAAACCATCAATAATACTACTCTTCTATATACACATTTTTATATTCTTAAAAGAATTAGAGAAAATAACTTCACTTACCTCATTGAGTTTTTGAGTCGGAGCTAAAAACTAAATATTTTTTCTACTCATGTGTAAAAACTATCTCGAAAACTAATATTGAATTCTCTAACTTTTACCCAAAACTTTTTTATAATGTATGGTCTAGATTAGACCTAAAATTTAAGTCCACGATCGGCATAACAACTTATAATTTGGAGTGAGTTGTCCGAAACGCACATAACAACATGTAGTTTGGTTTGGGAGTGGTATAACTTGAACAAACATAACAACATTGGTAATAAATTTTTTTAGGGTTATAACTTAAAAAATAAGAAAAAATGCCATATTGAGAAGAGTAAGGATCAAATGAGAAGTAAAATTAAAATGAGAATGGTAAAAACCACAGCACATTTTCAGATGCACTAAAAAAATGTAACTCTTCAATTTCTTCCTTATTTGAAACTGTATTATCAAATTTCTTCTCATTCTTCTTATTTCAATTTGTCTTCTCACTAAATCTCTTCCATGCGAACTATTACGAAACTAATTAAGGTTTCTTTAAGTGATTTTTCTCTTCCTTACTTTTATGTTCACTCAAGCATACTTATTTTTCCTACTTTTTCTATCCCTTGACATAATTTCTCTATTGTGAACATCTTCAATGCTCAAGTCATTATGACTTTTAACTATTCTACAAAACTTTGTTAATAGTTTTTATGCATCGGACTTGAAAGCTTTTTGAAAGACTTTTCATAAAGACTTGTATCCACCAAGTGTTTGAAACTTTTGGTTTCCATTTGAATCTTCGTTAATGAAAAGTATTTGGCTAGTTTTTGCATTGGAAGAATATTTACAACACTCTTTGATAACAAAAATAGATTAAAAGCTTATGAATTAAATGCATCAAATCTTTAAAAACTTAATGCATTGTAGATGCTCTTATTAGTTAAATAAATATTTTTTTCTCTACTCAATTCACTCGTACGAAGTAATTGCGAATTTGAGATACATCTTATTTTCTTTTATATATTTAGAAAACATCTACACACTTTATTTAATAAAAAGAAAGTAATAAAATAAATTACTAAATGATTTATATCAAAAATCTTAAAAATTAATCATCTTTATCAATTTTGCTACATATATAAAATTTTAAAAATTTCTGATTGTTAAATTTTAAAGTTCATAAAAATCATTTTGTAATAAATTTCAATTGTGATAGATAATCAAAAGCATGAAACTAGAAACAAGTTTGTAGACAATTGTGTACGAGTGTGAAAAAGTTGTGTTGTATGTGAGTAAAGGATAATCTTGACATCCAGAAAAAAAGTTACTATTAATTTATCAATATGTTACAAAATTGAATCAAGTTAGAAATAAGTGATATAGGGTATGTTGATACAAATAACTGTTGCAAACTGAAAATGAAGTTTTAGATAGAAATAGAGAGAAAAATTATGAAAAGAGATTGCATTTGATTTTTGAAAATTATGGAAGATATTTTTTTTTATATAAGCTCTTATAAGTTATGTGTGACAACTCGTAATTTCAGGTCATTTCTTAAAACAATTCATGCTTCACTATTTCAACATTTATCGTAAACTAGGTTTACGTGTTCCAAATTCGTAACCTTTATTGGTTTAGGCGAATTCATGATCATATCATCACTAACATTTCATTTGGACTAAGTTTAGCTTACATTTCATTAGCATCATTTGCATCATATTAGTTCATTCATGACATTGCATTTCACATTAAACGCGTAAATTTTATATTAAATAAACATTATCGCGTGAGTTATTATTTTGAACATTTAATCCGCTACTTCCAAAAATGATCCCGATATATTTTATACTTACATTTAGTTTATAAAAACTATATTTTAAGTTTACCTGGTGTTCTAAATTTATTTTGTATACAAATCGTTAAATTTATATTATTACTAATGCTTTTTCCTAAAAACTACACGATAATTATTATATCACTCAAATTTTACAAGAAATGTATTTTTACAATTTTTATGATCTCATTATACTTCACTTTGATCCATTAAAACTTATTTTTAGTCCATACTACTCAAAGTTCACAAATATATACAAGTTTCAACATCTTTCACTTAACTACATTTTTCTTACAAATAATTACTTACACAATTTTTTTACAATATATAAAAAGAAAAAAAAAATATATGCATTATGAATACATCCCCTTTGGCGTCCAAATGAGGGTAGCAATTAATGATTGTTGAAATTTTCTTTGATAGTATAGACTTTTACTCCAACTCTTTCATTTTTCAATTCATTCATTTCATTATTGCAAGTATTAGTCAAGAAAAGTTTTTCTTCTCTTTGTTTTCCTCTCAAGACCGGCCTTCACAAGGAGTTAGCAAGATATCACAATTTTTTTTCAAGCTCAAGTTAAAAACACTCTAGATTACACTCTTATTAAGGTTTTGAAATAAAAACCTAGGGTGTTTAGGTTAATCCTTGTTCTAATCACCTCATCAAAGTAACTAGTAAGCATATCACTTCATTTTACATCTTTCATTTTCATTTCATAAGTATTTCTTCATTTTTGAGCAAACATGCAAGACTTAATGTTGTTTATACCATTTTTACATTGATTTTAAGTGTTTGATATATATAAAGTCATCCTATAATTATTCCCTTGTTATATATTGGTCTTGATGATGTTTAGGAACCCATGACACCCTAAGAAGGTGTATGGTAGGATTAGAATAGCTTTGGAGTTGATTTGAAGGGATTGGAATAGGTTTAGTACGAGAAAAACTATTTTCGATAAGTATAAAAAAGTGATCTGTTCTTATTTTGTTTTTCTGGAAAATCCGACAGTAGGCACGAATTTTTGGCCTAGATATTTAGAAAATATACTTTAAAACGAATCCGTGGCCGCTTTAACGGATTAAAACGGAGTTATAACGAAGAAGTTATGAATTTTTCAAGTTTGACGACGAAATATATAATTTCTGAAAATTTCAGCAAAGTGTTTTTGTTTTGTACGAGTCAAAAACGAGTCCTAAGCTTTACAAATTATTTCGACTTATCAAAAATATATTAGTATACTTTGATACGAAGCTAAAGACGTATAATACGTAGAAAACGGATTTGAAACGACTAAGATATGCACTTTTTCATAAACTTGCCGTGAATTATATTTTAGCAAAACTATGTAATATTTTGACGAGACAAGTGTTACGGTAACTAAAACGACCATGTTGAAGGTCGCTTTTAACGTAGACGTGGAACTTTTTGTAACGAATTGTCTTCTAGTAAAATCGAGATCACCAAGCATATTTTTCAAAATGACTAACCGTTTGAATAGCGGAGTTGTAATAAATTATTTATGGTCGCTTAAACTTTGCCGAAACTCATTTTTTTACACAAGATTTGGACAAAATCACCATCTTTAACCTCTATTATCTATATGTTCGAGACCTCTATGATGAAAACTCATGTAACAAACTTCTATATTTTGATACAAACTTTCCAAAACCGTCGAGTTCGTTTCCTAACGCTCGACGACACCATTTTACTTAATTAGCTTTTCGAAGCCATTTTTGTCACTTTCATGAAATTTCCGACGACATTATTTTACGACGAAAAGTTAAAATTTTTACAATAAATCATTACTTAAACTATTAGGATGACATTTTGACGTAAATACTTGTAAAGTGATTTAAGAATGGTCAAGACGCCAAAAGAGTATTTTTCGACGATAAGTATTATTTTCAAAACTCGCAAATGGTATAAATAACATACGAAATGCATGCATAACATTATAACATAACTCATTACGATCATATCATTCTAATAGGTCATTTTCGAGATTCACGCTATATTTCAGTGTATCCACTTTTGTTATCGTAATCATTGCAACAGTGAGTTCATGCCAGCCCCTTTTACTTTTTTAACTGCTTTACAAACACTTGGGGGAGATACATGCTACATTTTTAATCGAACACAAATGCTTTGAACTACATGCTATATTGAATGTTTTATTGTCACTAAGTATTTGCCATGTTCAAGTCCCTACATCATGAACCATTAGTCACTGCGATAAGTGAGCGAAATATTGTGAATAGGCCTATGGAATTAACACTCCCGCCTCTTATTGACCCAGTTAGGGAAATCGAGCGCACTATATTTGAACCAGAAGGTAAATTGGCAAGTTTACCTATTAGGGCGGCGATGAAACGATGATTACCAATTTTTATTGGTGCGATGTTTACGCTTTGGTGTCATGAACTTAGTGAAATAAATACGATTTTGTTTTCAACGATGAGTGTGAACCATTTAACTCACACTACGATGATTGTGTTCAAATGAATTACTTAAACCTATGGATTTCACTCAACCTTTGTGTTGACCCTTTTAAGCATGTTTTATCTCAGGTATCTAAGGCATTCAAATCATGGCATGCATTTGGACATATCATGGAGTCGCGGGATTGACTAGCTTCACTTGGGTTTTACGACTTTAAAAACATCGCTTGAATTGTAACAAACTTATTTCCGCACAAGTTGATTTTCATTTGGGACCTACTTGTAAACTCGATTGTTTTATTAAATCAAACGATGTATTTTCCAAACGACACTTTAGGTCGTCCAATATAACTGTGATTGTGATGCTATGACAGTCAATCCCCAGGAATTCCATTCCGCTGCAAAACAGGTAAATTGGGGGTGTGACATTATGTCTACCAAACAAAATTTATATGATAAATAACTTATTTTTTAAAAAGTTAAGCATAACCTCTCAACAATTTCGTGAAGCAAAAATGCGTGCAATCGATCATATAAATCCAAATATCCCAATTAACATATAGCTACTCTACATATACAATCAAATAGCATGTCACATTTGTTTGTACTTTACAAACAAAAGTATATAATAACCTCTCGAAATGGCATCTTCTCAAAGTGCGAGGTACAACTTAACTCAAGTTAAATTATTACGAGTCATTGAATTTGATATAAGTTCAAATCACAAAAAATTCATTTAATTTAAGTTATTAAATCAAATACAATAATTCATAATCTCTGAACTTGAGAGAACGTGACAAAAAATCAAATGTTTGATCCTATTTTCTAGGGAGTTATACTCACACTATTTTTTTTTATACATATACCACATCACAGCATTCGTCTCGCAGACAGTGTGATGTATGTATATAAAAAAATAATGTGAGTATTAACCCGCTATTTTCTAAATTAAAAAAGCAAAAAAAAAAAAAAAAAGGACTTTTTTAAAAAGGAGCCAAGAATAATCAAACACTTGTATCATTTCACTGATTACTCCACCGATCGACATTCTCTGTAAGCCTTCTTTTCTCTTTTCTTTATAAAATTTTATTTTAGTTAGTTTTGATGAGCTATTTTTGTCAAGATCCCTTTATTGCTGCTAATTATCTCATGTTATTTTTGGCTTAAGGTTTAGTATTTTTTTTTTTATTTGATTAGTAAATTAGACCCTTTGTGTATTTGTGCACAAATTAGTGTTTATACACCAAAAGGATCAATCTTGCACAGATATATGATGTATCCACTTAGGAAATCAAACCATTTTTCAAGAAACTTGTGTTTTCTTTATCACTATTAGAGCGCTAGGTACTGGTGCCGTTGGTGGTGTCGTGAAGAAAGTGGTGTCACCTCATCACCTTTTTCCCATGGCGCCAGATTTCTCTATAACACCAAAACACCCCTCCCTAGCTATAAGCCTATAACGCCACTTTTTGGTGCCATCGATTTTTTTTCCATTTAATACAAAAAAATATATACAACAATACATGATTCTTCGTAATGTGTTGATTTGGTAAGCACGTGCGGGATTTTGTATAATTCCCCAACGACCTTGTAGAACTCCGAAAGCTCGTTCAATATCTTTTCTTGAACTTTCTTGAACTCTTTTAAACTTCATTTGTTTTTCTCTCTGCAATAGAAAATGTTTTGACAAACGTAGACCACTCTGGGATAAATTCCATCGCCTAGATAGTAACCTTTTTGTATGTTTTTCAATTTACTATAAATGCTAATCGAACTTTATCGCCAAGAAAGTCATCAATAATGATGAACCAGATAAAACATTGAGGTCGTTATTTGAACCCTAACACCAAAATATGCATGCCATATCCAATAAAGTATAATCCGCCACGGCTTCTAGCGCTAAAGTCGGGTATTTATGATCACGCCTTTTGAATTGAGCATGTAAGGCCTTTGGACAATTTTTCCAATCCCAATGCATTCAATCAATGCTCCCGAGCATTCCCGGGGGCCCCTGTTCTTTTTCGTGCAATGCATATATTTTTTCGATATCATCTTAATTGGGCTTTTCTTAAAACTCTTCTACGTATAAAATATATATGCATTTAGTGAAGTTTAGTAAACACTCACGCGGAACAACGCCACCAATTTGCAAGTACTGCCAAATGCATCGGTTTTGAACCATACGCCAATGGCGTATGCGGCTATGCATTTCATGATAGGACTAATACTTGGCCGCAATCTGCATAATTAATTCGCTTTTTAAAAAAATAGAAGTATTCGGGAAGAGGGTCGACATTGTAATTGGTAATATCATTGACAATTTGTTTAAAAAGTGTAGAACTCATACGATACCTTCGCCTAAAATTCGTATTTAGGAGGATTGTTTTCGTCGCCAAAATAGTCTTCCAATAGTCGTTCTTCCGCCTCTTCTCGTTCACGTGGTATGTATATCCTATTATTACGACGCGAACCCGAACTCGAACTCCCGACTTCTGAATTATACAAAGCTAAAAATTGTTTATAAGCTTCAAAACCGCGCATATACCACTCCGATTCGTCATGAAAATAAATATTGTAATGATCATAGTTGTTGGGATTATAGTTGGGACCATAGTTGTTGGGATTCATAGTGATTATTGATGAAAAAATATGTATTGTTTTAGGTGTTGAGAAGTAACTAATAGTGAAAGTGTATATAAAAATTGAAATAATAATAGGGTATTTATAGGATTTTTAAAGTGGTAAGAATTTGAAAAACGTAGGATTTTGAACGTGAAAAAACGGCCAGTAACAAACCCAAACGTCTATATTTTTTTTTCTTACCGTTATATAACGTTACAATTTAAAAAATAAATACCTACCCAAACATTTACCACATAAATACTACCTAAAACTTTAAATACTACATAAATGCTATAGTAGTAGGAAAAAGACCTCATTCAAGAATGATTGATTAAAAAATGTACTGTGTATTAAAGAAACAACATACTATCGGCAATAGAAGCATAAATGCTGTAGTACTTCACTTTAAATGCTATACTATCAAAGAAACAGCATACTATCATTTTTTTCAAATTTTTACTATAAATGCTAAATTACTTCACTTTAAATAAATGCTAATACGTGGCATTTTGTTTACCATAAATCAAAAGCTAGAGTGTCACTCATATCCATACATTTCGTTCACAAAATATCCATACATTACCTTGTCACCCATCTTCTTCCTCCTTCACACACCTGCAAAACTTATACACACACATAAAAAAAATGAAATTCGCAATATCATCACACAAACACAAAATATCACAAACACAGAACATCACAAACACAAACAAAACGAAAACAAACGAAAAAAAAGGAAAAAAATTGCTTTGGCCTGGGCTGGTGGCCACTGCGCCAAGCCTTACCAGCCCAGCTACGGTATGGTATGCCGTGCTATAGTTTAGCGTCGAAGGCTATGGCTCAAGCCATGAGCCACTGTACCCGGGTCTCTTATGAAAGAAAGTATCTTTAGGGGGTGTTTGTTTATGCTTATATAGCGGGCTTATGACTTGTTTGGTTTTTGGCTTATGTTTCATTAGCTCATTTTTTTGGCTTATTATGATAACTATTTTCTTATATAAGCTTGTTACGGAGTATATCATCACAAACTTATATAAGCCCGTAAGTCTCAAAGTAAGCCTAAAAAATGGGGCTTATCAAATATAAGCCAAAACCAAATAAGCTCATAAGCCCCCGTATAAGCTCAAACAAACACCCGGTTAGTACACAATATGGATGTGGTTTTTCTTGTTTAGGTTCCGGCTCCCCAGGAGGGCGAGTCTTTGACTCAGTTATGCGCGTGCATACCTTCCGAAAATCATCCGTAGTGAAAAAAAGAAGTTTATTACAAAGTGCATACCCTATTCAAAATTTATTGTTTGTGTTTCGAATATGCGTAATATCTTATTGTTGGTGCTGAAGGTGCTAGCACATAAAATTCCAATGTTTTCTTCAATGCAAGCTATTGCTGTCATGTACTGTCCTTTTATAATCCGATCTTTTTCTTCCTTACAAGCCTTCTCAGGTAAAGGATAAGACGGAGGAGGACACGAAGTAGCATTCCAAAAGACCGTTGTTATTTCAGGTATACGTTCTTTTGCCCAAGTTAGCATTTTTTCCACGAAAGGGTTCTGATTCAATTTACCATCAGACATTTTTTCCCATTGAATGGCATAATTTTCACCAACAATTGTTAACAAGTCTATGGAGGTGTGTTTCTCTAGACGAGCTAGTAAGACTGTCCGACCTAGTTTTTGTAAAGCATCAACAACTTTGTAAAAGTCCAAATCACCTGCTATTAACATAAAATAGCGAGTTGTTGGGAAATTCTTTGCGAACGACAACATATCATTCATGATTATGTAATCGCTCGCGTCAGCCCCGTCCCCTGAAACATCAATGAATGATATTGCATTATTCTGGAAACCTAGTCTTTGTTCGTCGGTAAATTTGTGGGAATTTCCATAACATTTGAAGCTGCTGATACGTAAGCCTGATAAGAAGTTACTCATGAAAGTTTTGATGTTCCCAGCTGTAGTATCTACATTTTAAACCATGTTTTCCCAATCCCACCAAATTGCGAGATAAAGTTAAATGTGTAAAAAAATAATAATAATAATAATAAATAAATAAAATAAATAAATCGTGAGCCTAAGTTTGGTTGTAGCTTATTTAGCAAGTTGTATGCTATACTAGTTTCCTTATTAGAGATGCTAGAACAACATCAATTGTATGCTAAAGGAAAAGAATGCTACAACAATTAGTGTCGTCAATACTACAGCTGGGAACATCAAAACTTTAATGAGTTCCTTTTTACCAGGCTTGCGTATCAGCAACTTCAAACGTTTTGGAATTTCCACAAATTAACCGATGAACAGCGACTAGGTTTCCAGAATAACGCATTATCTTTCATTGATGTTGCGTAGGTCGACGCGAAATGCATTACATAATCATGAGTGATATGTTGTGTTCGTGAGAAGAATTCCCAAACAACTCGCTATTTTATGTTAATAGCAGGTGATTTGGACTTTTACAAAGTTGTTGGTGCTTTACATAAGCTAGGTCGGACAGTCTTACTAGCTGGTCCAGAGAAACACACCTCTAGCGATTTGTTAACAATTGTTGGTGAAAATTATGCCATTCCATGGGAAAAACTGTCCGATGGTAAATTGAATCAGAACCCTTTCGTGGAAAAAATGCTAACTTGCGCAAAAGAACGTGTACCTGAGATAACAACGGTCTTTAGGAATGTTGCTTCGTATCCTCCTCCGTCTTATCCTTTACCTGAGAAGGCTTGTAAGGAAGAAAAAGATCAGATTATAAAAGGAGAGTACATGAAAGCAATAGCTTGCATTGAAGAAATACTAGAATTTTATGGGCTAGCACCTTCAGCACCAACAATAAGATATTACGCATATTCGAAACGCCAATAATAAATTTTGAATAGGGTATGCACTTTGTAATAAACTTTTTTTTTTCACTACGGATGAAAAATACCATCTAGCTAACGTAAGATAAAAGGATTCTTTAAAGTGTCTTAACTTGCATGAAACCAAAAAAAAAAATAATAATAAAATTACGACATTGGAATCTCAAATGATATGTATTTGGGCTCTGGATTAAAAAATGTAATATATTTTGGGCTTCAATTATTGACATGGATGGACAACTATCGGCCTCTAGCAGTGTAGCCCACAAGACAAATTTCTCAATATGTGGTCATGATGAAACTTTGTAACAAAAAATAATGGTTTATACAAAGTTAATGTGCAATATATGATAAAGAAGGGCAAGAATGCTCTTAAGTTGTATAAATGAGGTCATTAGACTGGGTGTTACGGTGGTGGCCTCCAACACGCGCCACCACCATAAAACTTGTTCCTAAACACGCGTCAAGGACAAGATTTGCAGTGGTTTGGTGGCACCACCAAACTTGTTTTTCATCTTTTTTTGGGTTGTGTGTGTGTTTGTGAGATATATTTGTATAAAGTGGAGTACTTTTATATTTTTGTTTCAGTGCCACACCATATGCCTATTTGATGTAAATTGATAGCGGTAATAATGATGTGATATTGACATAAAAATTTGAACGTGTGTTCGTTTTGTTACTGATTGAAAAGACTATTGTAAGTTAAAATTTGTATTATAACAAAACTTGTATCTAACACCATTTATGATAGATTTCTCCTCCACGTTACTCACCTCAAAACATCACATTTGACACCATTTTGAACCACCAAGTTCATGAACCTTTTTCATTGTTTTTCATATTATTGATGCTTTTCATCCCCACTATAAAAAGCCATAAAACTATAAAACAACTTCTTTAATAAGTGAAGAAAAGAAAACCATCAATAAAGTATTTTTAAAAGAATTAGAGAAAATGACTTCAGGGACTCGAAGTTTACAATACTCCTCATTTGAGTTTTTCAGTTGGAGCTAAAAACTATATATATATATATATATATATATATATATATATATATATATATACTAGACTTTAAGACCCCATGCCTGCGGTATGAAGATAATTAACAATATGGGATATTCTGTAAGTGTTTCAGAACATGCGATAATTCAACTCAAGCAAAAATTCTTAACATGTATTAAAAAACATATAAAAATATTTACTAAAACTAAAAATAAAAATATTACATCATTATGATAACTAACAACGCTATCGTCAGATAAAATTTTTAGTACACGCCATATGAGGGTGAATCGACTTGATTTGAACTATTTGATTGACTTCACTTTGTAGCTATCATCCATCAATGCATTGATATTCGACCCAATCAAAAAACTTCAAACCTAAGAAACTTAACAAAAATATATACACCGACATAATGTATTTGACAAAATTATTTCGTAAAACTTGTATATCTTTAAAATTAATGCCGAACAATCAATGTTTAAAGCAATCAATCACCATCATTATAAGCAATATTTGGAAACGGATTGATTAACGATTTAATGCGCAAGAACAAGAACAAAAAAATGAACCCCGCGACTATATAATATATCGATACAATGCTTTGTGATTATAAACATTCAAGTTATTCACAACAATATCTCTGCAATTTCAATTATATATAAATGTCAAAAAAATATTTTTAAAATCATATGGTCATTGCACATATTTCAATATTTAAGAACTCAGACGCATATGATACACACACTAGAAGTAAAACATAACAATAAAAAATAAGTTGTAATATGGTACCTTATAAAATAAAATATGTTGATAAAATTTTAGAAATTATTAATGTTGAGATTAAATAAATAAAAATATATATATATATATATATATATATATATATATATATATATATATATATATATTTTGAGAAATTATATTAGTAAAAGTTGTCAAAATGTGTCATGCATTTCTTTGAAATTTTAGGTGTGAATTATTATGGTAGCTATTTCATTAAGGACAAATTCTTTGAATTTTTATAAAGAAAATTTAGTTTGAGAGAAATTTTAGAAATTTAACATTACTCACTTTTTAAATTTCAAAAACATTGATACATGCTTTGTATGTATAATAATAAAAAAAGTTGTATTGACTTTCCAACATTGAATGTGCCGAATCTGTTTTCATTTAATATTAGTTTGAATTTTAAATGGTAATTATATATACATATAGTTAAAGACGAGTACTGCATAGTAAATCGGATTTGACAGATCGCTTAGTGATAAAAATGTTTATGGGTTATAAACTAAAATAATACAAGTTTGAAGATTTGGGTATTAAACATAATGTTTGAAACCCGGGTCGACCTGCGGTTCAACTGGTTGAATCGCTTTGGTCGAAAAATGAATCGATTTGAACCGGGTCAACCCGACGGTTGGGTTCAACACGGGTGAAATTAAACCGGTCAACCCGTCGGGTTTGAAGCATCCCGGTCAACTCGGTTTCGATGTGTATTAATAGTTTACTTTTTAAATATATGTTTTCAACATTTCTATTTTTAGTTTCAACTTTGCTTTTTGTTTTTCTTTATATATATAGTATAGCGATACCTCGCGACGCATTAACGAGAAATAGATCTCGATGAGGCCTCGATTTACCGCTTGTATCGGTTTCAACGGGTCCTCTTGGTTCATTTTCGATTACTTTTATTGGTTAGTCGAACCTGCAAACCGGTTCCCGGTTGAACCCGTTGGTCCGGTCCGGTTTTCAAAACTATATGTACCATCAAATTGTTAGCTTGTATGAAACTTTGTGTGTTTTATTAATTTGTATAATTTGTATAATAACACGTATTTTTCATTTTTGGGTGTTTTAAAAATAACATTAATTAGTGTGTTTAATTATTTTATATTATGGATTTTGTTGTAGCTTGTTTAAATTGTATATTGTGAAAAATATTATCAGACTTTTTAAGCATTTTGAAAGTGTTTTAATTGTTTCTATTTAATTTGGTGAATATGCTTTTAGTCGTTGTAAAATATGAATAAATCAATGTACTTTTAAGTAATGGGTGTTTTAATAAGATTATTAATTACATTATACATTTCTCTCACCTTTGACTTTCAACTTTCAACTTTCAATTTTCACTTTCACCTTTGACCATTTTTCTATTTTATATAGTAAAGATATATATATATATATATTTTACTCTTGTGTAAAAACTAACTCGAAAAATAATATTGAATTCTCTGACTTTTACTCAAAACTTTTTTTGATGATGTATTGTGCATAATGGACCTATAAATATAAGTCCCGATCTGCAAAACGACTTATAATTCGGAGTGAGTCGTCCGGAACGACCATGACAACATATAGTTGATGGACATTGATATAACTTGAACAAACATAACAACATTCATGAAAGATTTTTAAGGTTATAAACTTATAACTTAAAAACAAGACCAAAAAAATATAAAAAAATAATGGATATATTGCATATTAATTGCGAACTGTTACAAAATAAATTAATGTTTCTTTCTCACACTTGTCTTCCTTACTTTTTATCAAGGTTATAAATAGCGTGGGGCGTGGCGTGACGGCATGACCAAATTTCACGCTTTTGTGGCTAAAACGAAACTTTTTCGTTTATAAGGCATGACATAAGGCGACACAAATTATGAAAATATTTTATATATTTATATCATAATTCATATATACCGAGTTTACAAAAGCATGTGTTATAAAGCGGCATGACGGCATGACATGACGTCATGATCAAACCTCACGCCTAGGACCTTTGCGAGCCTTTTAAAATAGTGCTTTTTATATCTCGTGATATAATTTCTCTATTCTTATTCTTGACATAATTTCTCCATTCTTATTAGTTACTCCAATAAATATTATTTCTCTACTCAATTTACTCATAGGAAGTTATTACGATTTTTAGATACAAACATTTTATTTTCTTTTATATCTTTCAAAAAACATCTACGCACTTTATTTAACAAATAGAAAGTAAGAAAATAAATTACTAAACGATTTATATCAAAAATCTTGAAAATTAACCATCTTTATCAATTTTGCTACATATGTAAAGTAACCATCTTCATTAAAAATTAATCATCTTTATCAATTTTGCTACATCTTCATTAAAATTAATTCTCAATAAATTTCAGTTGTAATGCATACGAAACTAAAATCATGAAACCATATATAAACTGGAAAAAAATTGTGTAAGAGTGTGAAAAAATTATGTTGTATGTAAGTAAATGATAATTTTGACATCTAGAAGAATAGTCATTCATTTATCAATATCTTACAAAATTGTATCAAGTTAGAAATAACTGATATCGTAAAAAAGTAATGTAAAGTAACTAAGGTTTTCAAGGTCGGGATCCTACTCAAGATCATTTTTGTATTCGCAATATTGTGATCGTAAGATCATATCAGGATCTTAAGATCCTACTCTAATGTTATTTCTTAATAGTGTTTGTAATATTATACAAATCTACAAATTATTACACATTATAAACACAAATAATTAAAAAGATTAACATATTGTTTTTTTTTTTTTTAATTTTACAAAAAAATGACCTATAATTTTGTAGTTTTTTAGTTTGTAATTTGAGAAAAGTAAGATCGAATCGGATTATATCTTAAGATCATATGGTCAAGATTGGGATCCTATAAGATTTTAAGCTTGCAAAGATACTATGTAGAATCCGGATCGTTTTTGCTTTACAGTATCGTAAAATTATAAGATTCTAAGATCAAGACCTAACTCCAAAACAAAAAAAAAAAAAAAACTTCTCATACCATCTTTTACGAGTTTAAAAAAGTAAAGTAAAGTAAAATAAAGGGAAAAAATCATTAAATAGTAATGAAGTTTTATTAGTGTTCCAATTTAGTCACTCATATTTTTTTTGTTGAGGTTTAACCACTCAGGTTTTACAAGTGTTTCATTTTTATGTAACTTTTATATTTGAGTGACCAAAACGGAACAGTTCTCAAACTTCGTATTATTGGTGACTTATATTTTTCTTAAGTGTGCATAAGTTGGTTGTACATCGAGTTAGTTGAGATTAGTGATTTTCAGGTGGTGGGTGGTTATTATCAAGGTACAACCAAACAATGCACTGATTTTAAACATTTACACAACAATGTAACACTTTTTAAACTTCAATGATTTTTGTAGTTAATATAAAGTTTGAGTGACTGAATTGGAACCGTGATGAAACTTGATTACTATTAGGCAACATTTTTCCTAAAATAAATGATATCGTCGATCATATAAATCCAAATTTCCCAATTTACATAGCTACTCACGACCTTAAAAAGCAAATAGAGTAAATTGCATTTTTGGTCCCTAAGGTATGGCCAAATTGCAGCTTTTGTCCCCAACGTTTTAAAAATGCAGCGGTAGTCCTCATTTTGAATGTTTTGTTGCATGTTTGGTCCTTAAATTGCAGATTTATTCCTAAAACTTTGAAGTTTCGTTGATGTTTGGTTCCTAAATTGCAGATTAATGACCAAACATGCAAAGAAAACCCTCAAAATGGAGACTATCGGTGCACTTTTAAAATGTTAGGGACGAAACCTGCAATTCGGCCATACCTTAGAGACCAAAAATGCAATTTACTCAAGCAAATATTTGATCCTATTTTTATATTAAAAAAACAAACAAAACAAAACAAGAAAAGGTGTTATAAAAAAGGAACCAAGAATAAGCAAACACTTGTATCATTTCACTGATTACTCTCCACCGATCGACATTCTCTGTAAGCCTTCTTCTCTCTTTTCTTTCTAAAATTTTATTTTTATTATCATCTTTAATTACTTTTGATGAAGATCCCTTTATTGCTGTTAATTATCTCATGTTACTTTTGTCTTAAGGTTTACTGTAGTATTATTTATTTATTTGTTAGTAAATTAGACCCTTTACGTATTTGTGCACAAATTAGTGTTTATACACCAAAAGGATCAATCTTGGACATATATATCATGTACCCACTTTGTAAATCAAACCATTTTCCAAGAAACTTGTGTTTTTCTTTAGGGCTAATGATTTGGAAATGCATCTAACTTGTCATTTTTTGTTGTTTCGTGTAGTCATCTTTTATTTTTGTTATTAAAACACAAACCTTTCAAATTTCGACCTTTATGTGTATTTTATGACTATTTTACCCTTACTTTTTAGAAGGGTAAAATGGTCATTTTTGTGAACAAAATACACACAACGGTGGAAATTTGAATGATTTGTGTTTAAATTGCAAAAATAAAAGATGACTGCACGAAACAACAAAAATTGACAAGTTGGATGCATTTTCAAGTCATTAGCCCTTTCCGTCATCACTATTATGAAAGAAAGTATCTTTAGGGGTATTTGTTTCGGTTTATATGTGGGCTTATTAGCTTGTTTGGTTTTCGGCTTATGTTTCATAAGCCCCATTTTCGGCTTATTTTGAGAACTGTTGGCTTATATAAGCTTGTTATATCATAACAAACTTATATAAGCCGTTAAGGCTTAAAATAAGCCTGAAAACTGGGGCTTATCAAATATAAGCCGAAACCAAATAAGCTCGTAAGCCCACGTATAAGCTCAAACAAACACCTGGTTAGTACACGACATGGATGAGGTTTTTCTGACTCAGATGTATATGGCGGCCTAACCGATGTATCCCCACGACTGTTTTTGACCCTTGGCCGCGTACCTAGTTAGGTGCCTTACCACTAGGCCATATGCGATGGTTAAAGAAAGTAACTTTAGCGGATGTTGTTTTTCTTGATTCTGCATAAATTGCCCCAAATTTTGATTTTTGTCCGCTGATCACTCTTTTGGTATTGGGTCACTTTTTGATAATAAAAAAAAAATCAAAACTTTAATTTCGATGGGACTATGAGATTGAAAGATTTTTTTCTTTTGTGAAAGTTTCAGCTAATGAGTATGCAGTGTTCTTTACTTACAACACAATGTTACTAGTTGTCTAAGTGCTGCTCATATCAGCTCATAAACCGTCAGTCTTGTGGAAACTTAGGTGTCATATCACAATAATTTAAGCAAAATGTTATAAATCTATCTTGCAATAATATATTATAAGAATCTTGAATTTTCTTTATTTCTACTAAAACGAGTACCTTTCCTACAATCATTAAGCTGTATGTCTCTTTGTTGTCTGTTGAGAAAGGAGTAGCTTTTTGCTTATTCAAAGTACTTATAATGCACTTCCATTATCAATCTTCTGATTTACAACCTGTAATTATGAACAGAGTAGCAGCCGAACATTTTCCATTATGTCTGAGGCTGCATCCAGTGTCCCAAGTGCTGAAGTTTTGGAATTCCCAAAGAAGGATAACCGTCGTTTCTTACATGCTGTCTATCGTGTTGGTGATCTTCAACGCAGCATCAAGTACATCAGCACATCTTCGACATTTTCAACCAATATACTACAGTATACACGTTTTGCTCATTTGTTTTTACTGTATTTATCTCAGGTTTTACACTGAAGCCTTTGGGATGAAGTTGCTTAGGCAAAGGGACATACCAGAGGAGAAGTACTCAAATGCTTTTCTTGGATTCGGTCCCGAAGAATCAAACTTTGCTGTGGAGCTTACGTACAGTATGTTTCTGAATATAAAAAGCAATATTATTTTTGTCTTTCGGGTTCATGATGTTATTTTCATGCTTGTTAATCTATATGTTAATGTACAGATTATGGAGTGGATAAGTACGATATAGGAACCGGATTTGGGCATTTTGCAATTGCTACTGCTGATGTATGTCTTCCGATTATATATTACTTGATGTGATGTCAAATATAAATCGAATTTTTAGTGCTAATTTGGGCGGGCTTTCGGTAGGTCTACAAACTTGCTGAGGACATCAAGACCAAAGGTGGAACCATTACAAGGGAGGCAGGTCCAGTTAAAGGTGGGACGAGTGTAATTGCTTTTGCTAAAGACCCCGACGGTTACCTTTTTGAGCTCATTGAAAGGCCTGGGACTCCTGAACCTCTCTGTCAAGTTATGCTCCGTGTTGGTGATCTTGAACGCTCGATCAAGTTCTATGAAAAGGTATAGTTTTCTTATTTATCTTGTTGATAACTCGAAATTAACTTTTTACTTATGCATTAAGCTAATATCTTGATCCAATTTTGTGCAGGCGTTGGGGATGAAGTTATGCAGGACAATTGATAGACCAGAACAGAAGGTATATAATTTATTTAGTCATTGTAATCATGGTTTCATGTACCAATTTAAGTTACTAAAACATTGTTCGCAACACAGTACACTTTGGCGATGATGGGGTATGCTGAAGAAAAAGAAACAACTGTTTTGGAGCTCACATACAATTATGGTGTAACCGAGTATACTAAAGGAAATGCATATGCACAGGTGAATCTTTTACATTGAGTTTGTGGATTCATTATGTTATTTTCATTTTAATAGTATATTAACTACTTCGAATTTGGTGTTGTGTGACGTTTATATAGGTTGCAATTAGTACCACTGATGTGTATAAAAGCGCTGAAGCTGTCAACCATGTCATCCAAGAGCTTGGTGGAAAGGTTACCAGGCAAGCAGGCCCACTTCCCGGGCTTGGTACTAAGATCGTTTCTTTCCTTGACCCAGATGGCTGGAAAACGGTAAATCTTACTCTTACACTGTAACATTGAAGATTTTCTTTATCTTATATGTTGTCCAGTTTAACGTAAATGTGATTATGGGGCTACAATATGTCTTTTGGTCGAGTCTTCTTCGGTATTGATAAAAAGGTGTAATCTTTCATCCGTTGTTTATTTTAGGTTCTGGTTGATCATGAAGATTTTCTGAAAGAGCTTCACCAGAAAGAGTAACTTGGTCAAATGTACTGCGTTAGGTATCGTGTAGTTGTCCTGAGTGCAATCGCTATGAATAAAGTTATGTGCCATTTTTGGCACGTAACATCTATATGTAACATGAACCTCGTTGTCTAGGTGATTATTGCATATAGAGATACGGTTGTATGGGTTACTATTGCATATAAAGAGACGGTTTGTGTGATGATTGTTGCTAGCAAGTTTATTATGTTGCTTGATGTTTCAACCCTTTATTTTATCTGCATTCTGCAATCACAAAACGCAGTACTCAGAATTTATGTTTATATTGGGGCATTGGTTTCCAATCATCTGGAATGATCTTTTTATACAAGTAATCTAAAATGACAAAGTTGACATACAAAATGTTCATCTTCAGAACAGCGTTCACTGGATAACTACGAAAAAACACGATATCATCTAGCAAATTACTGCAAATAATTGTGAAAAGCCAGTCAAACACATTCAATTTTTTCTCAGTTTAATCTTGTTTCTTTACATGTTTAGAGGTCTAAAATAGAGTAAACTTGTTCTGTGTATTGGTCTACTCTGATTTTCGCAGTCAATTCAAAATTTTAGGATTTTTTCTGGTTCCGAAAAAAGAAATTATCCGTTCTTAATCACCAAACTTGATGTGAGGTTTTGTACAACTTGTTATATTTTGCATTTTGCATTCTGCAATCACAAAATGTTGTTCTTGGGATGATCATTTTGAATAAGTTCTTTGACACGACAGAATTAATTTACGAAATGAATAGCTGAACAGTTAAATCCAGGACATTCCTGTTTTTGCACACAATCATACATGCACTTATATCTAAGCACACCTGCACACATTCACTTGTCAGAGTTTTCTGGGATGCAATTTCCTTACTTTCGGGTTTATCTTGAGGTAGGGGTAGGATCTGTCTACATTCCACCTCCACCATACCACGCCCCAGCGGGATTGGATACGTTGTTGTTGTTAAATCCAGGACACTGCTCATTTACAGCACCGTATACACTGGATAGCTACCCAGAACACGGATAAATGTAGTAAATTCCTGCAATCAGTTAGAAAAAAAAAAGTCAGGTTTCCGTTCATGTTTAGATCTCTAAAATAAACTAAAACTGTCTGCCTTTGTCTACATTGACTTTTGCAGTCAAAGTTGTGATTCTAAATATCAAAGTAGACATCACCATGCTACAATTTTGGGACCAGTTTCACACTTTTCTGCCGATTGTGTTTAGAAATTTACTTTGATGGAAAAATTTGTTGTCAGACTTGATGAGATTATCTCGATTTAGAAACTGAAAACCTGCAAGTTTGACCTTGCAACTTCTCTCATTGTTACTGAATGCAAGATAGATTAACGAAAATAATGTCCTTTATTTTTTTATAATATTTATTCCTTTTTGTAGATTTGCTAAGCTAACGCTTTATGGATACTGGATACAGGTGTACTACAGAAGATCTTGCCTTGAGATGAGTGAGAGCAAGTTGGGCACGAGGATCTGCCATTGTAGCTTCAAAGTCGATGTAAAAAAGGTAGCCGAAGTACCTGTATCATACCCAAATCTTTCAACAACTTTACCATAAATACTCATGCAGAATCGCTATGTTAAATGTAACACTCACACTGGATTTCCCTTGTTACTGTCATCAAAAATCCTAAGTGGACGATTTCTTTGTGGCCTGCTGTCGATCTGAAATCAGATACGGGGAAGCCAAGATGTTCACAAATGGTTAGGTTAAATTAAGAATCTAGACGATTAAAAAAGGACGACGAAAACGAGAGATTACTTTTGATAAGTGGATGTCCCTGTGAGCGAAAACAGCCAATGCTTTGAATAGAACTCCAGGACCTTCTTTTAATGTAAAGACAACGCTTGTCTTGAAAAATAATTCAAAAGGTCAAAGTGTCAAATAAACTTAAAGAAAGATGATTAGAAGATAGAGAAACAATCTTTACCTTATGGGGTTTGTCGATTCTAGGGATTATAGGTTCCCTTGCCAGTATCAGAAAACGAGTAATATTATCTGAATCATCCTGGTGAAAGCAACAAAAGTATTATGCTATTGAACGCTTCATTACGAATTATACTAACATCAAACCTGGATAGTTTGTGCTACAATGTCAAGACCATAGATTTCTGCAGCTCGTAAACTTGCAATTGCTCCAGTCTCTCGTACGCCATCCAACGCTACAATCTGTTTGGAAAATAACGTAACTGCAGAGAAATAAAAAGCAATACATTCCCTCCATCCCCTTTTAAATCTTTATGTGTCCCGTACATTAACACAACCTGATGTTCTTGCATCATCCTAATTTTTTTAGAGTTTGATTTCAATTTCTTTTGTGTTTAAACGAGTGTAATGGTAATTATGGTTAAGTTCATGGACTCCTTATTTGAGCCGGAGGGAGTACGATATGGTACCTGAGCTGCACCAGCAGTGTCTTCGGTGCTAACTTTCACAATGCCCAACTTGTTCAACATAATCTCACATTGCTCAAGTGCCTGTAATATTGCGAAATTTTTATAACAAAACTCATTAAACTCGGTAATAAACTTCAAACTTAACCTGAGGGTCGCTTAAAACATGTGTTAGTTCCTCTTTTCTTACTCCAGGTAATCCCAAGAGGTAATGATTAACAACCAGCTCAACTTCACCAACAATGTGCAGCCTGTGACGAAGTAATAAATCATAATTCCGATGAATACTTCCACCTACAGAATTCTCTATTGGAACTTGGAAGTACTCCTTTGTCCACTAACCACAATTCAACGGCCTGCAGATTAGAATACAGAATATACTTATTAAGCACTTCGAGTAAAAACTTAAAAGACCTGAGGAATAATGATACCTTGAATACAGATTCAATCTGATCACATGGAACTGTTTTGCACATTGGGTATGCTCTAAGGGCTGCAATCTCACTATATATCCCCGGTAAACCCTACAGAATCCCAAATATATCATATATACGAGTTAAGTATAAAACTATAAAGATATTGGCGTAGGATAGTAGTGAGTTTGTGTTACCTGGTAGGCAACTCGGACCTTTGTACCATTGCTACCGATAGGGTCATGATCCGTAGCAGATAATGGTCCTGAAATACACATGCATAATGGGTCGATTTATGTGTGCTTATATAAGTAATTTTCATAACATCGTTGTTTTGATGGTAATCTTCGTTTTAAGTACTTTAACCACATAAATTACAGACGGGGTTGTTATTAAATCTAAAATTTGCCTTTTTCCATCAAGTCATTCAAGTTACGCCGACCATATTGTGTGTCTGCTTGTTTAACCAGGGGTCGACAAACAAATGAAAATTTATCATTGTTCAAGGTCAACATATTATGTCTAACCAAGTGCATACAGACACAAATTGATAGATTGCACAAAGGATCATATTAAAAAACCACAAAGACATGCTAAAAGTAGTCTTCAAACACTCACTTGAGAGAGAATGCAAATCTTTATGAAACCCTTTGAGCTCAGTGATCTGGGACTCGTCAATTCTTTCGTCTGTTGAACTTGAACCCGTACCATATAGACTTGTAAACCTCTTATTTTCAAAATTGTTATGTCTCAAAATCTCGCATTTAGCAAGATTAACTCTACAACTGCTAAAAAGATGAACTTTTTTCTTGTTCTTAACAAAACAAGACGCACCCAATTGAGAATGCGACTGATTGGCACCCGCCCACATTGGTAAAACCTTCAAAGCCATCCACTTTGTACCAAATTTTAAGATTTTGAATACTTGCAAACAGAGTAAGGTTCTTACATAGCTTTTTTTTTCAGGTAAAATTTGAGGTAGGTTTCAACAAGCTTTTGAACCTTTCAAAAGATTCCACAAAACAATGTTGCCAACATGTTAGTGTGTGCATTTTGGTTTAGAATATTGCAAATTGCTAAACTTGACTCTTTCCATTCTTAGTAATGCCCTTTTTGGTATCATCCGAAAATTATATGTATATGGAAATTACTTCTCCTTCATCTAAATCAATGTTCTTTAACTTTGATTTCTCAAAATTTTGTTTTCCGCATTGTTACAAATCAATGTTCTAAAGCTTTTATTAGAACTTGAATATGCGACCCCTCAGCATATTCAACTAATGCATCAGAACTCAGAAGATAATAAAGTGTCAAGAACAAAGACGCCCATACAGATCCACAACAATGAGACAGATCAAACACGAATAGAGGAAGATGAAATGAACGAGAAGAATTTATTAGACTATAAAACTATAAAAGTTGTCACAATGTAATCATGTACTTGAATTGAAATGAAGCTTATAACTGTGTATATGCACATAAGGAATTTACATTTGCCAGTTTCATTAGTGAAATATTAATCCTACTGCATTTCTAGAGATCCAAACGTGTTTTCACCGCTGTAGCTCATGTAGAGGAAGCCATCTTCATCCTTGTTTTCCTCATAAATTGCAGACATCAAAGCAGCTGTTAACAATCAGACACCAACAGCAAAGATGAGTTAAGCATGAAGAACGATGATCAAGAATAGAGCTTTTGGTGAGCCTAGCCCGAGCTTGAGATTTCTTTATCTCAATAAGTCATGAGCACACAAGCTCGGGCTAAACTTGGCTCAGAGATATTGCAAAGTAACAGATGAGATAACGTAAAGGAGGATTTGGGTCTCACCAGTTGGTGGTAGCATGTTCTTGACAAAAACAAATATAGCCTTCTCGGCGCTAAGCTTGATCCTCTTACGAACCACATAAACGAACTGCCCAACAGTCAAATCAGCCGGTACCAGATATCTGCAATTCATGAACATACACATTTAGTGTTCATATCTGACACCATTTAGAAGAAAATAACAGATGGAAATTTCAAAGATGGACATTAAACATACTTCTTTTTGTCTATTTCGGGAATGTCGGTTTTCTCAGCTCTCTCGACAATCACCTGAAAAGTAAAACTTGACTTAAGAGACTGTTTAAAGACAAAGGGTGATATAACATAAGGTATGATAGTAAGGAAACCAAATGTCGTACAGGTACTCTGTCAGGATACTTCTCTCTGATGCGAGTGGATTCAGCCTGCCTCTTCTCTATATAAGCAAAAACAAATACATTTTCATTAGAGATATACACAAGTTAATGTTTCTCATCAATTCTGTTTAGCCCATTCACACACGCCTTGGTAATTGTAAGTTTACGCCTTGCTAAATCTAAGCACGCCGCAATGAGCGAATGGTAGACATTCTATTGCTGATTAACCTAATACAGTTCATTAAGACCCATCATGCCTCGTTTACTAAAAAAACACACGTTCAACAAACGAAACACAATTATCAAACGTAAATGCCAAAGACTAAAGCAAAACTATCAATCTAAGGGGATGTTTGGGACTGCTCGCTAAGATTGCTTATGGTTTTTGACATAACCGGATACTGTTAGATAAACAGTCCTAAACACCCTCAAAACCCTCAAAACTGCTTATCTGTTATGAGCAAATAAACAATCCCAAAAACTTCTTTTGACATATTTGGCTTTTCATTATAAACAAACCATCATTCTTCTAGACACGCTTTAAAATTTACAAGAACGTGATTCAGGGTGGCCAGGGAAAGGGTCTGAACATGCCTTGTCCCACATCGTTCATGAATAGAGGAGACGCTGGGTATTTAAGGTACAATAACTAGTCCTTGAATTGGTGGATGCGTTTTAGTATAATGTATGGGCATTATATGAAGAACAAAATCGTGAGGCAGAGGTGCCAAATCGGACAATATCTACCATTCATGGGCCGGTTCGTACCAACTTTGTAGAACCCTTTAATGAATCTTAAGTGAATCCTGAAGATGCTTGACAACCCTTTAACAAAACTTAAGTGGCCCGGGAAAAGGTCAGAAACGATCACGGGATACGCAGTTAGGCCAAGTACATTTAAGTCAAAGACTCAACCTCACAAGCAAACTATAATTAGGCCATGTACATTTGAATCAAAGACTCGCCCTTCGTGACAACCTAAACTAGAAAAACCTGATCCTTAAATTACCAATATCAATAACAAAAACAACCTAAACACGGAAAACCTCATACGTTTACCCGTTTACGATCACCGGATAAGCAGTTAGGCCAAGTACATTTAAGTCAATGCTTGCCCAATCTAGCAAACTATAAGGCCGCGTATGTGGGTCTATTTATAAGGCCATGTACATCTGAATCAAAGACTTGCCCTCCCTCCTAACCAAAACACGAAAACCTCATCCATTTACCCGTTTACGAATCAAGAACCAAAACTTATCATCTATGATCTAGCAAACTATAAGGCGCGTATGTGGGTCTATTTATAAGGCCACGTACATCTGAATCAAAGACTCACCCTCCTAAACAACCTAAACACGGAAAACCTCATCCATTTACCCATTTAAGAATCAAGAACCAAAACTTATCATCTATGATCTAGCAAACTATAAGGCGCGTATGTGGGTCTATTTATAAGGCCACGTACATCTGAATCAAAGACTCGCCCTCCCTCCCTAACAACCTAAACTAGAAAAACATATCATGCATGATCCTTATATACAACCAATATCAAAAACAACAAAAACATTAAAACATACCCAAAGGGTGTTCAATCTTGAAAGAAGAGCACTTAACCATGGCTGATGTTGAACTTTCTGAAAATTTCAAACAATTAAACAACATTGTTATTATAACACCTACCAAGAACCCAAAAAGATTGAATCTTTATAACAAAAAAGGAATAAAGATTATAAGGAGGTGATGAATTACGTTGGTATTAGGAAACCCAAAGAAGAACGCAAAGAAAAGATTGATAAAATGTCAAAATCAAAGAATTATTTGATTGGTATTTAAGAGGGAAAATTAAAGAGTTGTTGTTTTATTCCAACACGGAATGAGAAAGATGCAAGTTTTGTGATTTCCCAATTCTACAAGAAATCTCTTTTTCTATTTTTTATTTTATTCTTTATATTTTTGTTACTAAATTAATAGAGTTAATTGGATCTTCTCTCTATTAGGTTTGGTTCCTCAGACTAGTAAGAAGTGTAAATCAAAAGGACCAAACCCGATACAGGTAAAATACCATAAGGAAAGGATAGTAAAAAAATGCAAACCACAGAGACCAAACCCGGTACGGGTGAAAACCATAAAAAGGATGACCAATTTAGTTAAACACGACAAACCACAAGAACAATTTATGAAATTAACTCAAATTAGTATTTCAGACGTCTCTATTTTACACCACTAAAAATAGATAAATAATTATGATCAAATTTATCATATTACGGCGTACTTTTGTTGCATGTATTTATTTTTACAAATTAAAAAAAATACTTTAAGTAACTAGTTAAGGGTAAAACTGACATTTTGTTAAAAAGTAAGAATAAAAAAACAGTAATAATCATGTTTTGTTTAAGCTGCGTGTTTTTTGTCGCAAGACAATTATTTTGAAACGGAAAGAATAGTTTTTAGTCCAATTTATAAGTTCATGTTTATTTGGGTTCCATTTGAAACTTTAGTCGATCAAAATAGATTTTAATGGATTGAGATGGTATTTGATTAGTGAAAACTAAAAAGTGTAGTTAGGGATAAGGTGCATAAGTTTATATCTGTGAAAATTGGTGATGGTAGATTATGCAAGATGTGGTTTGATAACTGGTGTGCTCAGGGCCCTCTGTATAAGATTATTGATAAGAGAAGTTTGGATAATTCTGGGATTGGTAATAACATTTGTGTTGCTGTTATGACTGATGGGTATTCTTGGTCTTGGCCTACTGATTGGGTTGATAAGTTTAATCTTAATGTTCCTATTCCTTGTTTGGTGCATGGTTGTAAGGATAAAACTGTTTGGATTGATAAGAAAGGTAAAGATTCTAGTTTTAGTGTTAAAGAGGTTTGGAAGGTTATTAATGAGGATTCTTCTAATGTTATTTGGTATGATCATGTTTGGTATAATCAGTGTATACCAATGCATGCTTTTGTCCTGTGGGTTGCTATTAAAGGTAGATTGAAAACTAAAGATAGGCTATCTAAATGGTTTACCATCCAAGATCAGTTATGTTTGTTATGTAGAGCAAATGATGAATCCCATAACCATTTATTTTTTGACTGCCCTTTTTCTAAAAGATTGTGGGAAAGATTAAAGCTTTTAGCATATATGGAGGGTAAGAGTAACAATTGGCCATCTATCATCTCTGGTATTGTGAATTTCCCTGCTAGAAACAAAATATGGAGTGTTATTCAAAGGCTTGTGCTTGGAGCTGCTGCCTACTTTACATGGCAGGAGAGGAATATCAAGAGAACTCAGTTTGTTGATAGATCTGTTGAGTGTCTATTCAAGATTATGGTTGATTCTGTTAGACTTAAATTGATGGGGCTACCTTTGAAGTGCTCTGCTGATGTGATTAAAGCAGCAAAGATATGGAATTTTCAAGTGTGCAAGTCTGAGCAATATAAGCAGTTATTGCAGGATTTGAGTACTAACTCTATTTGATCTTGTTGCTTTTAGATGTGCAGTTTATATTGCTGATATGGAGTGCTATTTGGTGACTCTTTGTTATATGTTGAAGAATGGTTCTGTGGATTGCATGTTTCCGTTGAAGAATCTTAGCAGCTATTGCACTCTTTTTTCCTCTCCTATAGGTTTTTCCCGGGTTTTACTTAAGTAAGGTTTTTAAGGAAGCAAAGTTGCTAGGATGGGAGGGTGTTAGTCTTGATGTTGTTATGGTTCTTTCCTGTTATATGAGATCAGATGCAGTTTCTGGGATGGAGTTTTGCTGTGGTGGGTTTGTTTGTTGATCTGCAGTTGTTGTTTTTCTTATTGATGTTGTATGTTGCCAGGGCTTAGTATTTGCTTCTTGTAATTGTTAGTTGGGATCAAGGTATGGTGATGGATTGGAATGCTTTGATTGGTCTCAAAGTATTTCATGGATTCAGAGTGTTTTGGTCCTAGCTATCTAGTTGCAAGTTTAGCTTTTATCTTATGTTGTCTTTGGTTATTTGGTAGGATTTTGTTATGATGTATTTTCGTTGGTTGTATCTTGTACTTTGGCTTTTTTGGCCCGTTTCCTTAATAAAGTTTACTTTTAGGAAAAAAAAAAAAAAATCTTACACTACATGTAATTTGAAAGTGAAGTAATAAGAGTCCGTTTGGTTCGGAGGAATCCTAAGGATTCTGGTGGAATTGGAATCCAATTCCATTTCATAACGTGTTTGGTTGAAAAATTTTAAGAATTTGGAATCTGAATTTCATTCCTTATTTTGTTTGGTTGGCAAACGGAATGGAATGAAATTCCTTCAAAATCCCATATATATGGATTTCAACATTCCATGGCAATATGAGAAGGATTGTTTACAATTCCATGGAATTCATATTATTTTTTATCATTGTCATTGCTATTATTATTATTATTATTATTATTATTATTATTATTATTATTATTATTATTATTATTATTATTATTATTATTATTATTATTATTATTATTATTATTTTTGTTTTTTTTTTTTGTTTTTTTGTTTCTTTTACTTTTTTTTATAGTTTTTTTGTTTTTATTTTTATTTATTTATTATTTTTTATTTTTTTTTTTTTTATTATTATTATTATTATTATTATTATTATTATTATTATTATTATTATTATTATATTTTTTTTATTATTATAAAACATCACTTTATTAGAAAATCAAAGGGGATTACAAGAAATTAGTGGGGAGCCGAAAAACTAACTGGGCCCCCACTCCTCTAGCAATAGTAAAACCAATCCTATTAAAAATATGAACCACGGCACGCGCTCCGATATCTTGAGTCATAGAAAACGCTCGAACGCGCTTTTAGCAAGGTTACCGCGTCCTTTCTCAAGTTCGCCAAATGAAGAAAAGGAAAAGGGAGAAACCCATATCCAATATCCGCATTATTTAGCGCCATACTTTGACATTCGTTATCGGCATCAATGACCGCACGGCATAAAATCAATATCCCAGATTGCGTCGGGGCGATCCCGTGAAAGATCAACACATACATCACGCCCACTATCCCAAGAATAAAGTAACATATCAGCCGGTCGTAAGGATCTATTCCCTATCTCCATAAAGCCCAATATCCACCTCCTTACTTTACCGAAATTATTACCGAGCATATATCAACAAGAACATCACGCACAAGGTTATGCCGATGTTTAATGGCAACAATACCCGCGCATCTAAACAATATGCGTATCCCCATAAATATCTCCAAGAAATACCTTAGAACAGCGAACACCGGTGCACTAACAGTGAAAAGAGGAACACCCAACCGGTAGCTTAGCACACAACGATAAGCCCTAGCACTCATAGTTTGTCCCAGTCCAGCTATCGGAGCCACCCTAAGCCAATCTGAAGTATGGTCTTCCTTTAGAGAACTCCATAACGCCATCTGTCGAGGAGAAAGATGGAATGTGGATTCAAAAGCCCTTTCATTAAAAACAAAACCATAGGATTACAAAAAATTAGTGGAGAGCTGCGAAACTATCTGGGCTCCCACACCTTTAGCAATAGCAAAGTTAATCCTACTGAAGATATGAGTAGCCGCACGCGCCCCAATATCTTGAGTTATTATTATTATTATTAATATTATTATTATTATTATTATTATTATTATTATTATTATAAACGATCATTTAATTATTATTATTTTTTATAAACAATCATGTTATTAAGATTTAAAAATTATTATTTATTTAAATTTGAATATAAATTATTATTTATTTAAATTTTATTATTATTATTATATTTAAAAATTATGATTTTTTTAAAATTAAATATAATTTATTTATAGCTTAATTTTTTAATTTATACTTTAAAAATACAATTGTATTTTATATAAAAAAAATTATTTATTTAATATATTAGTTTATATAATATTTTTAAAAAAGTTAATTATATAAAAAATTATTTATTTAATATATTAGTTTATATAATATTATTTAAAAAATTATTATTATAATTTGATAAGTAATTTATTTATTAAATAATATTTAGTTTATTAATCTTAAACTACAATTAAATTTTAAATATTTTAATATAATTGTTTTTTCTATTTCATTCTTTCAAACAAACATGCGTTAGTATTTGCAAATTTCAATTCCGTCAGATTTTAAATCTTAAGGAATTCAATTTCTAACATTCCATTCCTTCACATTCCAATTTCTTAAACATATTCCAATTCCGTCAAAAACATTCTGCAAACCAAACGAGCCCTAAGTTAACTGGGAAGGATTACTACGGGTGTGTTGTTAAAAGTAACAGTGAGTTGTGAGCAGCAGCCACAACATAGCCTACATCTTAGTTCAATCGCCAGCGACGCGTGACAAAAATATGTTATATATAGGGGAGAGGATTCTCTCAAGTTATTTATAACTTGATGGATTAAGTTGTAAATATCAACCATTGGATTAAATCCAATGGTTCAAATCATCTCATGTTCTTTTGATTTGAGCCATTGGATTTAATCCAATGGTTGATAATTGATTAACTTGATCCATCAAGTTATTTATAACTTGAGAGGATCTTATCCCTATATATAGAAATATAAAAAATAGTAGGCTACATAGCTATGCGACATCTTACGTGGCAGCTTAAGAGTATCCATGGTCACACTTATGCACGACAAAATAAATCGTTTATTAGAAGTAAGATGTATTTTCGGTTAGTTAACCACTATATTAAATGTGTTCTTGATATTCATGGAGTTGGTATGTATTGATTATCAAGTTAACGGTTAAGATATTTGTGAGAAACGTGAAAAGACTTTGGTTTTTAACATTGGTAAATTTGATTCTTAAATTTTGTAAATTAGCTTAATAATAACTTTATGAGAAACAGAATAATCATTTGGGTTTAACTGGAATCTTCAAAAGTTTAAACAAACTAGACATCACAATATCACGAAAGATTTGAGGTATGTTTGACGAAACGAGTTGAGGCTGAAGCTTATATTATAAGCTCGATGCTTGAGTTTATTGTAAAATTACTTCAAAATGGATCAGATTAATTCACATATCTTTCAAAATTTTGTTTGCTAATAAATTATATTTTTAAGAGTGTTTATGTAATTTGACTAGGTATAAGCCACTATAAGCTCTAATAAGCCCGTCTCAACTGGCTTGGGCTTATAGAAGCTTATACCTAATAAAAGCCTCCACATAAGTCCGTGTTACAAATATAACTTATTCTATAAGCTAGCTTATAACACAGAAAAAACAAAAGTGAAAAACTCTGATCATTTCATCACTGGTCATATGGGTCATCCATTCATTTTTAGCATTGAGCCCAGCCTGGTTCATTTTTGGATCGATTCAATTAAGCAAAAGCCCATATCGCTTACCAAATAATTTTCCTTCATAAAAAGAGCCCAAAACATATAATACAGTAACATAGTAAATCCTAAATAATGTAAGATTTAAATTCTATATTGTTTCATGAACTTCAAACCAAGTTTCACTTATACACATCTCACTATAAGAGTTTCTTTACATAAATATTTCCAAGAGTATACAAAAGAAAATAGTTATCCATATAAAAAAGTTTAAGCTCCTAAATAAAGTTTGATATATAGGAGGGATAAAAATGGGGCAAATATAGACCGATGAAAAATCTATTTTGACTCATGTAAGTGGATTTTCGTCAAGCGATCTATAAATGTTCAAGCTCATACAATAGCGAACCAGGCACTAAAATACCCACACACCTTGTATAGTAGATGGACTTGTTTGTAGTTTAGCAAGTTCTTCGATGCTAGCGGATACTCGTGTACTTTAAATTTCTAGGTTAAAAAAAAGTGTTCCTAACATTTACAATTTTTAGTACCTAATATAAGTAACTATAGAGTTTTTGCACCTGAGAATTTTATCATAAGTCTTTAAAATATACCTCATTACCAACAAAAACAAGTGTCATTTCTATACTAATTTAACCTATACTATTACACTTAGAAAATCAAAACTTTTTATTTTTAATGATAATATAAACTAAATTTGTTTTATTGAATTGAGGAGAAATTGCATGGGACAAGTTCCAAGAATTTTAAGTGGACAATGATGACATAATGTACAACAAATTAAACAACCACCATAAACGTATATCATATGTATACCACAAACAATTTACCATTCTTATCAATAAATCCACCTTACACGAATTTATTTTTTTAACCACAATTTTTTCACAACCTATGTGCATTGCCGTAGCTGAAATTTTAAAAGCCCGATACAAAAACTTACTCTTTCCGTTTCAAATTAATTGTCCATATTTCTTTTTTGGGTTGTCTCAAAAAAATTGTCCACTTACTATTTTTAGTAATAAATAGAGGATTTAGTAGGAGAATATTCTATATGAGTGGTTGAAAACTATTGTGACCCCACTTTTATTAAACTTGGTGATGTTTGTCTCCTGACAATAATTTTGAGACGAAGAGAGTATATGGTAACTGAATATGATGGTCAAATATATATCATATCAACTATTAAAATAGTCTAGCTTAAATTTTACAAATATACATAACAAAAATCATATATCATCAATATTTTCAGCTGGAAATAAATTTTGAAGCTCTGAATATACAAAGTAGTATACATTTTTGAAGCCTTTGAAATTTTGAAGACCTGTGTGATTACATATCTCGCACATCCTTAAATACGGATGTGCCTATGGCACTCATTTCACAAATGACTTCAGCAAAACTTGAACCTGTAACCTCTAAGTTGGTAACATGAAATAAAGCTATAAACAACTACTAGAAAAATAATATGATTAGGAATGACATGAAACAAGAAAATGTCATTTGGCATGGTTAAGATGTACCAAATCATGATGGTGAACTAGATATTTTATGCAAATGACACTACCATTAGATAAAGTAGATTGCTAATTAAATACTCAAACTTGCATTACAAAACTATTTGATACTCCCGCTTACATAAATCTAGCTATCAAAATTAACATAGTTCTCATCTAGAATTAACTAGTTCCTAATATATTAAGCTCTAGCTTACTTTTACTACTACTAAATAAGGTTGATAGAACCAAAAAAGGTTGATGATGATGCATGATAATGGTGGTGGTGATAGCAATATTGATGGATGAGCATGAAAGACTAGTAGTATTATTCTAAGAAACCAGTTTTGGTCAAAATAGCATTTCTTAGTTTGCTAAGGTCTCTTCCTTTGAGTGTTCTTCCAACACCTTCACACATGGAAGAAGGTGTAATGTGAGTCCTAGCTAGCCTTCTAGCAATGTATTCATGTGGTGGCACCATCTTACCATCATCATTATCTTCATCATCATTGACATGGTGATCATTAGTACTATTATGACCATAGCATGCATCACTTGGACCTTTGCTTTTCTCCAAGTAAATCTTTGACCAGTCAGGGATGCCCATTGGAGCAGATGATTGTTGTGGCATCCTACCTTCATTGCATGACCTTGGTATCATTCTTGCACCATCATTATTGGATGTCCATAAACTTGATGATGATGAAGATGAAGATGGTGTTCTTTTCTTCATCTTATGGGACTTGGTGACTTTTGTGTTGGAGTTGGAGTCTACCTCTCTTTCTTTTACAACTACTCCCCACACATCTTCTTCTTGAAAATCTTGATCTTCCATCAAACTCTTCCCATACCAATCTGCCATTGCTTCAACCTAGCTTTAACAAAAAAACAAAACCACCCAAGTGAGGTTAACAAAAAGTCCACATGCTAATTTGTGTGCTTATCAAGAAAAAGTGACCAAAGATTTGTGCTTTGTGTGTGTTTGAGTGTGTGTACATGTGTGGAAGAAAATAAGAACAAAAGTAGGAATATACCTTGCTTCCTAGTGTCTTTTTCAATAAGCTTGAAAAGATGAGAGCATTTGCCAAGTTTTTCACAAATGGTAAAAGCACTACTTAAACACAAGAAGCCAATAAACCAAAAGGTTAATAGAAGCATAAAAAGTGAAAATGCTCTCTTTTTTTTCTGTGGTTATGCAATATTCCAAGAGGGCAGAAAAGAAAGCACTTATTTCAAGAAACTAGAAAAAATAAACTTATGGGAAAATGAAATTAAAGAGGATGAGACAAAATAACAATATTTTCAGTTTTACAACTCAAATGTCATGAGTTCAAAATTCACGCTTAAAATTAAAATAGATGAGTATTTAAAACCTAACTTAAAAAGGAAATTTTAAAGGATAAAAATGAAAAGAGAATCTCAGTCACTCTTCACAAGAATAAATACATGATAAGAAACTGAAAGGTGTCAACTTTTTCTGAGTTCAAGAAAGTCCATCTATACTTACATTACACATGTATATATATAGAGAGAGTAAAAAAAAAAGTTGAAAAAGAAGGATCAAGACATCATTTTTTTTGCCTAACAATGTGATAAAAAGGTGTTTGGTCTAGTTAGAATTTTCCTTAAAATAGTTATTGGTAAAAAAAATTCTAAAAAAGCCCATAGATTTTGCTACCTTTTTCAGTTGAATAGAGATAAAAGAAAAATCAAGAATCTAGAAATCTTTTTGTTTGTAATCTTGGATTGGAAAAAACTAAATTAGACATGTGTCTTTCCTTATCTTAATTATTTCTTCTTGATCTATAATAAGACTTGTTCAAAAAAAGATTTATAATAAGACAAACAACTTTTTTTACCGGCAATAAATATATAAAAAGATTGAATTTATAAAGTAGCAGGTAGGTAATTGAATCATCTAGCAACCAACTATGTAAAAATGACTAGTTACAAGTTGCTCATAATATAACTATGACAACCATCTAAAGTATAATCAAAAGACAATAGTCACATTTCAAGTGTCCCACAAACCACCAATATGATGTGTAAACCTACAGGCATACACAAGGTCAATGAACCCGATAAGAGTACTTGGTACCGTGAATTATAAGACATGTTATAGCTCTATTACGCGAACCTATAACTCAACCTCATACCTTCTTTGAGTTATAAGCCTTATCGTCAAGATTACCAGCCACGCTATAGGCATTTTTTTAAGTGTATTGTTAATACAATTCTGGACGCTCCTTTGCGAAGATTAGTTTATGCTAACTTCTCCAGGAATAGACCTTGTATTAAGTATGTCTTGAATCTAAGCTGCTAAGAAAATACACCGTTAGTCTCACCGCGGAACGGGGTTTCGCGGTCAACCTCCGACGTGAGAATGAGTGCTGGTTTTAGAGAGATAAAATAGGTTCTAGAGAGAGAGTGAATATATGTTACCGTTTGAATAGTGGCGAAGCCTCTATTTATATGGTTGACTTTTTTGTCGTGTTCTCAAGGTCACGCCATGAGCGGCAGTTAGTAAGTGGAGAATGACGTAGGTCAACTCGAGCTTGTCCGATTCTTTGTCGCGACATTTTTGGCGGGAGTTGTCCGCTTTCCCTTTGGGGACCGCAGATAGTGCGCAAACCTCGGACGTGCCTATTGTCCGTGTCCGAGGCGCGCGCCCCTTGGTTATGGTTAAGTGGCCTCCGGTTGGGTTACGTGTCATCCGCGCCTGACCTGTGTGCGTTCCGGGGGATCATACTCGATCAAGTCCCCCCAGTCTAGTATGTTTGTTGGTTCAGGACAAGCGTTCTAGACTAAGTTGTTATCCCCGGATAAGCGTTGCCGATTATCATTGCCGGTTATACCGTGGATAAGTATTGTTCGTGATTTTTCCATTTATGTGTGGTCCCACTTATACCCTGAATGAGCGTTACAGCTGGCCTTTGGGAATCGCGAACAATTCTTGACCGCACGTTTTCTGACTGACATGACGTTTTGGGCTTATCTCGCCTTTGATCTAAACAGATCCGGGCCGTCCAATATGAGTGGAGACGTGGCGACTTTTTCGCCCTTCGATTAGCCTGTCATTTTTACTTCTAGGAGAGTATAAATACCCCACTTTTTTACCTTTTTGGCTACTGTTGCCATTTCTTCTTCGCGTGTAAAAAAAAGAAAAAAGCTTATCAAGCCCTTTGTGTGCGTCTTTACTCGTTCAGGTTAGGTTTTTCTTCCCTTACTATAGTTCCATGGCTAAAAAACTGCTATGCGATTTTACTTGCAAGTTATCACAGAAGGATCTTAGTGATTTTTGCTCTAAATATCATATTCCTCCCACTGTTCATCCCCTACTTCCTGGTCCTAATGATACCATTAGAGACGCTCCGCAGGGTAAAATAGGCGTATACACTAGGTTTTTTGAATTTTGCAATTTTAGGATTCCCCTTTCCGCGTTCTTGTGTAGAGTTTTGGAATATTTTCAAATCCATTTATCCCAGTTGTCCGTTTTAGCCGCTGCTAGGATTAGTCACTTTGAGATCCTCTGTCGTGTCCATGGTGGTACCCCTACCGTGCCTTTGTTTAGGAAGTTCTATTACTCTCGGATGAAAGATGGGTGGATAACCCTAGAGAAGCGTAAGGGTCCCAAGTCGTTGGTTGTGCCAGTTTGCCATACTGCTCCTTTGGATTCTGTAAAGAATTGGAAGGAGTATTTCTTTTGGGTTGACGCAACCGTTTTTCCCTTGAGCATCTCGTGGAATGATAAGGTCTCTGTTGACCGTGATCCACCTCCAGCCGATGACGACGTTGACTTGGAGTTGCTGCGTCTTCTTGATACGCAGCGTGCTCCGTTTAAGAAGTTTCCGGAGCCTTTCCTTTGTGTGATTGGCCTTAGCCGTGCCTGGGATGACGCTACGGCGCGGCCTACTTTTATGGCCTTGGATACTGAGGGTGGGTTCTTTTTTTTATTTAGGGTTTGTCACATCGTATCGTTTTTATTTTCGGCTTGTTACTAACGCCTGTTTTGTTTTGCAGAAATGTCTCTCTTTGCCTTTATCAACATGCTGGATCCGTTCGAGGTGACTTCTGGTGAAAAAACTTTGCAAGAGGGTGAGAAGACGCTGCAAGATGAAACTGCTGGGCGCGTCATCGAACCCTTCGAGAAGTTGATCACCCTGGTCCAAGAGACCATTGCGGAAAATGTTGAGGCGGCAAAAACAAGTAAAGCTACTAGGAAGAAGAGAGTCCGGCTTGATGTTCCCACCAAGCAGCCGGGGAAGAAGAGGATTACTCCCGTCCCAGAGCAAGGGTCCAAATCTGCTGCTGGTAAAGGGTCCTTCCTTATTTTGTGTCGCTTCTCTATATTTTTTTGAATGGAGAAATGACCCATGTTTTTTTTGGTTATGTAGGTGGTTCTGCCGCAGATCCTATTACCGTTAGGCTATGCACAATGGCGAACTAGTTCGTCGGTTCTCTCTCCGACGACCTAGTTGCCACAGTGGTGACCTGAGATTTTTTTTTTTTTTTTTAATTCAAATATTTTTAAAAACAAAATTAAAATTCATTAAAAATAAATAAAAACATTACAACAATAATTAAAAACTTAAACTACTAAAACGTAGACGTTACGATACTTATTAAAAACTGAAAAATCACAAAAACTCTTCATCGTCAGTTACGTCTTCGTCACTTTCGTCTTCTCCTTCAATCTCTTGATTGCTCGCATTTCCACGGTCTCTCCAAATGTGTTCGACCAAGTCAGATTTTACGTTTAGATGAGTTGATCGATCCGTTAACTCCTGAGTAACTACTAAGGATTCTGCATGGGATCTTACCGGATCATGATCGCGGTGGCCCTCTTGTGGAAACCATGTAGGACAAATCGCCCACGCTTGTGTTTGATGATCATATTATGTAATATGATGCATGTATACACAATATCTTTGAGATCCTGTTTATGCAGCCTCGGAGGAACTTTAAGCATTTTCCACTTCTTCTTCAACACACCGAAAGCTCTTTCCACATCTTTCCTTGCCGCCCGTGCTTCCTCTTGTACAGTATTCTTTTTCATCACGATAGGAGGATTTGAAATGGACTTAATAAGAATATACCATTCCAAATATATCCCGCCGTAGCTAATATCCCCTTTTGTAAGCAACATCGTTAGCCTCGAATTCAAGTTCACGCTCTCCCGATTTGATATCATTGAAAATGGGAACGATATAAAACGCTTATATCGTTATTCATCCCGAGACACAAAGAACGCATGCCAAATCCATAAATCTTGGGAGGCGACCGCTTCCAATAAAATGAATGGATGTGGCCCGTGATCACCCCTAGCATGTTGACCTCTCAAACTATTTGGGCAGTTCTCCCAAGGTCAACCTGTACAATCAATGCTTCCCATCATCCCAGGAAACACATGCTTATGCTCGTGATGAGCATATAATCTTTCAAGGTCCGAATACGTGGGCTTTTGCAAATACTCAGCACCATATAACTCCATGATAACCGTGCAAAAGTTACTGGAGACAATCGCGTCGTTGTTGCACCCACTTGCGAGATACTCGTCAAGAGAATCAGAACCGCCGCAGTATCCCAATTGACGAATTGCCGCAGCATTACACTTGACCAATGGAGAAATACCAAGTACCCTCTACAATCGGAGTTTGTTGAAAATAAGGAGAATGATTGGTTACCTCTTGCATAATTTGAGTGAATAGGTCTCGGGGCATCCGGAAACCGTGACGGAATGTTTTTTCGTCAAACAACGGTTCTTCGGAGAAGTAAGCGGCAACTAAACGATTATGAGCACCTACACGATCCCTAGCCGTGTGGTTTCGTTGAGCCTTTGGCGTGGCGCTTGGTAAGTGTCCCAAGCATACTGCGTATACTCCATGAACTTCGTAAACTCGCTCATAACTTCTTCCTCGTCGGAAGACGAAGAATTAAAAAATAACTCGTAAGACATAATTATCAAAATGTGTTTGAAAGTGTTTATGAGAAGTTTTTTGAAATTGTGTGTTTAAAAATGTGTTTGAGGTTGGTATTTATAATGTTGTAAAAGTGGTAAAGTTAATTTTTTTTTAATTAGAAACGGTAGGATTTTTTGGAGGTTTGTGGCTTTGCCATTCGGTTGAGGAAGCAACCGAGTTCCTCCATTCTCTTCCCCCAACCGACGCCAACCGACCCAGCCACAATGGCTCAACCTTGCTCGACCGAGTCGTTCAACCGAAGGCAACCGGCACCATTGTGCATAGCCTTATGGAGCTTCGTGACGAGTCCGACTCCGAGCCCCGCCACCTGGACACCACTGTTGCCTCTTCTAAGGCTACCCCGCTCCCACAGTCTGATCCGGATGCTACCTCAATGACATCCACCAGTGTTCATCAGGAAAACTTGGATACTGAGATGTCCGGTCCCTCCCAGCCGCCACCTTTGCAGCAGGAGAGTACCTTCGGAACTGGGTCTCCGCCACAAGACCATTCTGGCCATCGTCCCGCGGCTTCTGACGATGACTTTTACGAGTCCCTATCCGTGGATACATCAGAGGCGAAAAATGTTTATGTTCCCAAGTGGCTGCCCACCAATGACTTTCGTATGAACGATGTTTGGGTATGTCAGAGTATGTTGGATAATTTTGCCACTCCCGGTTACTTGTCCATACTGCGTAACATGCCACATACAGATTTATTGGAGTAGTATAATATGATGACCGTGCAACAAGCTTGCATGTCTTCTGAAGTGCGCCTACGTTTGGAGTTTGAGCTAAATCAAACTACCAAGTTGAACAAGAGGCTCTAGAGGAGGGACAAAAGAATTGACGCTTTGAAGGGGAAAGTTCAGGGGTTGGAGACAGAGGTTGCAGAGGCCAAGGGGCTCCGCGAGCGTGTTGTGTTACTTGAGTCTGAATCGAGGGAGATTAGGAGGTTCGCGAGGCGTGCGCTTGATTGGAGGATGATTGCTTGCCAAGGATGAACAATTGGCCAATTTGACTGTTGAGAATGCATAGTTGAAGGGTAAGGTCGCCGGTCTTACCTCCGTGTGTGATGGTCTTAAGGAGCAGGTCAAGGGGATTGGGTCGCTTGAGGAGAGACTGAAAGAACATGAGCAAGAGGTCCGGAGCACCTACGACACCCAGCTTGCGCAACTGGATCAGAGGCTATCAGATTTGAATCGTGACTTCAATGAAGAGTTGTTCCCCATCACTCTTCTTGCTATTGAAGGTAAGCGGTGGGTGATTGGACATGGCTTCCGTAGGGCGTGGATGGCGTTTAAGCAATCTGAGGAGTTGCAGACGTGGCTGGGAGATTGTATAAGTAAGGCCATTGCTGAAGGCCTTAGGCAGGGTTTGGAGGCGGGGATTGTCCATGGGTCCAAGGGTTTGAAGCTGGAGCAGGTTAAAGCTTATAATCCGCGTGCAAAAGAGCTTTACAGCGAGTCTGTCATCCGCCTTAGTGATGTTCCGTTTCCTGTGTTAGATTCCTTGGAGGCGTGTAAAGATTCTTCTCTGGAATTCCTAATGTCCCAGCTGGTGTTGCAGGAGGAGCGACCCAGTGGTTCGGTGGACTTTGTGTTCAATGCCCCGACGGCAGAGGAGGTTGATCTCCTGAGTTCCTTATTGCAGACCATTACCCGACGTCCTCGCTCTATTGCTGCGTATAAAGAGAGGAAGAGTCGGGTGTATGGTAAGAGGTTTGACTTTTGGAACCCCGAACTGGTTGTCTCCGAGGTGGTTCACCAGGTTACTTCTACAGGGGAGCCTTCTATGGTGATAGTTCCTTCAGGCCCGACCCCTTCTGCCGCGATAACTGGTCCCACCGGGGAAGATGAGAAATAAGAGGAGGAACAGCCTACCCATGATGACATGTTCGACACGAGCATACTTGATCGTGCCGGGGATGTTTGAGGTATCTTTCCACTTGCGGCATTTAGACTATGCCGCCTCTCTAGTTTATGTGAAGCTTAGCAACATTCTGTTTTGCTAGGGCCGCGGTTGGTACGGTGCCTTCATTTTTGTAATCCGGGGGTATGCCCTTGTGTACTTGTAAGAAATCCTTTATGGACTTAATGGAAATATTTTTAGCTTTATTGCGCATATGCTTTTTTGTTTGCCGGAGTTGTTTGTTCCGGGCTTTGATTTATACCCGTGGCCGTACTTTAACAGTCCTGGGGTAACATGGGGTGGTCAATGGGTTTGCAATACCACTTACATGCCAGAGTCAATTTTGAGGTTGCTCGTCCTTGATGTGCGGCATTATTTGTCGCGGATGTGAGAGATGTACAAGAGGTGTGCAAAAATGAAAGATGTAAACAAATCTGTGTTTTGGAAAATTTGTAGAGCGGGACAGGCTTCTACATTTCATTAATAACTAGAAAACATTACAATAAAACGAAAGGAATGAAAGTTTGAAAGTGGCTTCCCCTGTTGTCCGGATCGGATCCGCGATCAACTTACAAAAGATGAGGAAAACCATTCTATAATTACACATAACATTTTTTCAAGTTGCGGATGTTCCACGTCCTTGGGAGTAGCTCCCCATCCGTGCCTCTGAGCCTATACGCTCCCCTTCCTAGTGCTTCCACCACTTCATATGGTCCTTCCCATTTTGGGCCGAGCTTTCCTGTGTCCTCCGCTCGACTAGCTTCATTGCTGCGGTAGACGAATTCTCCGGGCCTGAATGCCGTGCTTCGTACCTTGGCATTGTAGTACTTTTCCATTCTTGCCTTGCTACGCGCTTCTTCGATGGCAGCGGCTTCCCTCTTTTCTTCCAGGATGTCTAAGTTCAGACGGAGATTCTGGTCATTGGAGACTTGGTTTATGGTCGCAGACGGAGGCTTGGCATTCCTATCTCGACTGGGATAACCGCCTCAGTGCCGTAGGTAAGGGAAAATGGGGTTTCCCCGTTGCTTGTTTTAATCATAGTTCTGTGCGCCCAGAGCACATGCGACACTTCTTCTACCCAGTCCTTGCTTCCTTTTTCCTGCCTTGCTTTAATGCCTTCTCCCATGCTTTTGTTCGTGCTTTCCACCAATCCATTTGCCTGCGGATGCTTGACTGAGGCGAATCGTTGCTTTATGTTGAGCTTCTCGCACCAGTCTTTAAACGGGTTGTCGCGGAACTGCTTTCCGTTGTCTGACACTATTTCTCCCGGCAAGCCGAATCGACAAACTATGTTGTCCCAGACGAACTTTTTCACTTGTCTTCCTGTGATAGAGGCGAGAGGTTTAGCTTCAATCCACTTGGTGAAGTAGTCTATCCCTACAATCATGAACTTTACTTTGCCGGGTCCTTCTGGGAAAGGTCCGCAGATGTCCGGCCCCACTTGGTAGAAGGGCGGGAGAAGTGATTGGGGTCAGGTTTTGCTGTGGGTTCTTTGGCACTGGGCGGTGGACCTGACAATCTTCACATTTCTGTATTAGCTCACGAGCGTCTATGTGCATTGTCGGCCAGTAGTACCCGGACCGGATTGCTTTGGCCACCACCGCCCTTGGTCCTGAGTGCATGCTACACGATCCTTCGTGGATCCCTCGCAGCACATAGTTGGCTTGGACGGGGCCTACACATCGGAGCCATGGTTCTAGGAAAGTTTTCCGGGAACGGATTTCGTCCCTCAATGTGTACTGCCTTGCCTTGATCCGTAGTTTTCTAGCCTTGTTGTCATCCGCCGGCAATGTTTCATCCCTTAGATATTCAATCAGGGGTGTCATCCATGTGTCCCCATCTTCCTCCACGATTGCCAATACCTCCCTTTCCTCGATGGACTTTTCCTTCAAGATTTCCACGAGCACCTGTTTTGTCAGGTGAGCAAAGCTGGTGGATGCGATCTTGCTCAGCGCGTCCGCTTGCTTGTTTTGGCTCCGAGGAATCTGTCTGATAGAGAACGTCTGGAATCCTTCGATCAGTGCTTTGGCCTTTGCCAGGTAGCGTGCCATACTCTCCTCCTTTGCCTCGTATGCTCCGTTTATCTGATTTGCCACGAGGCGAGAATCCACATTCGCTGATAGGTCTTTTACGCATCACGTTACCGCGATCCTCGATCCGCGATCATGCTTCCTTTCGCCTCGTTGTTGGATGCCTCGAATTCAAAACGTATGGCGTGTGTGAATTCCTTTCCTTCAGGATTTATTAGGATTAGGCCTGCCCCGGAACCTTCCAGACATGAGGATCCGTTCGTGAACAAATTCCACGGCTCCGAGTACGGTTGTTTCTCCCATTGGTTATCTAGGGCTCCTTCTGGAATTTCAGCGATGAAGTCCGCTAGCACTTGCCCTTTAATGGCTGTTCGGGGTCGGTAACTGATGTCATGTTCGTCAAGTTCTATTGCCCATCCAGCCATTCTTCCACTCTTATCCGTCTTTGTCAGTACTTGCTTCAGTGGTTGATCCGTGATTACCGCCACAGGGTGTGCTTGGAAGTATCGCCGCAATCTGCGGGACGCATATACCAGTGCAAGGACAAGCTTTTCCATTGGGGTGTAATTCACCTCTGGACCCTTTAGGGCGCGGCTGAAAAAATATACAGGTTGCTACCGCGACTCCCTTTGCGCCAACAAGACCGCGCTTACAGCTTCTTGGGACGCGGCCAGGTACATGATCAGTTCTTCTTTTGGGTGTGGTGCGATGACCATTGGTAGGTTGGCAATATGCTGCTTCATCTCTTTGAATGCCTGCTCTGCTTCGGCCGTCCAGTGAAAGTCGCTCTTCTTGATGCACTTCTTTAGTGTCTTGAAGAATGGGAGCGATTTCTTCGCTGATTTGGACATGAAACGGCTCAGACTAGCTAACTTTCCATTCAAAGATTGCACCTCCTTTTTGGTTGTCGGGGATCTGAGCACGGCCACGGCCTTGGACTTATCCGGGCATGCTCTGATGCCTTCCCTGCTTATCACATGTCCCAGGAACATTCCTTGTTCTGCCCCAAACGTGCATTTTTTGGGGTTTAGTTTCATGTTGATACTCCGTAAGGTTCTGAAAGTTTCCTCCATGTCCCTGAGCACTTCGTCTTCTGAATGGCTTTTGATGACTAGATCGTCAACATATACTTCCAAATTTCTTCCAATCTGTTTGTCAAAAACTTTATCCACTAACCTCTGGTATGTGGCACCGGCATTCTTCAAGCCGAAAGGCATTTTAGTGTAGCAGAAGATACCCTGATTTGTGTGGAATGCTGTCTTTTCCTCATCCCCGGCCGCCATTTGTATTTGGTGATACCCTTTATATGCGTCGAGGAAGCACTTAAACGGGTATCCGCAGAGAGATTCAACTTTCCAGTCGATCTACGGCAGAGGGTAGCAATCCTTTGGACAAGCTTTGTTCAAGTCCTTGAAGTCCACGCACATTCTCCAGCTCCCATCACTTTTTTTAACAAGGACTGGGTTAGACAGCCAGTCGTGGTAGTGGACTTCCTTCATAATCCCTGCTGCAACCAACTTAGTGACATCTTCATTAATGGCTTTGTTACGTTCCGGGGCTTGTCCCCTTTTCTTTTGTCTTACAGGGCTATAACCTTCCTTGACATTCAGCTTATGTTTCGCGATCGCCCGCGGAACTCCAGTCATATCAGAGGGTTCCCAGGAAAAGATGTCCAAGTTACTTTGGAGCAAGTCACAGAGGCTCTTTTTTCCTTTTTCACTTAACCCCCCTCCTATGGTTATTGTTTGGTCGGGGAATCTAGGGTTAATCGCGACTGCGATTCCTTCGCCGTTTCTACTTTCTGGACAGTATGGTGTGGTTCTGGTTCCGCGACCATTCTGCATTCAACCGGGACTACTTTGTTGCTGTGTAAGGTTACAACTCCATCATGGGTAGGGAATTTCAACATCCCGTGTGCTGTGGATGGCACTATTAGCGGCATATGACGATCTCTGCCTGATTATCCATTGTAAAGAGAAGGGGACCGTACCACCATGAAGTTCATCCAGGTGCTATCTGTCCTCTTCCCCTCTCCCAACGTTACCTCCAAGAGGATTTGTCCTAGTGGCCATGAAAGTTCCCCGCTGAAGCTTAATAACGGTGATGAAGCGGGGATCAGTCTTTTGCGGATATCCGGGCTCAGCTTATTGAAGCAATGCTCGTACATGACCTCTGAGGCGCTGCCGTTATCCACGTACATCCTGTGGATCGCATATCCCTCTACATCCGCCTTGATCACCAGCGGATGGTCGTCCCAATCGTCTCCGGATATGGGGGGAAAGGATATTTCCATGTTCGGGGATCGAGTCGCGGCAACTTGGGTTTGGCGGTCCATTTACGCCAAGTTTGGACCATGTATATGGCGGGAGCTTTATCTTTGGCCGCGGCGTCCTTTTTTCCGCCTTTGGGGCCACCGTTCTTCTGGGCCCCGTTCTTGATTTCCTTAACAATGCGGCGGAGTCTGACTCGACCGCTTCCTCTATCTGCTTTTCAACGATAACACTCGTGTGTTATGCCCTTTCTCTCTCTGAAAGTCGCGATACTTGTCTTTGTTCCGAGATTGATTGGGCTAGACATTGGCGGAGAGCCGTAAACTTAACAGATATCCATGGCGGGGATTTCCTCTGAGTTTTAGTGAGGGTGAACATGTCCCTCTTTCTTTCAGGCCTTGAGCGGCTTTTGGATTCCCCTTTTCTTTCGAAAATCTGGATGTTCTTCCGCCCACCATCATTGTTCCTCCACTGGGAGTGCTTCTTTTTTGACTGGTTTGCTGCGGCTAGTTCACCTCGGAGAAATGCCTTCACTACTTTCCACATCTCGTCCACGTCTGCGGGGAATGTTGTCGTTAAGCCTTCGAATCAGTTCCGGGTTTGTTATCACATGCATGAAACCTGATACTCTCATACACTCCGGGGCTCCCTTCACATGCATGCTTTCCATCTTGAAGCGTTCCACAAATGCTTCCGTGGACTCCCCTTCCCGTTGCTTTATGTGGTGCAACTCGACAAGATCTTTTGTATACTTCTTCTGCTGAAGGAAGTATGAGAGGAAGCTTGACCCTAGCTCTTCAAAGCTGTCAATACTTTCTGGCCGCAGCACGTCAAACCAGACGCAAGCGTGGCCAATTAACGTGGAGTTGAACATGTGACACCAAGTGGGAATGAGCCACCTCTCCACTTTGGCCGCGGTCTGAAAAATCTTCAAATGGTCTTCCGGGTCTCATGTCCCATCGTACGTCCTGATCTGGGCCGGCATCCCTGTTCTTTTTGGGAATTCAAAATTCCGTATCCGATGAGTGAAGGGGTCCGCGTCAGCTATGTCATAGGGGGAGTAGAGTTCATCAGACTCTTTTCCTGTTTTGCCTTTCGGGGTTGACTCCCAATGCCCCCCAACCACCCCCGGTGCTTTCTTCGCTTCTGGGGAGATGCTTCTCGTCCTAGTGGGCAATTAAAATTTTGCGGTATGAGAATACGTCTCCCCCTTGCTATGCTTTGCATGGGAGGTACCGTCGCGAGTCCAGCTCCGGCTCCTTTGGTGTCTTTCGACCGAATGCTCCTCAGCCACATCCTGCTTTTTCCGCCTTTTGGCTTCTCTTTTGCACTGCCTGCGGGAGGACACCTTTGACTGGAGCCTAGAGAATACGGTTGGCCTGCGATCCCCCAACCGTGTGGTTACGTGTGGGCGTTCTTTTTCCAGCCGAGAAAACACGTCATGCCGCGACCTTTTTGCTTCCCCTCGGCTCTTTTCTTCGGAACACCCATCATCCCGGCTGCTAAGCCTTGAGAAGACGCTCCGCGATTTGGAATACTCCGACGGGTCTGACCTAGCACTGGGACAAGCCCCCTGCTTCTTGAGTTTCCGTTTTCTTTCAGACTCCGGGCGTGTATTCCAAGCGTGTTCTCGAGATCTCTCATTCCTAGTCTCATCATCAAAATCTAGACGGGTTTTGACCCGATCTAGTTTTTCTTGATAGATTTTCTCCGCCATTAAGGGCAAGATCACGGTGATAGTGCAGTAATCTTTATGAACGCTATTGGCGTCTGTCGCTTTAGGGCGGTATTGCTCTGCGTCTTGCACTTTTTCCTTTCCACCCGTGTTCCTGACCGTGGATGGCTCAGGAGACGGGGAAGGGTTTTCTGCCAGGTTACTCATTAGAGTTTTTTCTTTTGGAACGCAGCTTATGTCACGGTCTCAGTTGCGCCAACTTGTTAATACAATTACGGCTCCTTTGCGAAGATTAGTTTATGCTAACTTCTCCAGGAATAGACCTTGTATTAAGTATGTCTTGAATCTAAGCTGCTAAGAAAATACACCGTTAGTCTCACCACGGAACGGGGTTCCGCGGTCAACCTCCGGCGTGAGAATGAGTGCTGGTTTTAGAGAGATAAAACTGTAACAATTCGCATTTCGGTCACTATTCATTTTTACTACTCACTTTTTACTATTCACTCTCGAAATTTTTATTTCACATTCTCGTAAGATAAATTATTTTAGTAATGACCTGAGAGTTTGTCAATTGTTAGATCATTTTCGCAAAAGTTATTAAGAAAACATCGTCTTAAAGTTTCATTTTGGTTGGAACACCATTTCAACATCGAGCATAATGAAAACCGCCTCGACAATTTTCCGCATCGATAAATTTTAGATCACTCATAATTAATTAGAGAATTTTTAAGATTTCTTTTAAATGTTACAAAATAAACCATGAGCCGTACGAAACTAAACTTGCGTTTTAAACAAATCTGCGTAGACCGAGACTTAACCATTTTTGCACTGTATTTCCTAAGATGTTTAGAAACTTTTACATTTTTTGGAAAAGTCAAACATATTTCCCTCCTCCTTTGACCATAAATAAATTAACCTGTATGCGTTCTACATTTTTGCTTAAATCGCGTAACTTTTAGACTTCACGTATAAACTGTTAAGTTATCCCACGTACGACGAAAACCATATTTTGACATCTCATATCACTTTTAGAATAATTTTAGTCTACTCTAAATAAATCCACGGTCATTTCCCTAAAATCTCGTTCTTTTCTGATAAACTACGAATTACGCGTTTTTGACCCGTGTTTCCAACTTTAGGCAGCGTTTTTGCACCCAATAAGACTTATCACTCATTTTATATTTTTAGATGGAGTATAATGATGAGTTTAATCATTCCTACAAGTTTCGTATTTTTACGATACCCGATTTTACGTTTCATGAATTAAATACTTACCGTTAGCGATTTTGGGGACTAAAACTCACTCCGTAAACACAAGATGAAAAACCAAAACTCTTAACCTCCTCATGAGGCTTCTCAAGGAAGCCTCCTAGACACATGGTTTGATCATGGCCATTTATTCCTAAGATCTTGCCAAGTATATAACTTAACCATGGTTAGTTTTTAACCTAATATGTAGTTAACTGTTTTTCTCATCCTATAAATACCAAGCTAAAACTACAAAATTTCTTGCACCCTCCTCTCTTTATCTATCAAAGTCCTAAAATCCTAAGACATTTCTTATAGATCTTGTAAGAACATTCATGTGTTCTTGAAGAAAACTAGCGTTTGATCTTCGTTCTTGAAAGTTTTCAAGAAAGAGTCGTTATAATCTTCAAATATCTTCAAGTCTCCAAAAAGACGTTGTTATAATCTTCTTTTCTTCTTCGGGTTCTCAAAAAGGCGTTGTTATAATCTTCTAATAGCCTTGGGTTTTCAAAGATTGCAAATTCTAAATGAAGTCGAAACACTTATATTTCTTTTTTTCTATAATACTCAAGCATTTTATATTAAGGTAAGTATTTATAAAACTCAAACTTATTTAAATACTTATAAACTTTGTTAGTTTATTTATTGTATTTATAAACTCTTAATATATCATATAATCAAGTAAATCAAAATACATGTGTTAGGTCACTAGTTTTACAAACACAAGTTATATAGAAAGGAGATGAGGCGATTGAACAAGTATAACCACACACACACACGATATAGTATAATACGGTTTACGCGTAGGAGTATGAAAGGAAATAACTTGAACAACCAACCTTCAAATGAAGGTTATTACATGGTTTATATAGGCAAGGAGCTAGGGCAACACTCCCTCTCCTTCCTATTCCTTATTGGGCTTGGGTCAAGCTTATGGGCCTTCTACATAAGCTTGACCTTAAACAAACATAAAGGCCATAATAAAGCTACCTATTACATATGAAATATAAATACTTGAAATCCTGTTTAGGAGTGATTCCAACAATCTCCCCCTCAAGTATATATGAATGTAAAGCGGTGAAGCGTTGATGTAATAGTAGCGATGGCGTCTTCGACATTCTTCTTTCTTGTGAGAAGAATTGCCTTGATTCGAACAATCTCCCGGTGTAGAGATAGTTATCTTTGAGCGGTTATGCTTTGGCGTCATCTTTAACTTTGTTCTTTGATCATTGTTCTTTGTGGTGAAAGTGATAGTATGTTGTTATGCGCATAGGTGCGCCTCAGTGCGCCATTTGCTCCGGTGTCTCCCGTCATTCTTCAACATGCTCACACGCTCTTTGGCGTTGGAATTCAATCTTGATGAAGTTCTTTAAGTCTTTAACTTTGTAGATTCTTTGGTTTGCGAAGAATCATTTGATTGTGTTGCTTTTGAATAGAACTTCCATTAGTGATGATGTTGGCGTGAGCATGAGAAGAATTAGCACGATCATCCCGCTCCGGAGCTTCCATAAGAAGAAAACATTTCAAGCGGTTAGTAATAAGCGGTTTCCGGCACTTACAAGTTTGAACTTCGAGAGTGTTAACGGCATAGTGTGAAAACACAACTCTAATTCTTACAAAGGCCGTTCTGAATGAGTCCCACAAGTGAGATAACACGATGTACGAAGTACACCTACGATTGAGATGAGTCGAGGTACACGAAGCATCACCTCACGACTGTAGACCGTTTGAGACACACTCCAGGTAATCCACGGGGAGTTACCGAAGTGACCTTGGCGGTACGTTTGATGTTGACCACTGGCGGGAGTTTCCATTCAATCACGAGGATCACGAGATGTGAACCTCTCATAAATGTTCTCGACAGTTGCTAAGATCTGTGAAGGACTCGATATGAACCACTGATGATCTTATTGTTGATCATCAAGTGATTAAATGTCAAGTGTTCCTAAGAGATCTTTTGATGAATCTCGTGGCTCTAGACTCAATAGTGCGTTTTGGTTTTCTTGGGCGGAGACTAGGGAGAGGGTCTCCTTCTTCAATACCAGCAATCTCTAGGAGAAAGCCGATAGTTTTCGTAGGGTTCCCTGTGAGAATGAAACAAGCTTATGTTGAGAGAAACTTGAGTGGATAAGAAGGTTTAGTGCATGCGTCCTTTGGGTCCATGGCGACTTTTAATCTTCAATACGGCGTCACTAAGTGACAACCCGGTAGCATATGAATTGAACCGTTATGCGCCTAAGTTGAATAATCGGAGGGCTATTTCTTTTCACCCTTTTCTTTGCATTTCTTTTTAATTCTTCAACTCCTTCTTTCTCCGATTCTCATTTTCTCCTTTTTACAATCATACCTAAGGACTTCTAAATACTAACTATTTGTAGTGTCCTTGGGTAGATCCCTCCGACTCTGGCGGATCATAGGACGGTTATTCTAACCTTAGTCACCTTATAACTCCATGACTAACCTATGTTTGCCATTAAAACCCATTGTATGAAAAATGTCTCTCAAAGGGTTTGTTAATGAAAAACATGTTTGAACCATTGTGAGAGATGATGTTTTGCATAAATACTCCCCCTCCACATGTGCTTAATAGTTTTAACGGTTAAGTGCACAGTGAGGAAAAAGCGCACTTTTGAATTGATCCACGAAGATAGACAATCCCCCGCGAGACACGGTTACGTTGCATAGTTAAAGAGTTACATTGTCGGCTTTTAGGTGACAACTAGCTCTAATAACTACCTTGAAGGTGTAGACAAACCTTGGAAGGTTGTCAAACCCGTCAGAGTTCATGTCTATCAAAAGTTTCTCGAATGGTACATTCTACTGAGACAAGTCCTTTGCGAGACACGTTTACATCACTAGCGAACTAGCTTGAAATTATTACCCGCCCAGGACAAGTCTTTTCGAGTTACTAACAGTTAAGTATCGTCAATTAGTTGGTTAAGTCGAGGTACTGATTCATTTGCATTTTGTACAACATATTTCTTATCACACAATTTTCTCCCCTCAAAAATGGCATATTAAATGTTATTTTTGAAACGTTGAGAATAAATATGACCATTTCGAGTGTTGCGGGAAGAATGACCACTTGTGAACAATTTGTGAACAAAGTTTCAAATACTCCCCCTCAACAAGTGATATAAGCGGTTGAGGTTTTGAAAGTCTTAAGGGAAAGTACTTGTTCTTTTGAGCAAAACCTTGAAAAGTGAAAGGTTTGATAGGTTTTACTCAAAAGTAAGAAGCTTTCGCTCCTTTTATAAGGATTGTGGCACTGAGGCGTACCACAGGGTCCTTTCTTGACAATTACGGGTTGTACATTGTTATGTGTGCACAAGCCATTGACATATTAAATCACACATCCAAAATTATAAGAAGGAAACAATTCAAGGGGTACCAGGAAGTGCGGTGATGTTCCCGAGTGCGCGAGGCGTTGAAAGCGGTGATGTTTCTCGGGTGCGACCACCAACATAGCTCTCAATGCGTCGGCGATCCCTTCGAACAACCGTTCATCAATCATGGTGATGATCCTTCTCACATCCCTCCTTTCACGAGAATTCCGGTAGCTTACGAGACCCAACTTTCGGTATATCCTTCAACACGTATGCTAATCCGTCCCTAACCGGCTTCAAAGTATGATCCCGAATTTGAAGATCACTACGCCATTAAGCGGTTTCTTTGAAGTTCACTGCGGTAAACAACTCGAAAGGTTTCTTGATGGCGTATATTGAGGTAGGTGATTGAGATCGGGAAGAGTAAGCATTGGAGGAGTGAGGTTGACAGCGTCGATAAGATTCAACGGACCATCCGGATATCTTCAACACGTTCTTTGATCACAATCGTCTAATGAAGATGAAGCGACTTGATAAATTCACGTTGAACTTGATCGAGAATTGTCTCATACGACCACTACCTTGGCAAGGTACATGTCTTGATGTCGTTGAGGACAAGTTCTCAAAGTCGACCTCGGAGAATCCATAGTTCTGTTCATCTTGTCGTTTGACTATGATATTCTTTAAGAATGTGTAGTCCCACTTAGACTTGAGATCAATGTGTTTGATGGCCACGATGTCCTTAGAACTATTCACTGCATGTTGAGACTTCGAACCATGCGGCTTACGTAGTAGATTCTTGGCGTTCGGGCCAATGATGAATCCCATACAATGCATCTTGGTCGTATGCTTGCGTTGTCGAGAAAACAAGTGATTTGCACGTTCCTCGATAGCTATGCGGTTTGAGTAAATAGCCGCTGGGAATGGAAGAGTCAATGATGTAGCGTATTTTCGCGAACCATCGCTACCGTATAAGAGAAAATCCAGTCTCTGTTAAAAAGTATCGGAAGGGAATCCGTGGTTCGTCTGTTTGGCCAATGGTCGGTAGGGGTTTGGTCCAATCGTTGTAGTATGGAGGGTTGTCCCTTTGTGTGAAGTCAATGTTTGCTTCCGGATTGAGCCAATCCATGTCGTTAGACATAGCTCGATCGATGTTCTCAAGATGATATTCGACCTCGGCGGCTTTGAGCTGTCTTTAAGAAGTTGGAATGCTTCATTCTTGATTAGCTTCAATTCAGATTTCGTCATTTTCTTCACATGGAACTTTTCTTGCAAAAGTTTTGCGTGCTCCAATGTAGAACCGTCTACCAATTCTTGACCTTCATCAGGTAGGGAGTTTGATTGACAAGTGTGGAGAACCATTCAAACTCTTCGGTTTTATCGTCATCTGGCCATGAGACGACTCAGTGAGTTGTCTTCTTCTTCTTTTGGAAGGCCTTGATGATGATCTTGGTTTACGCACTTGTTTGGGTGAGGTGGGTTGTTGTTGGGGCTCAAGGACCTCTTCATCGTCACCACCCGTATACTCAAAGTAATCACCTGTTTTTTGAGTCGGGGGTGGTAACTTCGGAATCGTCGAGGTTTATCGTTAGAAGACCGAGGTGGAGGAGACTTTTGTTGAGAAGAAGTTCGTGGAGGAGGTGGCATAGAGGTAGATTTACCGGGCTTACGGCGTTTAGGTGCGAATCCTTATCCTTATCATCGTCATCTCTTGGTCGTTTGGGTTGATCGGGTGACTCCTTGCATGATGATCTGAGTTGAAAATCAAGTAGATTTTCGAAAAAATTTAGCTTCATCGAGTAAGCGTTCGGATCGCTTTGACATTTGTATCACAAGTTTAGCGATTAACTTCATTCAGAGAGATCGGCTTCTTTGGCCATTGTATTTTTAACCAATGCTACGATGTTAGGGGTGAGTTATCCGGAAAATATTTCTCTAGTCACACGGGGCGGTGTCAAGAAGAAACTTGTGAGTATGATCTCTTTGTCTTTCAGTTCCTTTAGGACTTTAGGAGCGATATCACGAAGGTACTTGTTAGTGTAACCTTCGATCATTTCGTTCAGTTCCTCTTTACGATGACTCTTCATGAACTCTTGAACAAATTCCCTTTCTTTCTCCATCTTGTCATGCTCGTCATACATATCTTTGTATGTGATCGACAAAGAAATTTAGCTTTTGTAGAGCACGTTTTTCTTTCGACTTGTTTGGCGGACTTTGTGAATTCGTTTATGAGCTTGAGAAATCCAAGATCGAGGTGGTTTCTTCACAGATTTGGATGATGATTTTGTTGATCTTTTTTGATGGTGGTGGTGAGGAGTGAGATGAAGAATCTGATGAGGAGGGACATGAGGAGATTCGGGGTCCTTTGGAGGTGCAGAAGTATCCTCCTTGGAGCGAGTTGGACTGCTGAGAAGAAAGTCATCATAATCTTCTTCGTCATCATGTCCAGGTTTAGCCTTTTCTTCCGTCTGTTCCTTAGCTTCTTCATCAGTTTTCTCTTTCTCGGTCTTATTCTTTTACGGTTTCTCAAAGTTAAGATCGGTAGACTCCTTCTGGCGTTTGTTGTTGCACAAGAGTGGTGGCACGGATCCCTTATCGGGTTGATTAACGCGCATCGGGACACGGTGAAGAGTGGACAGCACCACTTGATCCTTCGGGGCCACCCATTTGATCTTTTGCAAATTCTTTAGCTTTTTGAATTTGTCTAACTAATTTAAACTTCTTCCTGTAGGATTGATCCGGTTGCTCTTCTTCTTCTTCAGAGCTTTCATCATGAGACTCAAGTACAGGAGTCTTTCCTTTTCCATGTTCGGCTATTGGACTTGTAGATGTAGCTGCTGGAGGAGGGATACGGTTCGAGAAGGTAATCTCTTCATCCGTGTCGGTACCTTCGAGCTTTAGTCCACAAGCTTTCTTTGCGGTTCGGGAATTGGGATGGGAGCGGCTTCCTTAGATGGAACAATCCTCTTTGAAGGAGGGTTCCTCTTGGGGAACTTCCTTTGACTCACCGTACTTGCCGTACTTCCTGCACTTCCTCTTTTGGTTCTCCTTACAGGTGTTCGAGAAGATTTTTCATCGAGATGACCAACTTTGCCTTGTCTAAGCGCTTCGGATACCTTTTATGCGTTTGAGCTTTCGACATCTTGAGTTAGAAGGAAATCGGTATACGACACCTTGTTTCTTTGTAGGCGTTTCCTTGATTCTAACAGATAGAATGGGTTCCGTCAACATGTCGTGATTGTTGGGGTCATTGAGCCTCTTGGGAATGTCGGGATGAAGTCCAAGTGCTCTCTGGATCAACAATTTAGTATATCCGATGTAGGGAATCTTTGAGCCAAGTTTGTTGAGAAATGACATCATGTCATCCCAAATCGAGCCGATAGCGATGTGTTTCTTGTTGACCAATGCCTAGACTATTTGCAGTTCCATGAGCTTAGGGTGCTCATAGCGCTATCCGCGACCGAAGCAGACTTGGTGATGATCATGTAGAGTGTTCTCGAGGGTTGAGGAATACTCTTAAGCTCTACGTGAGAGTGCTTGGTGATTACTCTGTAGCCTCGTCATAACCGATATTGATTAAGAATTGGAGAGTGAGCTCTTGGCAGGGTGTGGCATAAAGTTTGGTTGGATCGACATGAGGAATTAGGAGAACGACCCTTAAGTCTGCAGGTGTAATGGTGACTTGTTTGTGATTGAGTCACCGTCCACGGCGATTTGTCCTTTGACCCTTTCCATAGTGTTCGAAGCTGTTGGATGTAGATCTCGAGAACGATTGCGAGTGTGAAAGCATGTTATGATACGGATGAGTCCTCAGAATGTCAATAGCAATTAAACACGAAGATTGAGCAAGTGAGGTTGTCAAAGTCAACACGGAGATTATTCTTTCCTATCTTCATTGGATAGCCATGAGGATAGATATCGGCAATGGAGAGAACTTCAGGTGCATCCACATTCATTTGTTCACCATGTCGTGATCGAAATAACATTAGCCAAAAGAACCAACATATCGAAAGACATAATGTTAGTCAACCGAAGGTCTTATTGTCTAGTTATTGAATGTACAGTGTCAATGATTGTTACGAGTCCTAAGTCACTTGTATATTCAATAGTCCAATGACGTCGTGAAATGTTTAGTGAGTTAGTTAACTTTAAGTTTTAAAGTTTATTTTATCACTTATTGTTCACAACATATCAAACGATTTCAGTTTATTAGTGACATTTTAGGATTAGTGATGATATGATTAGTTTATTTACAAGTTTGTACACGTAACAATTCATAACGAAGGTATGATCACGGCTTATGCGTAGGAATGGTAAAGTTATGCGTGAGCGGGAATGATATATGCGTGGCGTAAACTTACGCGTAGGGTCTTAACTACGCGTAGAAGTGTTACGCGTAGGAAAAAGAGGACCTTATGCGTAAAGCTTATGCGTAGGCATATATTAACCTTATGCGTAAGGCTACTCGTAGAGTTGACCTTATCGCGTAGAGGTCCTGTTTACGCATATCCTTCACAGGATCTGGCGTAGTCCCATATGTAGAACCTTATGTGTAGAAGCTACGCGTAAGACAAATCTTACGCATAACAAGCTACGCGTAAGGTGATCCTTATCGTGGCGTATATTAACCTTGATTACGAATATTTAGTGTTGCAAGCACGAAATAAAGCATCATATCATCAATGTTAAACACATAACATTCATTTTATGACAGATCAAAACACATTTGGACATTTTACGATTATGCGTAGAAGCTGCATGCAGCGTAGTCTAAACCCTAAATCTCGGCGTATGAGATCTAGCCATGGAATATGCACCAAAGTTTTTATGGTATATCTTAGATGTTGTGAGAGCATAATGACCAAGTTTTAACACTTAATTTGCAGTGAATCAAAAATACCCAATCTTAAGAACCTTAAACCCTAATTTCAAATTGTTAACCAATTAGTGTTTACGGGTGGTTATAGACCTTGGAAATCATCAATTCAATAATACAAGAGCATAACACAACAATCTTTTTGACCAAAACACTTCACATTTGAAAATACCCAATTCGACTCATAAACCCTAATTTTCAAAAATCATCAATTAGTGTTTACGGGTGGATTTTGATGGTAAAAATGGTATCATTGATGTATTTTGAACGTTTTGACGCAAACCATTACACCACAAACACACACACAATGATTGTGTGTTCATACGCTTATGCGTAGAACACATAATCAGCGAAAAACGTTTTAGCCGTAGGATTTGAATGAAATTAAAAACCTTTGCTTAGAAACATGTTTTACACAAGAAACAACTTACACAATGATGATCAAAAGCACAGAATTCTTGAGTGATTATTAGGCGTAGGATTCTTTTAGGTATTTTGTAATAAATGAGAAGTGATAGTTAGGTGGGGGTGTTTTATTAAAAATAACTTTAAGTTTTTGGCAGTTTTGGTCCCTCCACCTTTTCCATTTTCATCCAAAGCCTTTTAACTTCCATTTTGGTTACCAAATGAAGATTTTAAGAAAGAAACATGACGACACTCCCCTCGACTTGAGAAAATAATGAAAGGTTATAAATTAAAGTTCGAGGAGTGTCTTTGAACCAGGAAATGTACCACCATTTGTAAAAGAATCAACCGAGATGTGATAACATGCAAGTACTCAGATGTTTTGAAGCGGTTAAAGGATTATTTTCTCCCCTCAACACTTGATCGGAAAAATCTTGAATTTTGAAAGATTAAAGTGTTGACGGAAGAAATGTACTTGCAATGTTGAAAGAAAAATAGATTAGAAGAATATTTTTGTTGTTTTATCGGGTTTTATATTTTTGTATTTTGTTTTTGAAAAATTATTTACAAGAGAGGTTTTGGTGTTTGACGAGGTTTTAAAACTGTTTTAGGAGGTCATCAATTCCTCTTGAGTCAAACACCTCATACCAATCCGGTGGACCAACTCATTAAACCTAGCGGGAGGCAAGGCTTTGGTGAGTAGATATGCCAATTGGTATTAGTACCCACAAAATATAATTCAACGGTACCACTGTTCCACGTGATCCTTGATGAAATGATATCGAAGATCGATGTGCTTTGATTTGAGTCTTTGGCTGAGTTGCGAGATTGCAATGCACTCCGATTGTCGCAATACATCGGGATTCTGTCAAATTCGTAACCATAGTCTTTGAGTTGTGTTCTCATCCATATGACTTGAGCACAACATGGTGACATGGCTACATATTACGCCGGTTGATGACGGCGATGTACAATCACTGCTTCTTCGATTGCCAAGACACGGTTTATCACCAAGAAATTGTAAAGCTCACGAAGTGCTTTTCCGTGAGTCTAAGCATCTGCGTGGTCGTCTGAAAAGCGATTAGTTCAAAACCGAATCCCGGATACGGATCCCCAAGTTAATGGTTCCCTTGATGTATCGGAGGATTCTTTTAGGCTCAGAGAGGTGGGTTTCATTGGTCGCGGCCGATAGCGGGAGCATAGATAACGGCAAAGACAATATCAGTCGCTAGGCTGTTAGATACATGAGAGACCCAATAATACTACGGTATTTTGTAGGGTCCACCAATTTCCCATGTAAATCGGCGTCTAACTTCTTGGTATGAGCCATTGGTGTGGCATAGGTGTCCGAGTTTTCATTCCAAATTTGTTTAACAATTCAAGGGCATATTTGGGCTGACTCAAGAAAATACCACGTGGTGATTGATGAACTTGCGGTCCAGAAAGAATGTAAGTTCACCCATCATGGACATTTCAAAATTTTTCTTCATTAGTTTTGCAAAAGCGATTGAAAACTTTTATGTGTAGACCCAAAAATGATGTCATCCACGTAAATTTGAACAATTAAGATATGTGTCCCGTGATATTGTATAAAAGAGTTGGGTCAACCGAACCTTTGGTGAAATTATTAGCAATGAGGAAAGATGATAGCTTATCGTACCATGCTTGAGGAGCTTGTTTGAGACCATACTGAGCTTTGTTAGGTTTGTAGACATGATTGAACTTCGGGATCAACGAATCCATCCGGTTGGTGACATAAACCGTTTCTTTAAGTTGTCCATTGAGAAGCGGTTTTGACATCCATCGATAGACCGTTATATTCATATGAGCTGCGAGCGCTAGAAATATCGAGCGAATACCTCAAGGCGAGCAACCGGAGCAAAAGATTCTTCAAAGTCTAATCCCTCTTCACGGCGATAACCCTTAGCCACCGGGCGTGACTTGTTTGGATGACGTTCCCTTGACATCAATTTGTTTTCCAAATCCATTTTAGACCAATGGCGTAGACTCTGTTGGTCTTTCAACAGTTCCCATACTTCAAGACGTTTGAATTGGTTGAGTTCTTCTTGCATGGATTCAATCGAGTTGTCTTTTGTCATTGCGTCTTTGATGTTTTAGGTTCAGATTGGCAGACAGTGAGTGCATAAATGCAATGTTCACCGTCTCTGTGAAGACGTTGTCTCGTAACGGTGGTTGATTCGGGTTGCCAATAATGTTTTCAGAGGATGGTCTTTAGTCCATCTATGTGTGGAGGGTTGATGTTGGTATACATTGTGCGGTCGAGGATTCAAATGGTTTGTTGAAGATTCGCGACATCAGTGCGGCGATCTCATTAGCAAGCGGGTTGAAGAACGCATTTGGATCAAAATCTGCAGGTGGGGGTATTTCATTGAATATCATCGGTTTGGTTCATCATTGTTGGAAGCGGTGTGTTCAAGCTGTTGTGTTGGAGTCAAGCGGTGTAGGTGCATCTTCAACAGATAGTTGTTGTAGCAGGTGTATCGGGTATAGGAATATTATCGGGTTGTGCGCTTGAAGCGGATACACGGAGCACGTTCATCAATATCGTCAACGAGCAGTGAGCAAATAACCTTTCCATTTGTTGGCGAGTAAGGCGAGGGCTTTCTTGGTGATGATGGGGTTTGAGGGAAGTTTAAGCGGTTGTGACCGGGTTCTAAGCTGTTATACTCCGAAGCCATTTCAGTAAGTTCATCGAAATGAGCATGAATCGTTTCCATCACCTGTTTTGTACGACGATTCCGGATTCGGAAACCTTTGGAATTATCACGATTATCCGATAAAGACTCTAATGTCAGCTTTGGCTTTGAGCTTTCCAAAGTCATCACGATCATTATTAGGATAGCAAAGAGATCCAAATACATGAAAGTGTTTTAGATTCGGTTTTCTGTTATGGACAAGCTCGGAAGGTGTTTTGTTGTGGCGTTTGGTGATCATAGAACGGTTTTGAGTATAGCATGCAGTGGATACGACTTACGCCCATAAGTAATCTGGAAGTTTAGCATTAATTAACATTGTTCTTGCGGCTTCCACTAAGCGTTGGTTTCGTCTTTCAACAACTCCGTTTTGTTGGTGTATGCGTGCAATAGATGTTTGATCTTTGAATTCCCACTTTCTCATAGAATTCACGAAGGGTTTTGTTAACAAATTCAGTTCCTTTATGCGTTACGATGATTACGGCGGTGTTGCGGAGCTGAACTTGTATTTTTGTGAGAAAGGTGATGATCATTTGTGGAGCTTGGTCTTTGCTACGAAGAAAGTAGACCTAAGTCCATCGAGTAGTCATCAACAATTACTAAGATGTAGCGTTTGCCATTGATCGTTTGCACGCGCATCGGGCCACACAAATCCATGTGTAGAAGATGAAGCACATCTTTGAGAGCGTGTTCCACCTTTGAAGGAAAATGAGCACGAGTGCTTTTCCCTTGTTCACAAGGTGAGCAAAGGTGATCTTTTGAATACAGGAATCGTGGGAGTCCTTCAACTAGTTTGTGTCGAGCAAGGTTGGTGATGGTTTGAAAGTTTAGATGTGAGAGACGACGGTGCCATAGCGAGGATTTTGTTGATGTTGCCTTAGAAAGTAAGCAAATGGGAGAGGAAGCAACCATGTCTTGCATAGAGATAGTGTAGAGACTAGAATTACGCGAGCGAGACATAAGGTCATTTCCTTGTAGATCACGAATGAAACAAGTTTTCTCCATGAAAGCAACCTCCAAATCTCCATCACAAAATTGACCTCTGAAAGCAGTTGTGACGAGGCCTTCCACATAGTAAACCACTGCTAATTTCGATGTTCCCGTTGATATAGTCTCCGTAGCCCATGATGGTTGCGAAGTGATCATTCGAACGGCGGTGCCAATGAACTTTGCAATAAAGTTTGATAACAGATTTAAGATTGCACGTCATGTGTCGGGAACATCCGCTATCAACAATCCAGAGAATGATCGTATCACTGCATTACACACGAGGCGACACGGATGGAATAGAAGTAGATGTGGAACCCGAAATGTTAGAGGGTTCCATAGCAGATTTAGTAGATATACACACATCAATAGCTTTAGGTATCCACTTAAATCCTAGTGTGTTATATATCCATTTCCGCCATCTATAACTACTCTTTGCTTTAGTCTTAGTGAATGCACTAGGTGGTACGACATTCCTAGGAGGTGGCGGAGCTACTGAGGGACAGCAATGCGTTTCTTAGAATCTAAAGATGGCGGTCTACCAAGCACAGAGTTAGAAAGATTAGTTGGCCTAGAGGTATTCCGGTTCTTAGGATTCCTTAAGCGAGATTATAGCTTTAGCAACACATTTATCATGGCAATCGGAATTCATACTTTTACCACAAATAACACAAGGTGCATCGGACTGAATATCAAAAGTACTTAACGGTTTAGCATTCGTTACATCACTATTTCTATTACATTTGCGGGCCAATATCTATAGTGGAGGAAGCGTGTGTCTTATTCAGAGTCCTAGGGTGTTCTTCTACTTTAGCATTCTTGATTGATCTTTTCTTAGGTCGCAACTTCCTATTCTACGATTGAGTGCTCTTAGGAACGTGAAGTGCGGGCGTTTGGAAAAGGCTCAACTATTCTGTTTGATAGAAGGAAGCACGTTAGCTACTTGTGATTTGGCAGTAGAGATTCTAGGTGCATGAGTACTAAGTGTTACCGGGGCTAATCTCTTAATGATTGTTGGTGGAAGTTGTTCATACTTTCCTAACATTTCTCTTAACTTGATGATAGTGTGAATCAGATCTTGATTTGCAGACCGAACATTTCGACAAAATGCATAACTTCTTTAGTGTGTGCAAGATAATGATCAAGTTCATTTGATGCTTCATCACGAGTCTTTTTAAGTAAATCAAATATGACACCATATTCCTTTTTAACTTTTACAAGTTCTTGTTCATATTTTGAGATTTGACACTTGAAAGACACGTTTTGATCATCCAGTTTCTCAATTTTAGAATCGAGAAGGTTTTGCATGGCTGGTTGATTTTGTTTTGAAAAGCAATTTGTTGATCGTGAATATCTTTTTGACACCAATTAAGGCGACGTATTGCATTTGAAAGTTCGTTTGACAATCGTTTGTTTTCAACTGATTAAGGACTCGATCGAAGCACATTATCGGTGTTCTCAACATTTACCACGAAACAACGATATCGGCAGAGATATTATCAAATGCATATGACAACGAATTCAATAACACAACATTTTGAACATCCGCAGAGATAACATCTTCCAAGAGTCGATCAACATCTTTTCTTAACATTTTCTTTTTACGTTTAGTATTTGAAATAGATGTTTACGTTTTCTCAGCGTTTTCATGACCCCAAGTTCCTTATGAAAATCCTTTTCCCAGGCAATTGCACAACTTTTCAAGTTTTTAACATTAGGTAAAAGATTTTTCCGAAAAATGTCTCTTTGTTCTCGCGCCAGAGGCGATTGAAAATGTTCAACTTTGATTTCAGGTCGATATTCTATCTCATGTTGTAAAATTTTGAGGTCAACCATGAAAATGTCAAAATATCGAAGAATTTTTCGATTTTCAGGTTGTGAGTTTACTTCACTAATGGAAGGTAAAGGACCATAAGTTTGTGCAAAGTCTGTTTTGGGTTTAACAATAGAAGACTTCGGTGTTACGATGATAACTCTTGGTGTGTTGGAAGAATCCGTTGGTGTGCGAAAGTGACGGTTTAGAATAATTAAAAGGTTTGTTGTAAGCAACAGTTTTTAATTTTGATCGACTCTCGTCTTACGCATCTAATTCCTCTTGGCGATGATATTCAACAACATTCATATGACGAATTATCAATTTTATATTACGCACTTTGGAAACTTGAGGATTTGGTTTGAATGTTTTGGTTGAAAGCTTAGGTTTGTAATCGGCAAGATTCGGTCCATATCCATTTGGATTTGGTTTTAAAGTAAACTTTTCTATGGTTGTGACCGACTTCGCCATGTTTGTAAACAACAGTTTTAAACTCTTTAAGTTTGTTTTGCAAGCCGATGATTTCTTCAAGATGATCATCTATTCGTTTAGTTGAATGCTTTTTGTATGCAGAGAAGCTGTTTTGACAATTTAACAACTCGGCCTTAGCTTTTTGATTTTCCAAGGTGAGAGCGTTAATTTGCTTTTTATGTTCATGTGTGAGTTGTTCTATTTGGACAACAAAGCATTCTTCGCAGCGGCTAGATCACGCATCTGTCGTTCTAAATATTTTTCGTTTTGATAAGATTTGGCAAAGGCCGCTTCAAAACCGTTTTCACGTTTTTCTTGAGTTTTGAAAAAGTTGAGTTGCTTTTGTAAACATTCAAAATCCTTTGTTAACAGTGCATTATTACTTTTCAAGTCCTGATTTAATGCAACACATGCACCAATTTGGGATTGTTGGTCTTGAAGTAACGAACAAGATCGGATGGGGCAAAGGTTCATCTTGTTCAGCGTGAGTCACAACATGATCATTATTTAGATCCTCAAGTATGACCACGGAGTCAATTTGATTATCAAGGGAAACCGGTTGGTCATCTTGATCGTCAAATATAACTACGGGGTCTAGTTGAAAATCGTCGGAATGAGATGTGGATGGATCATTTTGAACATTCGAGCCTTGCGGATCGAGATGTTGGCGGAGATATGAGATCGAGAGATAAATATGGTTTGTTGGTTTTGAGACAAGCCATCGGTGTCATACTGGGCTGTGTCACTCATGTGTACGCTTGCATATTAGCCATCAACATAACTTGTTGCATTGGCACTGCAAGTCCTCCATATCATCATCTGAGTCGGCATTTGCCATAAAGCTCTGTTCTTTGTGCGTGAGAGTTCCACCGACTTCATCCTTAAGAGCCAAAGAAGAGCCTCTTTGAAATAAGCACTGCCCCTAGTCCTTGGCTTTGGGCATGCATTAGCCAGTGTCCCTTCTCATTGCAGTTGTAGCATCGAAGACCATTCAACCCATTCTGAGCATTTCCCTTTCCACCACTTGAGCTCTGTTGTTATTCCTACCCAGACATTAAACCCTTGACCACCGCCCATCGGCGACCATAATCCACGATTACGAACTTCAACCGTCCATTGTTCACAACAGCTTGAGTCCGTGTGTTAGATGAGGAGCGAATACGATTGTTGGATTTGTTGGTATAACGGCTAAAGGCATTAGCAATCATAGCAAATCCTTGTTGCAATGCTTAAAACGGATCGGATTCCTCGATTACTTCAGCGACATATGCTTGAGCATTGTTGTTGTATGGAACCAATTGATTTTGTTGAGGTTGTTGTTGTGAAGGTGTGTTTGTAGCATTTGGTTGAGTTCTTTGGTTGAGGAGAATAACGGTTTTGAGCATATAAGGCAAGTTGTTGTTGATTTTCCGGATGTGTTGGTGGAGCAATTTGAGCACGGAGAATCCTTTTCCGATCAACTTCCTTTTCATGAGGTTTCAAGTAATCGTACAACAATCCGTAGGTATAATGATGCATGTTCTTAAGCTTGCGGAGAAAAATGACATACTTCTCCCATTCGGGACCAAGACTACTAGGAACTTAGTATTCACTGCAATTCTTGGCATGATGATGTTGTGTTTATCCAAATCATTGATGATGTCTGAAAATCTATGATGATAGTACTCTAGTGTCTCTCGAGTTCAATCATGAAGTGTTCATAAGCCAAGTAAATTTTGGATTCCAAATCCTCTGATTGAGTCTGAGATCCTTCCATAAGAAGGCGAATATGATCCCACATTTTTGTGCGGATCTTTTGAGCATCAACACTACGAAGAATTGGGTTTGGTAATCCTAAGAGGATGTATTCCATTGCAAGTTCATCGGCTTCATAATGTAGAAGTTCTGTGGGATTTAAATGCAACTTGATAGCAATGTTGGTTTGTTCATCTCTTGGTGGAATGGCATTTGGATCTCCGGGTACAATGATAGTAGGCATCTCAAATGGACCTTCTAAGATAACCTTCTTTAAGAACTTTCCATGTGGCTTCTTGAGATCACAAAACCTAAAGAACCTTATCACCCATTGATCATAGTTTCTGGAGTGAGCATTGGAGGTCTATCAAGTGATCCGACCTCATGAATTGATTGTTGGGTGCTTAAAGCTTCACACATCTTTGCAAACCAAGTGGGTTCCTTCATAGTGTTCCTTGATGGATGTTGATTGAATTCATTTGTGTGCGGTTGAACTTGAGGACTTGGTGGTGGTTGAACCATTTGAGGTTGTGGAATTGCGACAAGTTGTGGAGTATGTTGTTGATTAAATTGTTGTTGATAAATTGCTTGTTGTTGATTCCATTTCTGATGTTGTGGACTTAGTTGTTGTTGTCGTTGAGGATAAGTGTAAGGGAAATAGTTAGAGTATGGTGGTTGTGACATGTTGAAAAACTTGTGTGGTAAAAATGGATCTTTGTAGTCGAATGAACCTTTGTTGATGAAGTGTCCTTAGGAGTAGAAAAGACAAGAACCAAGTAGCACTTATGCGTAAAAACACCAAAAGTTACGCGTAACAATGAGGAGTTATGCGTAGGTTTTAGCTTAGGCGTAAGTAGGATAAAAGCACTAAAGTTATGCGTAGACAAAAGTTAGGCGTAGAAAGTTAGGCGTAGGATTACCTTATGCGTAGACCTAAGTTTACGCGTAAAGTGAATCTTATGCGTAGGATTTCTACGCGTAAGCTTATGCTTATGCGTAATTTTAGGGTTTTTGCCCAAATGATCTTTTACACTTCACAGTGCAAAAGATATCCAAAGTCGGCGTATTTTGGACTTATCCAAGTAAGAAAACACGGAATAAACCGGAAAATGAAGATCAAACCAAGGAAAAATCTTACGCGTAATTTTAGGGTTTTGATAGGCGTAGGATTACTCGTAACTTTGATTTTGCCCAAATGTGTTTCTAAACCAGATTTTTGTTATGGAATAGCTTCAATAGTACCAAAAGAACACAAAAGTGTTAATTTTGATGTACCAAGCGCTAAGCGGGTTACGCGTAGAGCGACACCCACGAACAAAAACAAGCTTAAAAACGTAAATCCACGCGTAAAGTTTGAAACTTTTTGCCAAAACAAGTATTTTAACACCTCAAAACATTGAAAGTACAAGAATCTTGGATTAAAAAGTGTAAAAACGAGTTTTTAAGATAACCAAAGATTGTGTTATCTTTACGCGTAAGACACAAAATCAAAACTTCAAAACAAAGCGAGTACACCCAACTATTTGGCGATTGATACCCTGTTAGGTCACTAGTTTTACAAACACAAGTTATATAGAAAGGAGATGAGGCGATTGAACAAGTATAACCACACACACACACGATATAGTATAATACGGTTTAGGCGTAGGAGTATGAAAGGAAATAACTTGAACAACCAACCTTCAAATGAAGGTTATTACATGGTTTATATAGGCAAGGAGCTAGGGCAACACTCCTCTCCTTCCTATTCCTTATTGGGCTTGGGTCAAGCTTATGGGCCTTCTACATAAGCTTGACCTTAAACAAACATAAAGGCCATAATAAAGCTACCTATTACATATGAAATATAAATACTTGAAAAACTGTTTAGGAGTGATTGTTTAAGTATTGAGCACTACAACACTAAAGGGAACTTCATTTGTGAGGAAATTCATTTTGGGTGTTCGGTTTCATTTGGCGGATCGGGAGTTCTTTGAATTCTGAATTAAAGTGTCCTAGCTCAATTCTCGAACGTTTATGCATGACCTCTGAATTATGATGCTACGACGGTAGTATGAGATATACAAACTAAAACCGTTTCTATAAACAAACATACAAATACTACATCATGATCAATATAGGCGTATTGTCTTAGGCATGTTTATGCCAATTTAAGCGTCGTTATTCGAACCTAAGAGTTGACATCATATTCTAGGTTATACGCATTAGAGACTTCCAGAAGGCTTATCCATCGATTGCGTTAAGTTAAGCGTTGTGATATCATTTATTAAGGTGAGTTCGTAGCCCCACTTTTACTCGTTTAATTACTTTATAAACTCTTTGGGGGAGATACATGCTCAACTATTTTCATTTACTTTCACAAGTACTCTAAACTTTTAAGGATTATCGTGAGTTTCATAGCCCCACTTTTACTCGTTTAATTACTTTATAAACTCTTTGGGGGAGATAGATGCTCAACTATTTTCATTTACTTTCACAAGTACTCTAAACTTTTAAGGATTACCGTGAGTCATATCCCCTACTCTTTTAATGCTTATTTTACAAACTCTTTGGGGGAGATACATGCTTAACTACTTGCTTTTACTTTTACAAATACTCAAAACATTATACTTGATTGAATTATACATGATTGCATTATACTTGATTGCATTATACTTGATTCGTTATACTTTGATAAGTCGATGATAAGTCTCCCAATATACGGAAGCAGATCCAGCCAGTCCACTCGATTGGGATGATAAGTCTCCCAACATACACGGGCGATCCTGCGTTGCATGATAAGTCTCCCAACATACACGGGCGGTGCAATTTGAAAGTCTCCCAACATAAACGGAGCAACACTAAGTGCAATAATGTGAACTATTATGACTGTATGTGTGCTTGACTATAAAATGTACTATTGTTAGCAGTGGATTGTAAACACACAGGTTGCAAGTTTTGTATGAGCCGGAACTTGGAACTGCGGGGTGGTTTACAATGCCATTCTTTGTGTGAACATTCTTTAAAGGCTTTACATGTTAAACAAACTCTATGAACTCACCAACCTTTGTGTTGACACTTTTTAGCATGTTTATCTCAGGTCTTAAAGCGATAGCTAGAGTTTGAAGCATAGAGTAAGCATGACATATTTTGAAGACTTTATACATTAGTATTTACCATTCGAAACATTTACGTAAACATTTATATATAATACTTTGGGACGCATTGTTTGTAACTCTCGATTTCATTAATCGAATGGTAACTTTCAAAGCGTCTCATTTAGAATTCGTTTTCTATAACTTATCTTGTATTATGAAGTAGCACCCCAATGACACAATCTTCCGCTGCGGTATTTTGGGGGTGTTACAGATAAAATAGGTTCTAGAGAGAGAGTGAATATATGTTACCGTTTGAATAATGGCGAAGCCTCTATTTATATGGTTGACCTTTTATGCGTGTTCTCAGGTCACGGCCATGAGGCGACAATTAGTAAGTGGAGATGATGGCGTAGTCAACTTTGAGCTGTCGGTTGGTGTGAAAGCGGCGTTTTGGTGGAGTTGTCGCTTTCACTTTGGGGGCTGGTGATAGAACTGCAAACCTAGGCAAGATTCCTTACCTTTTTTGTGGGACGCGGTTATGGCCTTCCTCGGATGTGCCTATTGTCCCCGTGTCAAGCCTTATGGTTATGGTTAAGTGGCCTCCGGCTGGGTTACGTGTCATCCGCGCCTGACCTGTGTGCGTGCCGGGGGATCATACGCGATCATGTATTGTATTTGTGTTTTATTGAGTTATGTGTGAATTAAAAGGTGTCTTATAACTTGAGTGATACAGTGAGGATATTTTTAGGTTAAGTTATAAGAGAAGAAGTTAAAGTGATAGTAAAAATGCTACAACACGAGCCCTATGGCTCTAAAACACCTTGTGCGTAAATATTTAAGTGCTCAAATTCCAATCAAGATAAATGTTTGACAAAAACAAAACAACAAAACAGTGAAGTGTAACATAATCTAAATTTTAACTCCCCCCAGTGCTCTGGCGATTTTGGCGACAATTCCATAACCTTAAATCACTTTTTTCATCTGATCGATCTATCTCCACTTTCTTGTTCTTGTGTTTGATTATACATTCGTGTGTAGTCCAGCCTTGATCAAGCAGGTTCTGGTTTTAATTTACAATCGTTTTTGTGATATGGTTTAGGGTTTTTACAATCGCATCTTTAGGGTTTTCTAAAGTCGGTTCATAGGTTATATTTGGATCGACTATCATTATTGGGTTTTAAGTCGAGTTTTTCTTGTATTAATTCTTCAATATCATCTGTGATCGACATTGGTTCTGTGGGTTAAATTATATGTGTTGTTTCGCTAAAAACCCTAGCTTTTAAACTAGGGTTTTATTCGTATTGATTGATGACCAGGCGTTATTTTCTTCTTGATTTTATGTTTCTTATTACTTGTCTAAAGGGGTTTGTGGTTGTTGTGATGTCGAAGATGGGAGAGGAGAACAATACATTAACATGACCTGTAAATGTGAACTTAGAGGAATTGAGTGCTCGTTTCAAACGGTTAAAGGGAATTAATTCTGGTGTTACTTAAACAAGGCAAAACAGTGTTAGGGTTGCTAGGAACCTTAATGGCGAATCAGTATCTTTTGTGACTGATGATCATGTTGTTGAACCTAATGTGATTGATGCTAAAACATTAGGTGATCATGTTGATCCTATGAATATTCCTAACCCTAACGTGACATCTATTGTTGGGAGTACTAAATCTGTTGGGAGTACTAATGCTCCTGGTTCGATTACTAAGGATGATGTGGATTCGTTAATTCCACTTGGTGATGCTGGTCATGATGTGAACGAACCTCAAGTGGCTACGGAGTCTACTAATGAACCTCAAGAACCTCTTGGTTATGATGAATGCCAAGAGGTTCTTTTTCTTTAAGTTTAATTCAAAGAAAGGTGTTGATGATGTCCTTGAAAATGGTCCATGGTTGATTAGAAATGTCCCTATTATTCTTAAATCATGGACCTTGAACACCAACTTACTTAAAGAGGATTTGACCAACATTCCAGTGTGGGTTAAGTTTCATGATGTTCCTCTTGCTATATTTTTACGATGATGGTCTTAGTCTTCTTGTTACATTTATTGGTAACGCCAAAAATGCTAGATGCTTATACTAGCCAAATGTGCAAGGAATCATGGAGCCGTAGTAGTTTTGCTAGGTGCTTGATTGAAGTTAAGGAGGATGAGTACTTAGGGATAACTGTGAAATACCCTACTTGATGGGTCGGGTTCGACTATTGAGAAGATATGGATGAATCTGAGTAGAAACTCCGCGATGTGATACATGTAAGATCTTTGGTCATACTCTTGTTGATTGTCCAAAATCTGTTTTACCCCCTGTTTAACCTACTATGAGTGTTAATGATGGTTTCCAAACGGTAACAACAAGAAGAAGGGTAAGCAAGGTGGTCCAACTGGGGTCGAGGAGGGTTTACGAACCTAATGTGGTAAGTTCCAATATCGGCAAAAAGCCTGGCGAACCTAAACAGCAAGTCGATGTCACTAAGAAAAGTTTAAATTTGGTGTGCTAGTGCGAGTAGAACTAAGGTTGCTACATCCAATAAATTTGATGCCCTTAGTATGGATGATACTGATGACTTTGGTATTCCTACTAAGGAAGTGAATAAAGATGTTTGATCATTAGCACAATGAAAGAAAATGGAGTCTCCAAAGACTACTAATACATTTCATGACCGCATTTGTAGTGATTGATGGAAATTTAACGAGGTTGGTCCTACCCCACATTGTTGAGAAAATTGGGGATTTTTAAAAGCTTTTTATTGATGGAAAAGCTACTCTTGTGGATGATGATGGTAATCCTATTAAAAAGGTTGATTATCCGGGTAATAAAAAAATATTTTCCGTCTATTTCTTCTACTAAGAGGGTTAACCGTTCTAAAAAGGTAGGAGAGATTGTTGATTCGACAGTGATGAAGAGGAGGTTGTGAACACTTTTGATGAGTCAATGAACCTATTTGGTGGTGGTCATGATCGTGAAGATGATTATCATGACTATCTTGGATCGGTCTATCATCTTTCAGGGAATTTAGATGCTTTTTATGACACGTATGATATCAAGCTTCAAGGCCTTGGTAGGAAGTAATTTTGTTTTCATAGGAGTTTAATGTTATCTTTTGAGTAGTGGTTTATTTTCTTGTTTAAAGAATATGAAGTATCTTGTTATGTAAGCTTTTTCGCCTATGTAACAGGTACGAAATATATGATTCACCCATATCCTTTATACTTAAACGTTTTTTGAAGTATTTGCTAGAGACTGCTCATATATCAACATCAACATAAAAACCATCAAAAATTCCAATATCTACAACCTTTATAATTTCCAAAGTATACAGCCTCGCTCCTTTATAGTTTAATTTGTTGATGTCAAGAAAATAAGGGTGGCTCAATGGTTACCGGACTTCTCATTCTACAATTAGTGACCACACTTTATCACAAGGAAATTAATCTTATTGTGGCCACGAAGGTTCATCCATGATGACTCCAGGCTATCGAAAAATGAACTCGTTTTAGGGTTAGTCAGCTCGTAATGTCGAGAGAGCAATTTAAGCGAATTAACAAAGAAAAAAAATATTAAGCTCGTATTAATTACTAAGCTACATGCATTTTGTTTGGTTAAATTTGACATTTAACTCTCAATCAATACACTAATCGAGTATTGAATTATCAATGATGTATGTATCCATAAGTACATAGTATACTCGTATGTCTTATGTATGTTAGCATCCATGTAATTGGAATATAACTTCTATATTTAAGGCAATATAAAACCATAGCGTTCGAAAAAGAAAAAACCAGTGATAATCTTTTGTTGAAACTGCAAATTGATATTGCCAATTAATGTATAAATGTCACATAGCAAAATGCCTGCTGAAAAAGCTTAGAACACTAGGTGTAATAATTAATGTTATTAAAAGTTGGTGTTGAGTATAACTTAGCTTACATCGCTGAAAACTGAACTCATTAAACACACACAATACAGACAACTTACAAATACACACAAATAGCACAACGCGCGTTGATCACACGACGCTGAGCTACAACGACAAAAATGATAAACAACCTATATTGTTACAATGCCGACATTGTTAGAGTCACTGAAAACCCTAATGTTGCCTTTGGAAAGATGAACACCAGAATTTGTTTTTATTTATTTATTTATTTATGAATTTTGTTTTCTAAAGTGATATGAAACCGTTTGACCAAAAATGTAGATACAAAACTTACTAAAAACTAAAGAAATGTATATACATACGACTTAAATTTATTACATGGTACACAAGAAATTTATCACAATGTCCTCGAAGCAGCATCTTTAAAGAAATGGACCCTGAGGCAGAGCATAATGTATTTATGATAAGCTCTTTTATCATTTAGTGACTCTACATTAACACCATCCATTGCTATTTCGACAACAATCGTTGTGGTCCTTAAATTTGTGTACAATGCATGATCAGGTTATATGTCACTTGTCAAACGACCCACTTTTCTTTTTTGGATTGATCGAACGACAAACTTACAGATACTAAAACCTACGATTTTATAACGAGTATGCATGTCAAGTGTTAACGCTAAATCATGACGCTTGGTTTCCTCAAAAAGTTCATAATCAAAATTAAAAATGGATCAACCGACCTGGTCTACGAATCTATTCTTGATAGGTGCAGATCGCATGGGCTCGTGCATTGTTTTTGGTTACCGGCTGACCTTTATTTAAGTACTTAGTCTTGGACAGTGAATGCGTGTTCTAATGATTTTTATTAGAAGTTGAGATTGAACCCATAACATGTTTCTTTAAAATCAACTAAATGTTTGCGTTCTGAAAGTGTTAACACTGACGCTAATAATTCGTTACTATATATGACATTTGTTTTTTTTTTTTCATTTTTTATTAGGTAATCATAGTTTCTGACCTTTTGGCTGACAAATCTATGAGATTTGATCCCATCGTCACATAGACTCAATCCGAGTATAGCCCTCTTCTTTTCAGGAAGATGGCATAGCCAGTTAAAGTTGTTTGCACTGAACAAAATTTAACTTACGACCTTTCAATAATTACTCAAGCTACTTACCACTAGGCCACTTCCACTAAGTGGTTAACACTTGGAATTAGACATTTGGTCAAGTGAAACATGTATGTGGCTTCAGTATTATCAAAAGATTCATCCTTGAATATGGTCAAGATCTTGAACCGGATTCTTTAAATAAGAACACACACATCTATATATTTGTTTTGTTTAAAATGTGTGTGAAAATGTAAAATGGTAAAATCAATGGATAATCATCTGGGAAACACAGAAAAGGCTGGATTTTGATTGGGTAAAGGTGGTGAAGATTGATTGGTTGATGAGACTATTACCTTATCCAATGACAGACAAAGACAACTAAGCACATTTACACTTTAACAACAAATATGTACTACTTCATAGAGGTTAATTAACTTTGCATGGAGATTTGCACAAACCCTTATCTAAGTTTTCTAACTATGTGAGTAGAGTACAATATTGTGCATTTGACATCTTAAAGTTTGAAGAAAACGTTTTTGTACGTTGGAGAAGAGATCTAGTGAGAATAATTATCGCAATAAAAAGAGTAAAAAGAAATTCTAACTACGTATTTCAAATAAAAATAGAGAAATGCATATATTTTTGTGAATGCATATGAAATATGTGGTTGTGATTTATACTCATCTTAATTTTATTTCTCATTTGATTCTAATTCTTCGTATGATAACAATCGGAATAGTAATGTGACCTGCAAGATTTATAATATGTTTCCTCTAGTATTTGTGTATAGTGCTTTGAAACTTGTATGTAGCTATAGTGTTGCACATGCTCAAAGCGTATTACTTTTTCCGTCTCAAATTTATCGTCATCATTTATATTTTGGGATGTACCAAAATAATAACTTTCTTCTTGTCTCAACAAAAAAAGAGTTTAATGGGTGTAGATGATATTTAATTGGTTGAAGAGTGTAACGGTCTCACTTATTTTTAACTATGTGTGTTTTGTGTGGAGAGAATAATTTTAGGACAGAAGGAGTATTAACAATTTAAACGTGTTGTTACATAATATTCTACCCGTAGTGCATCGATCGTTAGTGTATGTCGCCACTTGGGTGACGCGTTACACGTCTTAGGCACAAAACAATGACGCCTTGGTCTTAATTTCGACCGAGTCATATGAATGTTGTGTGTGAGTATGTAAGTGGAGTATGTTTTTGGTGGTGTATTCGATCTTCTCATTACAATGAGTTAATCATAAGGTTGTAGTAGAAAAAGAAAGCTGATGTGACAGTAATACTTTTGGTCCAAAGTTAATCATCATTATGGGTAGCCTAACTATCTTTGTTATGTTGATTGTGAGACTAGTGAGATTACTGGTTAACTTTTTTCACTAGTTATATATATGGCAACCAAATCATAGAGTTTGGGTACTTTGGTTTTAGACAAAAGAAGAAAAACAGAGGAAAAAAAAGTGCATAGCCTGTTCTCCTAAGTATTCGGAACCCTATCATGATTTATGGATATGTGTGTATGTTGTTCAACTTGCATACACCCTCAATAGTATATCAGAGTTTATGCACTTCTTTTCAAGCCGAACTAGCTAGGTATATTATGGCACTCGGATATACGAGTCTTAATTGTTGTTAGAGAGCTAGTTCAGTTTTAGGTATCGGCACATCATCATATACATTACACCATTCTCATAATTTGAACAAATTCTTGAATAAAATTTATATAACACATCACAAAGAATATCACACTCACTCACTAAATAGAAAAACCAATAACTTTCACCAACACCTTGGCTAAAACCCTATAACACCAAACTCACAGTGCAGTTTAACATGTTATAGCGGCGCCATAAGACAGAAAAAAAACCCTATAACGTGTGATTAAAACATTGCACCGATCACTCTTATAGTGAAAATGATTTTATCTTTTTAATGAAAGGAGGGTTTTAAAGAGAACTGATGTATTTTTTGCATGTGTTGATTACTCATAAACTTATACAAACATACATTTTTATTAGTCACTGCTAGATGATGCAGGTGTAATTACAACAAAAAGAAAAATATGAGGATGAGTAGAATGCGTAGAATTTCTCGGGTTGTAACCGGACATACCAAATTTAAAAGTTCAGACACCAATATTAATGAGTTCGGTCGAATTAATTATAAGCATGACCAAACATTATTTACTTTCAGTTCTTCAATTTTCTTGTGTTACAAAACTTCCATGGTAATGGTACTAGCTCATGCATTATGTCTTAAAAGGTAATAGGCATTGTTCATGGTTTTGAAAGTAAGATCTTGATTATCAAGGCTAGCACATTTTTATACGATGGGAAAAATACAAAAAGGGTTTAATCTAGGTAATGTAATAATGAGTTGTAAGTTGATCAGGGTGTCCTTACTTTTTAGGGACAGTGACCAAACACTGGGATTTGTATGTGTGTCCAAAGTGTGTGGATGTGTATATTTGTTTATGTCTAGATGGCCTATAAACAACACTAGCTTTAACATGTATGTATCATCTTTGCATACAAAAGACTAGGTTATACAAATACGAGGGGAAAATGATTTGTATGACTAAACTTAATGCTTAAAGCTAACTCTAAGATCACGACACATGTCAGTATTAGCGGCGAGGATAATAAAAGAGAAAATATATATTCCACATCTCGTAAGATGAATAGTTTAAGCATGAATTCAGTCATATGATGTAGGTTTCCTTATCATTACTCGATTAAAAATAAGCATAAATTGTTTACCCTTATAAAATATATCGGTAGTTGATGCACAAGTAGCGTAAGTGAGCCTCTCAGTCACGCATGATTGTGTTACGAAGCTCCCTTGTCACGCGTACGTGAGGTGGGTTTTTTGAAGCGGATAATTGGGTCGGTCACCGGGTTGAGGATAAAGGGGAGAAAGTTTGTGTACGTGCATGTTTAAGTGGAATATAAGTAAAATGTAAAAGTGACCGATGTTTACGGATTATACGTGCCACAATTAAAGAATTGATAATTAATTTAGGAACCTAGCAATGCTTTAAAGATAAGCATATTATTAAAACCTTCTAACTTTAACTTATGTATCGTGTTCCATCAAGATAGTTTTTTAAAATCAATATTAAAATCTTGATAAAGGGATACACAAACTTTCATATTTGGTTTTACCATATATCAAAGAGTAAATTGCAAAAACCGTGCTTGTATTATGTTCGTATCGGAGGCGCAATCTATATCTTTTAAAAAATGCAAGTACTATTTATGCGTGAAATTTTTGGTGTGGATATCGTCTCTTCCTCAAAGTCAAATGATTAAAATGTCATTTACTTCAGTGATACTTTATCATTTCACTTTAATTCGAGACATTTTAGTCATTTCTTTTGAGCCAGAGACGATATATCCGTCAAAAGTTCTGACATAAAAGACGTATGCATTTTCAAAAATGTAAATACCGTGTCTGCAATTTAAACATATTATATGAATGATCTTTGCAATTTACTCTATATTACAAACATATAATGTACATATTTTTGCAAAACATAGTTTACTTCATAAACTCATTTCACATCAAATTATGTGCTTTTGATCCAAAAATTTACAAAACACGTTGTACTGTACAATAATTGATACTTTCATAGTAACGTGTCAAAACTTTCAACACTCGTTTGAATTAAAAAATATTATGTGGTCCTAGAGATATTGCAAGTTTGCAACAAATGAAATTTTGGATCTCGTATGAAACTTCGGTCCTACAAATAATGCAACTCAAGATGCTTGCATCATTTACAAATAATGCAACTTCGGTCCTACAAATTTTGGATCTCGTAGGAATCATCGGTCGTATAACGTACTCAATAGTGCAGTTATGCCGACGTTATATGCATCAAATTGTGCCAACGAGCTGCACCTAGCACTCTTATCAATGTAACTGATTAGGTCCTAACATACTGTGTGCATGTCATTAGCTAGGGTAAGTTCATGCAGAATCAATTGAATTAGGAAAAGAAAATATTGCAACATTGTTTGGTCACTAAACATGTCGATAAAGATGGTCACCTTAGATTGAAGAGAAGCTATTAGGGCGATGTTAATTAGCCAAAAAAATGCATTAACGAGTTAATTCTATCAAAAATTGCAAAGTAATCATCGCATAAACTCTCTAACAGATTTTTACGAAAGATTGACACAATGAGGTGGCTAGATGATGTGTTCGATCAGATTTTTGTTTTTTTATAAGTGTTTTGATTGAACAAATTATGTTGACACATCATTATTATGTAAAAGCTTTTATTTAAATCTTTTGTAAATATGATATTTCTATTTTAACAGAAAGAACATAAAATACTTAAATTCGGATGCTTATTTTATTCTAATTCAGAGCTATAATGCCTATGCTTTTTGTAGCCAACCCACCACAAAAAATATTTACAAGTGGAATTTATGGACCCTACAGCATCTCTTTTATGAGCCTCCAATTTCTCCACTTAAATGTTTGGTTCCCCAAATTCCATCCACTCAACTACCTCGAGTACTACTATCAAATAAGATTATTTATATATCATTATCTTATGTTATCTTGTTATCTTACTATGTTATCTTGTGATTAAAAATTTGAGATATTTTTTCATTTGTTCATGTTTTGTATGGACTTTGAAATGTGATATTATGGAGATTGTTTTTCATACTATTATTTTATTGTTCTTATTCTTTATTTTTTGTAACTTTTACATTGTAATTTTGAGTTAAAAATTGAAGAAAACAAAATGTGTTCTAGAGTTTTTTTAAGAAGTGAAAAGAAAAATAAAAGGATTTTAATCATCAATTCATTTTTGAGAGAAAGGAAAAAAAAAAAAAAAAAAAAAAACCTTATTATGTTTTATGTAAAGACTAATATGCCATTTTAAAAGATATATATCTATTTATTATTATTTTTTTAGGCAACTACTTAAATAAGAACCCCAAATGGCATTCTTGTGATAAAAAAAACTATTTTTCTTTTCCCTCAACTCAAGAACACGATTTTTGATTAATTTTGTTCTAGAGCTCAAGTTATGGTAAATGTTATAAGTATATTAACATAGTCATGTGGCGTTAACATTAACCCTATAACATTCTTGTGATAAAAAAACGAAAAATAATCATCTTCTTATAACTCTAAGTTATAGGTTCTAAAGAACTGAGTTACAAAGTTTGTATGTATTTTACATTCAAAATAATTAAAAGAAAAATAAAATAGAAAACCCATAACATAACGTCACAATCCAATCACGACTGATCCTATAATACAACTGTTGATACTCTATGGCATGTTACAGCCGCGCTATAGGTGTTATAACATGCCTATAACGCTTCCATGCCATAATAGTTATAACATGGCCAACACTGAATATACATGGTTTTGTGAAATTTAAACAAGTAGTTGTGTTGGTTTAAAAGCAAGAGTAGATAAAATACATCACCTCAAGCAATAATGGACTTTAAATAAGGTTAAGAAGTTGCAGTTTGTTTTTGAACTCTCAAGCATTTATTGGCCTGGGCAGTAGTACTACTTTCTTTACATTCATAATATATCGTTTTGTCGCCTTTGTAAAAACAAATCCACAATACATGAAAATTATAACTTGGTAAATAAAAGTAACAGACAACTTTAATATTTATGTTTGATAGTTACCACTAGAGAAATTTCCAAAACAAGCCACTTTTTTTTATATGTGGGTTCATTTTCTAGTAAAAATAAAGAAATAAAATTCAAGTTTAGTTTTGTGTGACCGCTAGATAATGCGACTCCATAGATTTCTTTGCACGTGCATTATGTGTTATTGTGGTTTTTACATAATGCAAAAGTAGCTAGTCGTTGCTAACTGTGAAATTAATAAAGATTATAACATGGTTTTTAGCAACATGCCTTATGAATTAAATTATCATCAAGGTAAAAAATAATCGAAACTCGAAAGTAGTAAAATCTAATAATGGGCTTGACTGGGTTTTTTTAGTAGTAATTGGGCTACCCATTAAAATGCATGTGGGTTAGGGCGTTAGGATTTAATTTTTGGGCTTAACAAATCTCACTATGGAATTATAAGTGTAGCTAATGTAAATATCTTTACAGGGTTAATAAGGTTTCTTAGGTAACCTTAACCATCCCTTTTTTACCCGATAAATAATCATGTCGAACGGGCTATCGATAGTTTCTTGTAATTTTTTGATGCATCTAAGTACTAGTGTTGCTTCGATTGTTAATTGGTAACTTGGCGCGGCACCTAATGTGTTTAACTTGATACTTGTCTTTACAACTTGGGAAAACATATATAATTATGATAACAAAACGAACATGAAAGCACATATGCTAAAGACGATATAAGTGAAAGGAAAGAGGATGAAACATCGAAAAATTATGGCAAAATACAAAAAATTATCAATAGGTTTTCTTTTTGTTTAGAATGGTAACGAGTATCTCACAATAAATCCATCTCACATCTTCTAAGCAGAAATTGAACTCACAAGTCACCGTCCTTAAATCCCTTTCTTCAACTTCTAACCTTATCTCCAGAATTATGGGGCCGACGTCTAGGCTCACCTTGGGTTTCATTACAATAAAATCTTCACCCATAAAACGGAAAATAGATTTGATGTCCTCGACAGATGTACGTTTAGGGACACGAATTGATTCTACAAAAATTTTCTCCTCAGCTGTTAGCACTTGCACTTGAGCTATTCTAGTGATGGTCACTGCGCATGCTGTGTGTGGTTTACAGACAATCGCTGCAAGTACGTATTCCACAAGATTTAATAAGATAACGCTTCATCAACAAGTAACAACGATGACCTTAGATCATTAACTTAACTCTAACTAATCACGTTTTATTACTAGTACTAAATCCTTCGAATTATGCACTAATATCCCTAAATTATGAACTACGAACAAGCATAGCAAAACTCCTGAAATTCTCAGAAATCATGCTATGCTCTTTAACTTCTAAAACCATTGGAAAAAACCGACAAGTACTGCATATAAGATCTTTTTCATAGTACAAAACATTAATGTGTATATAGATACTTGATATGATAAATTATTATTAGACGAACTGTTCAAAAATGTCGTTAGGACCGTGGTAATCACCAGTGAGAACATCAGCGTGTTAGCAACATTTTGAAGGGTTGGGACGAAGCATTATAACTGTTTTGTTCGTTGACGTAAAAACTTCCATTTGTGACTTTTGGATGACTCAGTAAGTTCAATCGGCTTATCACAATGGTGCAAATGTTAATAAGGTAAGCTACATACATTGCTTCGCTGTATATTGGGAATGATTCGCCAAAAACAATGGGCAAAATTGCTTTAAAAATAGAGAGCACTCGCCTTGAAGTAATAAGTACTACGTAGTAGATTGTGATTGCCGCCTCAATTCTTCATTAGCGATTCTTCTATAATGTCAAAATCCGTCATGCAGAAATCAAGCCCATGAGCTAATGACAGAGTTTAAAGGTAACATGTATGTGGCTTAAGTATTAGTATCAAAGGATTCATCCTTGAATATATGGTCAAGATCTTGAATCGGATTTCTTTAAATACGAACACACACATCCATATATATGTTCTGTTTAAAATGTGTGTGAACATGTTAAGTTTAAAGACAACGTTTTTGTATGATTACAAATCGAATTGGTAATGTGACCTACAAAATTTGTAATACGTTCAATCCTCTAGCATCTGTGTGTATCGCTTCAAAACTTGTATGTAGCGTGCTATAGTGGGGGTATAGAGTAGCCATAGCCGCCAGAAATCATGCCATAAGAAGTATCGTTTCCATAACCACTTGAAGGCGGACAATAATCTGCTGCACTCAAACAAGAAGCCACAGCACCAGAACTCTCATTGGACGTGTCCCCATCATAATCTGCAGTATCATATGTATCGTTATGCAAGCAGTACTCATTGTCGTTTTCACGCACTCCTGAAATCACGACCACCAAACTCGCTAGAGCCAGCTGTTCCCACAGTAACAAATATGTAGTTTGATGATAGAAACTGATACGCTTGCATCTGCAGTGTAAATATAATGAGAAGATAATACATAATAATCAATTTCTATTAGTCTGAGTTAAATTTTTAGTATGCTAAGAGAGATCACGAACTTGAATTTCAGACGGGAATGTAGCACCGAATAACATCGTTTGTCTTTCCTTGGCTGGAGGCATATCGGAGCATTTCACGACCCTATAGATCTCCATGAATGAGTGTCTTTTCTTTAGCATTTGATCAGCCTCATCTATAATCAAGTACTTGACATTGGATAGTGCGAGTCTTGGTTCATCCACATACGCTGGTACTTCTTGAATCTCCAGTATTTTTTCTGGAGTGGCTATGAGGATGTCCACACGTCATCAGTTTTATCCAATAACTACAGTTTACAAAAAATTATATCATTACTCATTAAATTGTGTTGTCATTTCCAAAAGTTCTCTTTATCTCCATTTCCAACTATTGCAATACTAATTTAACTGAATCGGTTTGGTCGCATTGTTTCATTTCGTCTCCATAGAAGAAAGTCTTAACGGAACTATACTCGAATATGGCAAATGATAACACATATTCTAAAAACAGTTAACTAATAAAATTACAAATCAAAAAAAGAAAAGAAGTAACAATATTATTTGAGGCATATGAATTCGATCATTCACTTTCGATAATGTATTTTAAGTTCACGCCTTATCATGATTTAGAGTTCATTCTTTCTCACCCTATTTTCAACTACATTCAACTTTTCACAAATGACACATGTAATTCATTTTTGGCAAAATCCTACAAAAATCTCTGAAGAAAATCTACTCCGTGTCTACGTGAGGTCTAAGAATAGGTTTATGAACAAGGTTTTCATTTCGACCATAGTGGATTTTGAAAGGTTTTATGGATATTTAAATATATGTATGTCGGATTATGACTTCGAGAAGCTTGAGTTACTACATGCGATATGAGAGTTGATGTTAATAATTAATATATAAAATGTTATTATTAATTATTAGTCATGAAATAAAACATAACGATGGTTAATATTTAACGGGGTTTTGACTAACGGCCGTTAAATGTAAACTACGAGGACTATAGATGAAATTAGTGGACAAGAAGGATCCGGAATCCTTCAACCAAGTTCACGCCTTATCATGATTTAGAGTTCATTCTTTCTCACCCTATTTTCAACTACATTCAACTTTTCACAAATGACATGTGTAATTCATTTTTGGCAAAATCCTACAAAAATCTCTGAAGAAAATCTACTCCGTGTCTACGTGAGGTCTAAGAATAGGTTTATGAACAAGGTTTTCATTTCGACCATAGTGGATTTTGAAAGGTTTTATGGATATTTAAATATATGTATGTCCGGATTCGAACTCGAGACTTCGGGATTGCACACATTACGTATGAGAGTTGATGTTAATAATTAATATATAAAATGTTATTATTAATTATTAGTCATGAAATAAAACATAACGATGGTTAATATTTAACGGGGTTTTGACTAACGGCCGTTAAATGTAAACTACGAGGACTATAGATGAAATTAGTGGCCGGTCGTGGGCTACCCAACCCAAGGAGGTGGGATTTCTTGGTCACCAAGTTTTGAGAATGTATATATACAAACCCTTGTATTCATTATTCTCCTAATCTTGGATCACCAATATACCTAATTTCTCCTCTTCTCCTCTCTTTCTTTTGTGGCGGTCGAACACCCCTCACCATAAGGGTTTCGATTTTGCTTAACTAAAGAAACAAGTGTTTGGTTTTATTTGTGATTCAGGAACTAGCTTTCACATCAAATCGCTAATAATGCGTGTGTACAAGAAGCGAAAGACAAGCACACTTGAGCTTGTGTATTCCTTGGTGGTCGATTCTTTTGGGTCGAATTATATGAACCCTAATATTAGGGTTTTGGGTTTTGGTTCTTGTTCAATTCTTGTTTGATTCTTGAATTGCTAAAAGGTACGCGTTTTCTTATTTGGTTAATTACTTACATATATTATTCCTATTTACTTCGGCTGCATGCTTTGATGATGTTATTTGATTTTATATAATTGTTATGAGTATTAAATCCCAACGGTGGCATCACTGAGGCCGTTAATATGATGTAGTAATTACGAAACTATAAAAATTGAATCTTTATGATTATATGCATGCTTTTATGGTTTCTAGGGTTTGAATTGAAACCCTAATTTTATTTATTATGGGTCGATTACCCTTTAATTATTTAATTAGGTTTTAATTTTGTAAAACTTGTAGAAAACCTAGGATTGCATGCTAATTTTATGTGGTTAATTAATGAATAATTGTTATGTGTCATGTAATATGCATATCTTGGGTGATAATTGTTATGCGGAATCCATGGTGGAACATGCATGTTTTGCCATGGAGTATTGTTATGCTATAAATTGTTTAGTTGATACACACGTGTTCTATTTATTTGATAATTATTGAATTGGGGAAGACCTCAATTATAACTAATAAAAATTAGTTATGTGCTAATTGGTATATTATTAACTTTGGCTTACGCAATCGACTTGTCGATGTATGTGGCTCATCTACCTTATAGTTGAAAGCCCTAGTTAATGTATGCATTTATTTACGCCTAGAATTGTTTATTAGAGTTTATCGAAATAATTATGCATGTGGCTAATTGTTTTACATATGTTAAATTGTTTAGTTATATGTTTATATTATTTGAGTGTGTTTAATTTTTATTAAAATGCTTTTTGTTTATATATTGTTTTGACATGTTAGTAAGCAAAAAGGGTTTTATGAATAGAAAATTAAATGGACTAAATAATGGTAGCCCGATTTGTTATCTAAAATTATTCTTGAACTTTTAATCGATTGATGCGACTGTACTAAATGGTTAGAACGGCTCACCCACTAGAACAAACTATAAAGGGATTAATTAAGAAGTGCTGCACAGATCGCCTTGAATGGATGTCTAAGGTTATGCTGGCTTACACTGGTCCTCGCCCCTGTGAGTTCGATTGGAGCTACCTAGTATAACCATTGTATGTACGAAGCATCTTAGTGCAAAGTTGTAAGTTTCTCAACGCATCGATTAAAACTTTGTAGAATTTAATCTTAGCAATTAAAATACAAGTAAGTTTCTTTCGAAAATATTATGTCATAAAGTTGTATGCATGCTTCTTTATACATAAGTTTTGATTACACGTCAAAAATTGTACCCTTTAAATTTAAGTTTATGCCATCTAATGATATGAAACACTTGAAGTTGTAATTTAGTTATATGAGACCTTGATCTAGATTACAATAACAAGGTGAATTATTTTGTTGTGTGAGACCTCAGCTTAATGATTTGCAGTTTCTAAATTAGACAACTTAATTTAGTTAGTTAGTGAGACCTATGACTTAAGGCATAAGATGGGATAAAACATGCTTACATTTTGAATTAATTGTTTTGGCAAAATTGTAAATACCATAATTTTGGAATTGGAAACTTGCTTGTCAATTATCGTTTTTCAACGATTACCTATTCTATACTTTCACCACTAGCAGATCAACTGATGTGGTGAAACTATGATAATGAGGATCCAAAATTCAAGGAAAATACTATGGTTAATATGAATATTGACCAAAGGGTATTTTATTTTCTTGAAAGATTTAATTATCGAAAATACTAAAAATTTAATTTTGTTAATTCTTTTAATTGTATTAATGCAACATTAAACCGTAAACGTGGTTTGGGCTTTGGTAAATTCATCTAGTTCTCTTTTCAAACAAATGTTTGATCAAGAAAAATTTACTAAAAGACAAACATAAACTCTTTTCCATGGAAGAAGAGTGAGACTCAATCCTATTCCTTTTCATGATTGAGAAAGGTATGTTAGGAACATTAGAATTATCTAAATTTTAATATATAACTCATAGCAACTTTAATAGTTAAGAAAATTGCACACCATGCTTTCTTTAAGATATTTCATTACCCTCCGTTGGTGATTGAATTCTTATATGACATTTTGGTCAACTAGAAAACATGTTTGACATTTTATGAGTTATTAAATTAGAAGCTAGACTAATTACCGCAAAATTGGTAAAAGACAAAAATTAGTAGATTTTATCTAGTTGTTTTGCTTTGACCAATTAAAGGTGCTACACACCATTGTTGGGAAAGTAGACCTATTATGGAAGAAATTGCATGCTCAATTTTTCAATTTAATAGCATGATGGATGATCCATCATCTACTGAGTAGAATACACTCTTTTAGTACCTAAGTAATTGTTACGAATAGTCTTTGAAAGGAGTTACAACGTAATAGCACGCTATTTTCACTGGTTAATGAAACACTTACGATGTTGTCAAATTCAGCGGGAGTATGGTGTATTCTTGAATAAGACATTATTGTAAGTTATCTAATTGTGGGAGTTACAAGTTATTATCTTGGTAATAACTCAGATTATTTCTAGATTTTCTTGAAATAATACATTACGTTCAAAAATGTAGACATTCATATTCTCAAGGATTGTCATGAGCGTTTCCTTGATAAATAAGTGCTCCTACATCTACTTGTAATGCTTATATATCTATGACACTATCATATTGCTTACATAAACAAGCGAATGTCATGGTGTTTATCTACTATATGATGTTGTTCTATGCACAAGTGGGAGAAGTAAGAAGTATTTATTGTGTGCATAGGAACAACACATACCAATATGATTAATGGATTCTCTTCATGAAGTAAGGTAAGAGATTAACGTTCTAATAAGATTGTCTTGCTTAAAGAACATGTGTCAAGATTATAACATAGACTACTTTTATGTCTTATGTCATTCAAATTATAGAAACACTTGAAGTTACATTTTAGGTTAAGTGAGATCTTGGCTAGATTGTAATCTCAAGGTAAATCTCCACTTGTCGTGGGATCGGGCGTGGATGCTTTTACAGTTTCTTAAGTTGGACACTTCATGGAATGACATAATTAAATAAAGTAATACTATCTTAAATATTTATGTATTTTTATAATGACATAAATAGATAGAGTAGTATATTAACTTGAAAATAAATTAATTGAAACCATGATATGGTGTTCATAATTACTTTAAATTATAAATGTTTATGTGTTTCTTTGTAAAGTCACAAACATGAAGTCTTTTCATTATTACAAGACATATAATATAAAGTAATACGTTAACTTGTTATGTCTTCTTATTAAGACATAAAGTCATTGGTAAATGACTTATAATGTATAAAGTAAGATACTATAACTGTTATGTCTTTTGACTTGGTAAAAGAATACTTATGTTATAAAACATGCAATTGGCTTGAATATTCTATTATACCATTAAGTTGACTTAGTTGGTAAATAGGTAGGCCAAAAGGAATATGTTTATCTTAAATATTGTTAGATTGTCTTACAATATTAATTCTAATGAAATACTGTATGTATATGGAATGTTCAGTTAGAAGAATCAAACATTTGGTATATTGTTTGATTCAAGATAATTATATCTTCTTTTCTTCCAAAATTTATCAAGGTTAGAAAAATGAGTATTGATTGGATATACTTAATAAACTCAAACCTAGAAGATTAATAAGACACCATTTTAGTATGGAATGTGATGAATCACATTGAGTCTTATATTGAAGTTTTGAATTGTTAAAACTACTTATGGAGTAGGTTATTAACAAACAAGATTTACGAACTGTCAATGTGTTTTTGTAATATCCCAAAAGAAAACAATTTGGTGTTGTTCTACTTGCTGAAGTATTTATAGATAGTCTTTAAATTACAAAAGCAAGTGGGAGTTTTGTTTAGATCTTGAAGAGATTAAATTACAATTACAAAACACATAATCTTCTAAAATACACTAGTGAATATCATGATGAGGTCAAATATGATATACCTCAAGATGGTGGAATTCTCATTCATAGATCCGTAAGGATTCTCAGATAATTGATTGATGTCTTTGAGATATATATGAGTTGAGGATCATGGTAAACTGTTAAATCATGATGATGCATTTACCTAATATTGAATTGTGGTAAATTATTCATACTATGAATGATAAGATGCTGTCCATAAAGATAATCAACTTTGAAACTTGGTTTATCTTAATAAAGATGAGTTTCTTCAAAGGAAGGAAAACCTAGTGGTTTAAATCTTTGTGTAGAAATCATATGGACAATATTGTACATGTGTTTAATGCATGACTTGTGACAAGATTATTAATCACACTTAAGCAATTAACTGTGATTGAATATTCTTTCCTTGGCACATTAAATATATAATGATTATAATTGTCATACTTATTTTCATTGATATGAAAAATGACAATTGGATATTAAAACTCTTTCTTGTGTGATTGCTTTTGCGAGGACGATAAGTAATACAAATGAGTTTTATGAATTCACATAATCTTTGGAAATGTACAAATTGCAAGAATCTATGAATGGATATATGCATGCATCTAGGAGATGATTCTTATGTTTAACGATTAAATCCAAGTTTTGGTTTAAAAATTAAAATAAGATAATTTCTAAGTATTCCTGAAAGCTAGTGGGAGTATTATGTTTATTTTCTTTAAATCTTATATGTTGTGGGTAGTAACATTCCATCTAAGATAAATGTTAGTTTAATTTGGAATGAAACTTCACATGAAAGATTTTGACAATAAGACATACAACCTTGGAATATATGTTTATTATTAATAACACGTATGTGGGATGAATAAATGAGTCTAATAGAACATGATATATCATTTGGAAATGGATATGTAGAACATGAATTAAATCTTTGTTTGACATATGGATTTTTCATGTACATCATGTTATTGTTGTATCATGCTTGAATGCAAGATGATTTGACAACATTGATATCTAATGAAGTTATTAGATAACTAGTGTAATGAATATTCTAATGGAATATGTTTGAATCTAGAATTACATTCCTCGGCCTGGATTTGCTCTCAAAATTCTATGGATGAGCAATACAGCAATTGTTGCGTAATTGTCATAGCCAACAAACTTGAAAGTTTGGAAGACATCAAACATTACACTATAGATATTGAAGTTTATGGAGATTTTAAAGAGCATATTGTTGTTTGCATACAATGATGCTGGTTTAATTGAGATGACAATTAATACTAGTCATGGGAGGATTTCATCCTTGTAAATGGCCATGTGAACTAGTTGTGCTCAACTAAGAGCATAGTTGCATTATACAATAAAGAATAAGAATACTTTAAACTTTAAAAATGTTTGAAAGTTTGATTGTCATAAATTGGTGCTTGAGGATGTCACATACTTTATGAAATATTATATGGCAATATTAAGATATTTTGAATGCACACATACAAGAACATCACTAGTTGAATTCTTAAGATAAGTATTCTCAAAATTCCGATAGATCAAAGTTAGTTGAAATTATGCCTTGTCAACAAGTATGATTGTCATTACTTGAGACATAATTCATTAACCGATATTATCATGCATTGATCTATTTAGTATTTGGATAAGGGATGTTTTGAACAAATATTGTTTAAATGAAATAAAATATTGGTTATGTTTATTTTTCATTTTCTTAATATTATATCTTATATTTGCATGTTTAATCCGTGAATAACTTATGTTATTCTAAATAGTCCGTTGTCGCTCAATGATGTGGGAATGTCATTGAATTAAGACAAATCTGAGTTTTGGTAGAATATACTTTTAAAGTATATTGATGCGTGGGACATACCAGATTCACATGATATTCAATGAATTGAATATATGACTCATCCCAACTTTACATGATGATACTTTATGGATCTATGTCATTAAGTATATCATGAAGTGTTTATCCTCGGACTTGAGATACGGATAAGCGATATGAATGTAGTGCATTTGTGTAAGATAGTCTAACGCTATCCGGTAGCGGTAGTTATAAGGGCTATTTTTAGGAAGTGTTGCAAAGTTCATGAGTTATGTTACGTAAGTTGACAAGATGTTTGTATGGCCATACCCAAGATCTATCCGGAATACGTTCAGATGATTTGGTAATCTTGTTCAATCGAATACAACAAGAAAGAATATTAACTTATGAAATGACTTGATCCATATTCATAGTTAATGTAGTATTAGTAACAAAAGGATAAGTAAAAATGATGAATCATTAAATGGTTTTTTTCAGGAGACCATACTCGATTTGATCTGGGGGCATTGGCGTGTGAAAGCTAGACTAACTGATGTCATTACTATATTTAGTAATATCCAAGTGGGAGCTGAAAGGTTTTATGGATATTTAAATTATAGTATGTCCGGATTCGGAACTTCGAGACTTCGGATTGCACACATTACGTATGAGAGTTGATGTTAATAATTAATATATAAAATGTTATTATTAATTATTAATCATGAAATAAAACATAACGATGGTTAATATTTACGGGGTTTTGACTAACGGTCGTTAAATGTAAACTACGAGGACTAGAGATGAAATTAGTGGACAAGAAGGATCCGGAATCCCTTTGGGATTGTTTGGTCGGTCGTGGGCTACCCAACCCAAGGAGGTGGGATTTCTTGGTCACCAAGCTTTGAGAATGTATATATACAAACCCTTGTATTCATTATTCTCCTAATCTTGGATCACCAATATACCTAATTTCTCCTCTTTTTCCTCTCTTTCTTTTGTGGCGGTCGAACACCCCTCACCATAAGGGTTTCGATTTTGCTTAACTAAAGAAACAAGTGTTTGGTTTTATTTGTGATTCATGGAACTAGCTTTTCATCAAATGCTAATAATGCGTGTGTGAAAGAAGCGAAGGACAAGCACACTTGCTTGAGCTTGTGTATTCCTTGGTGGTCGATTCTTTTGGGTCGAATTATATAAACCCTAAAGTTAGGGTTTTGGGTTTTAGTTCTTGTTCAATTCTTGTTTGATTCTTGAATTGCTAAAAGGTACGCGTTTTCTTTTTCGGTTAATTACTTACATATATTATTCCTATTTACATCCGCTGCATGCTTTGATGATGTTATTTGATTTTATATAATTGTTATGAGTATTAAATCCCAACAGATTTTTATTTCATATCTAAGTGGCATGAAAATATGAATCTCAAAACATTTACCGTATGTGAAACAATTTCACACCTTTAAGATATTTATAGCAAATTGAAAACAGATTTATTAACTTGAAAGGTTTAGCAATTATTAATGTAACATGAAAAACTAAAATTATAAAACTTAATGAAAGTTGATGCCCTAACATTTCCTTCAGATTAATTTCAAACAATTACGTTGCACATAAACTTAAACGATCCCTAGTAAACAACAATAGAAAGTGTATTTATATACCTTATCAAAAGCCAGTGCAGCTCCTTGAACAACTTTGATACCAATATTACGGCAGAGCTTTTCTGCTTCTTGGAAAATCTAGCAATATAGTTTAAAGTTAGAACATCAAAAAAAAAAATTATAGTGTTTGGCAATGCACTGACCTCAAGAGACCGTTCTTCCGTCTGAGTCAAAATCAAAGCAATCGGACATGCGATACTCCCAAATGATTCAAAACGGCTGTCTTGCATGACTTTGCTGATTATCGGTAAACAATATGCTGGCTTCTTCCCACTTCCAGTAGGTGCACAGGCGATCAAGTCAAGTCCTGACAAGATCACTGGTATGGCGTAACTTTGAACCGGTTTTGGTTCAACATACCCGCATAGCTTTAAATTTTGTTTCAGCTTTATATTAACTTTCAGCTTTATATTCCCAAACAGGTCCATATCTTTGAATAAATAAACAGGCTTGGGGATGTCCAATCCGGTTATCTCTGTTGATAATCAGTCCCTTCCCACCCGAACTCACACCCACAAAACACCAATCAAAACGGCAAGATTGGTTTCAATGCTTTGTATATTAATAAGGAAGGAAACTGATACATTCTAAAATACAATGATACCTACTCTATTTATACTTAAACTAACCATGCAACATGCACTACTAATAAACTACTCCTAAACAACTGGTAGTGGTAACTAACCCACATACTAATTCCATGATATTCGGTCAACACAAGACTAGGTAAAACCCACCCCTTTTATTCACATACTAAATGGAGCAACCCAAATACTGATCTATACTTGGCCCATCAAGATTATACCCAACAATCTCTACGGGTACATGTTCTGACTCGTTGGAAATGTCAAGATGAAGTGTCGACTCCTTTTGGATGTTGTAATCCGCCAAAGTACAGCCATCCTTGAGCTCCTTAGCAGCAAAAACCAACCTTTGGTGATCTGGACGAATCCCCTCCTTATCCCGGATCTTAGCCTTGACATGGTTGATGGTTTCTGAGCTTTCAACCTCGAGAGTGAAGGTCTTGCCAATGTTAGTCTTGACGTATATTTTCATCTGCACAAACAAAAAATTAGAACTCGGTAAGAATCCTAGCAAAAATTATAGTCTAGTATTGAATTATACGGAGTACAAGAATAAGACAAAATAATGTTAAGCAAGATTTTAAAAATTGTGAGCCAGATCGTTGTTTTTACAAAGGATGAATATTAGGATCGATACAGTTGTTTTCAACATTCTTTAAAGTTGTCGTGTAACTACTACTCTTATAAATAAGAGTTTAAAACACATCAATTTCTGACCTAAAAATACACTTGCATATGAATCAAACGTCATACCTGTTGAGCAGGTAACTTCAACCATTGCTCCATATGTGGTAGCTGAGGGAACACTCCTTGGTACGAATACACAGGAGGCCCATATGATTGTTCGTAATAAGCATAAACTTCATACATCCGGCCGGATGGAGGTGCAAATTGAGAGCTCACACCCTGCATATATTAACAAAAGTTGCCAAACGAAGGTAAGATAGCGCATAGCTATTAAACAGTAACAAATGGCAAAAGAAAAAAAAACCAGTTGCGTAATCGCTTGCAAGATTAAGAATCACAATTCAGACACATACATAACTTCTACTTATATGTATATATTCGTAGAAATCATTAAAATATTAGCCTGTATCAGCTATCTGCATTGTGGAAATCATTAAAATATCAGCTATCTGCATTGTGGAAATCATTAAAATATTAGCCTGTATCAGCTATATATTCGTAGAAATCAATGAGTTGCATGGGGACCATGGTGGCAAAAATGTCTGAGAAAAACAAATGGTCCCCATGCAACTCATTGAGAAATCGTCAAACTCATTGAGAAATCGTCAAACTGGTTCAACTTTGACCTTATCTATTCTTGCGGGTTTTATATAATACTTGATGCAAAATATATGAATGGATTAGGTTTTAAGTGTAATTTTTCATCAAGTATTATATAACAAAAAATATATATTTAAAATCAAAGTTGAACCGCTTGACTCTGAAAAGTCAAACTGGACACTTATTTTGGGACGGAGGGAGGTATAAAAATTGCAGGAAAGATGATGTAAATCAACATGTTAACTAGCTTACGTATTTGATGAAATCGACTGAGAAAGGTGAGGTTGGTTTACTTTTTTGCTTTTTTTTTTTTTTTAGGTTGAATGAATGGTATTATAGGAAGATAATAAGTCGGTTAAGTGTGGTTGGGTTTATTTAGATGGTTCGGGCTGACCCAACCCGAACCCGATTAAGCTATTAAGTTCACACAATGACAACTCGTTGTGTGAAATTTATTTTGGTTGTAGCATTGCTTGTTCTAAATATGGTCAGGGTCGGGTTCGGGTGTTTTTTTTTTTTTTTTTGCCTCAACCCGAATTGAGCCAAATCCGACTGGGTCAACCCGAATGACACCCCTAGTTGGGTATGAGGGATTTTTTTTTTTTTTTTTTTTTTTCCGTAAAATACACCATTCGTCCCCAAACTTATCCAAAAACTTCATGCTCGGTCGTATCTTCGTTTTTTTTCTCACCGGAGGTCCCTATTCCATGTTTTGTGATAATGGTGAGTCCAACTTCCGTTATTTTTTCCCATTTGACTGTGATTTCAGTGTTTAGCAACATTTTGAAGGACCGTGGTAATCACCAGTGAGAACATCAGTGTTTTGTTCGTTGATGTAAAAACTGCCGTTTGTGACTTCTGGATGAATGTTCCAACAGTACAGTAGCTGCCTCTAAAGTCATGTTAGTATATGAATATGATTTGTTTTAGTTTCTTGAGATATTTGAAAACTCAGTAAGTTCAATCGGCTTATCACAATGATGCAAAATGTTAATATGGTATGCTACATACATTGCTTAGCTATATATATATTGGGAATGATTCACCAAAAACAATGGGCAAAATTTCTTTAGGAGTGTTACAATGGGCAAAATTGCTTTAAATATAGAGAGCACTCGCCTTGAAGTAATAAGTAGTAGATTATGATTGCGGCCTCTATTCTTCATTAGCCATTCTTCTATAACCCCAAAATCCATCATGCGGAAATCGAGCCCATGAGCTAATGACAGAGTTTAATTTTAAAGGTAACATGTATAATAGAAAAGGTCCACTTCAAGCAAGGTTTTCCTCGAGCATCTTGAACGTTTTTTGGGTGTATATTGGAGCCTTTTACAAGTGATGATCGCTTTCTATCTTTAACCTACAGCCACCTGCCACTTGACTAATCAATGCTGCTATAGAACATTAGAACCGCAGTTCATATAACTAGGTCGTAATATGGTTTAACCGCCTTAGACCATAAAAACACTCGTCAAACTGATAAGCTTAATTGACGATTATGAAAACTGCCTCAACCCTATATTGAATCTGGCTAGATTGGCAAAACTAAGCCTACATGGTTTAGTTTAGCTAGGTTCAGCCGTTCAACGAAATTCTCTTGATATATCACCATATATGGATGAACTAGAAACGGCCATGAAGAACTATGATAATAATTGGGTGCAGTGTTGCAGCTTAAAAAATGACATTTTTCACACTTGGCTAACGTGGCGTGCAGTGTGCCATACCCGGGCGGCACCTAATCCATTTAAGTTGATACTTGTCTTTACAACTTGGGAAAACTGAACACAGTATGCACACCGGCCTGATATAAGTACATAATTATATTATGATAACAAAACGAACGTATATTTAAGCACAAATGATAAAGACGATATGAGTGAAAGGAAAACACAAACAATCTATCAATAGGTATTAGTTAATTGTAATCATAGAGATTTTCAACTATCGACACCGTCCTTAAATCCCTTTCTTCAACTTTTGACCTTGGCTCCATAATCATGGGGTCGACATTTAGGGACACCTTTGGTCTCCTTACAATATAATCTTCACCCATAAAACGGAACACATATTTGATGTCCTCGACAAATGTACCTCTAGGGACACACATTGACTCTATAAGTATTTTCTCCTCAGCTGTTAGCACTTGATCTTGACCCTTTCTAGTGATAGTCACTGCGCATGATGTGTATGGTTCGACTATGAATGTATTTGGTGTAATTACGTAGAGATCAGGATTTGATGTATTGATAATATACGCGATAGGAAAATCAATGTTGTTAGTGAACGTCGGGGTCCATGTGAATCCATTCTTGTGATTGAACTTGATTTTGTGCTCAACTGATTTAATCAAACCATAATTTTTACCCGGATCTGTTGATGGTGCCTTGAAGCAAAACCCCTTCTTGAAAATCGCTGCATGTACGTATTCCAGAATATTTAATAAGTTAACGCTATACTAACAAGTAACAACGATGAACCACAGATCAGTAACTTAACTTCTACATTATAATATCATATGTACCACTAGACCATACACTAACTGTAACGTTTTATTACTAGTACTAAATCCTTCGAATTATGCAATAACATCGATCCTTATATCTCCGTTCGATCATAATCTTTAACTTCTAAAACCATTGGAAAAAACCGACAAGTACCACATATAAGATCTTTTCCATATTACAAAACATTATTGTGTGCATATAGATACTAAACATGATTTACATTTTAATTATCTGCTAGTGCTATACGAATTACTAGTGTACGTACCACTGATTGAACATTTCATCGTCGAAACGCAGAAGAACTTGTTAATGAAGAACGATCTGAGAAAAATTTATAACCTAGCTCGATAACTAGGAAGCAATAAGAAGACAGTATATTTATACAATCGTGTATTAAATTTATTTTTGGTAACATGCCTTAAATATACATTTCATATTTTGGTAAGAGATAAATAAAAAAAATAGAAGAATAAGAAAAAAAAAAAAGGTAATAGCAACGACACTTCGACAATCGTTAACTGTAGAGAAGGCAGAAAAGCCGCCACTAATTAGTAAATTATTGTAAAATGATAAAATTTTTAAGTGTGATCCAAGGTTATAAATAGCGTGAGGCGTGTCGTGACGGCGAAGTCAAGCCTCAAGCCTTACGAGCCATAGCTTCTGGCGGCGTTTTCTAAAGCGTGACTCGAGACGGAATAAATTTTTTTATAGATCTATATATTTATATCATATTTCATACATAAGTATATATATAATACATCAAGTTTACAAAAAGCGTTATACATAAGAAATAAACTCAAAAACTAAACTATCCTTGCATTTTTTGTCATTTCTTTAAATAAAACGTGCTTCATCAGAGTAGTCATCAAAACCTTCTTCACTCATTATATGAGCGGTAGAACCACATAAATAAGTTAAAATCTTGAATTTTATTTATAAAGTTACCATGCCCAAGCCCAAATCCCTTATATTGATAATTCAGTAATTCTAGCCCAAATACTAGTAAATCCTTTAAAAGCTTCAAAATAAGGTGCCACGCCTCACGCTAAGACGCGCCTTTTTGCGCCTCATCACGCACCACGCCTTAAGAAGACGCCTTGGTCTATTTCAAGCCAAGCCCGTCTCAGCGTCTTGTTAGCGGCTAAAGCCCTTAAGGCGCCTGTGTGATCTAAGTTCGTCAGCTTGAGTCAACATTTTTTTTTCGATCACATAACAAACTATACCTTTATCATTACCAAATGAATCTTCACTCGCAAAGCTTTGTTACTTTTGCATTATGTAAAAACCAGGTCTTTACTTGAAGGATACTTATTTAAAAATGTCGTTAGGACCGTGGTGATCGCCAGTGAGAACATCAGTGTTTAGCAACATTTTGAAGGGTTGGGACAAACCATTATGACTGTTCAAATAGTGATTGTTTTGTTCGTTGACGTGAAACTGCCATTTGCGACTTTTGAAGAAGTTTCATGATTGTTCATGTTAGTATGGAATGCTACATATATACATTGCTTCGTTGTATATTGGGAAGTCATTTGCCAAAAACTCAACATAGAATGGTAGGGTGAGATTTCTTCAAGGAGTGTATAACGGTGGGGCAAAACTGCTTTGCATATAGAAAGCACGCCTTGAAGTGATAAGTGTTAGTAGATTATGATTGCCGTCTTTATTCTTCATTAGCCATTCTTCTATAACGTCAAGAGCCCATGAGATATGTATAATAGAAAACGTCCACTACAAGCAAGATTTTCTCGAGCATTTTGAAAGTTTCCTTAGTGCATATAAGAGCCTTTTACCAGTGGTGCTCGCCTTTCTATCTTTAACCTACAGCCGCTTGACAAATCAATGCTGCTATAGACCATTAGACTCGCAGTTCATACAACTAGGTTGCAATATGGTTTAACCGCCTTAGACCTTAAAAACACTCAGTCAAACTGACAAGCTTAATTGACAATTTTAGAAACTGCGCCATCCCTATATTGGATTTGCCTAGATTGGCAAAACTATGCCTACATGGTTTAGTTTAGCCAGGTTCAACGAAATTCTCTTGAGGAAATTGTTTTCGAGATGCCATTGAATATCTCCTACTGAACTTGCCACAATTTTGAGGAGTGATTACCGTGATTAAGATAGTTCTTAGGTTCGCCCTTACGTTAAAAGAGACAATAATCTTTTTTTAGACAGAGTACTTCTAAGGTTGAGCTCGTCTAAGAACTAATCAAATGGAGCGACCACGATAGTGCATAACATCTATTATTTGAGTCAAGAAATCATGAGGCCCCAAACGAAAACATGATGCGAGAAACTTATTCATCTTGTAATTTCTTGATGCATCTAATTACTAGTGTTGCTATTGTTAATTGCTCGAGTGGCGTGCAGTGTGCCATACCCGGCACCTAAGGCGTTTAACTTGATACTTGTCTTTACAACTTGGGAAAACTGAACATTATGCACACCTGATATAAGTACATAATTGAAGTATGATAACAAAACGAACGTGTATTTAAGCACAAATGCTAAAGACGATATAAGTGAAAGGAAAGAGGATGAAACATCGAAAAAATTATGGCAAAACACAAACAATCTATCAATATGTGTTAATTGTAATCAAAGAGACTTTCAACCATAGTCACATTCCTTAAATCCTTTTCTTCAATCTCTGACCTTGTCTCCCGAATCTTGGGGACGACATTTAGGGACCCCTTTGGTTCCTTTACAATATAATCTTTACCCTTAAAACGGAAAATAGATTTGACATCCTCGACAGATGTACCTTTAGGGACAAAAATAGCGTCTATAAATATTTTCTCCTCGGCTGTTAGCACTTCATCTTGAACCATTCTAGTGATAGTCACTGTGCATGTTGTGTGTGGTTTGAGGATGAATGTATTTGGTGTTATGTAGAGGTCAGGATGTGATGTTATGATACTATATGCGACATGGAAATCAGTTTTGTTAGTGAACTTATTCTTGGGCTTGAACTTGACTTTGTATTCAACTGAGTCGATCAAACCATAATCTTTAGCCTGATTATCTGTTGATGCCTTGAAGCAAAATCCCTTCTTGACAATCGCTGCATGTACGTATTCCACAAGATTTAATAAGTTAACGCTATATTAACAAGTAACAACGATGAACCATAGATCAGTAACTAAACTTCTACATTATATAATTACCACTAAACCATATACTCTTAACAGTCTAACTAATCACGTTTTATTACTAGTACTAATATCCTTATATCTACGTTCGATCATAATCTTTAACTTCTAAAACCATTGGAAAAAACCGACAAGTACTGAATATAAGATCTTTTTCATATAACAAAACATTAATGTGCTATAGCTATACGAAATAATTATCTAGTGTACGTACCTGATACACGAGCTCTGATTGAACTTTTCATCATCGAAACGCAGAAGTACTTGTTGTTAATAAAACCTCGATAACTAGGAAGCAATACATAGACAATAATATATTTATAGTTGTGTAGAAGCTTGTGTGCAAGTATAATCAACCGTCAATCGTGTTTTATTTATTTTGGTAACATGCCTATAAATTTTTGGTAAGAGACTCTCTTTGATGCAAAATTATAGTAGTAGTATGTCACAACACGTTTATATTGATGGGCTCTAAAGCCCGCTAATGACCTGCAGAAATTAGGGTGGGTTATGTACACGACAACATGCAACATCAATACTCAAATGGGCCACAACCAAGAAAGAAAAAGCATCAAAGGCCCAAGCTAAAGCCCGACTCAAAGAGTAGTGTGTTACGACTCAAGCTTTGGAGGGAGGTCGCCCAAACGGGTCAAGTCTATCCCAACATGGCATAAGGATTATGTCATCTAGCTCTTTAAACGTATTTGAGTTCAATATGATTGTGGGTCAAGTGAGTCAATGTTTAGGATAATTGTTCGAGTCATATTAGGATTGATGTCATTGTAAGGGTTATCCCTAATTCGGTACTTAAATACCGACTCTTGATTAATGAAGTCATAGCTTTCGTTCAAAATAATCTCTTCCATTTAACCTCTACTGTTCTGAAGGAGCTAGCACACGCTTGAAGGGTGCATTATATCGATACTATTGTAACGGGTTGTATCAATTAGTGCTTTCATTGATCATGGATGAAAAGGCCATACGCTTGCTTTTGAAGGAACACGTGGATGCATGAGACTCTGAAGACCCGGATCATTCGCGTTACTTGCGAGCTCAATTTCCTTAAAAAGTGTTGGGCCAATCGACATGGAGGGTGTGACGGGTTCAACTATTCAGCGATCCATGCGATTGGAGGTTCCCAAGTTTAATGGGGTGATTAGGAGAGTTGCATATTTGCCATCCAGGTACTTTGATCTACTTCGATACCACCAGCGAACAACGACTCAAGATTGTGGGTTTTAATCTAGGAGATGCAACCCGAATGGTTTGATTGGATGTGAGCGTAATAAGCTCATTACCGTTGGGGCCGGTTTTCTAGAGTGTCGTGTCGTTTTAGACCATGTAAAAGTGCGAGGATCATGGTATAAACTATTGCAAGCGAGGCGTGGCGCCAATATCAATCAATTTGAAACTTATGAATCGGGTAACGGACATAGCCGAATCCCTCTTGATCTCATTTTATATCTCGGGTCTCAAACCAACTATCCAAAGAGAATTGTTGGTGGCGAAAGCAACTTCCTTGGGCGTCGCGTTTTCTTTAGCTCGTGTTATTGAGGCGGTACATTGGATCAAGGAACGTTTTCTATGAGTAACATGGCAAGTGGTAGTAGCGGTCTCCAAACCAGAAGACTCTTACCCCATGTACTACTTGTTCCCCACATGCAAACACTAAACCTCCTTTGATATCAACACCACCTAAAGTGACTCACGGTCACGTATGCCTCTCTTGCAATTAAATGGATTTGATCGAATTTGAACAACAAGAACGCCTTAGCAAAGTCTTGTGTTTTAACTGTGACAACAAGTGGATGCGGGGTCATAAATGCCCCGCCAAATTTTTGTTGCTTATGGCAGACAAAGGGGACGATGTCGACCAATCCGCTAACCTGGAGCATGCGGACGCCATGGAAAGTGGCGACATCTCTATCCTTAATTCTTTGGTCGGTTAAGGGATTCTGAGGTCACTTCATGTTAGGAATTAGAAATTCCATAGTGAAGTGTCGGTCACCCCAAATATAATTTAGCATAAGTTAGCTCGTAGACATATCGTTATTTATCAGTTTATTAGTTAGTTATTAGTTTAGTTTAGAGTAGTGCAACACCGTGGAAGGAGAATGGTCTTTACCGCGTATACACTGATCCACGAGTGCGTCGAGGAGGTCGTGTAGTCTTGTAACTATAAATACCCCTTCCATCCTTGGAAGGGGTGTGGCTTGGAATCTAACCTTTCATTTTATTGAACCAACTCTCTACCAAGAACATCATCTCTCTACTTTCTCTCTCTAAAATGTCTAACATGTATTTCCATCATCCAAGACCACCTGAATCATCATAACACAATAATATTACGATCCTACAATTGTTTGAGCCTAGGTTGTATTGTTTTTGGTGATGGTATGGTTTCTATAGTTTGTTGTATGTGGTTTATCACATTGGATGGGTTGGTTTGTTTTGATGTGTTTTGATTCGTGGGTTGATGCATGTTTTGTTGTGGTTCTGATTATGTTGACTGTTTTATGGATGTTATAAAGCTGTTTTTGTCATGTATATGCTGGTATAACTTGGTGGTCTGGTTTAAGCTGCTTAGGTTAAAGTTTTATGTTGAAATTGTTTTAAACATGATTCTTACTAGCGACTTGTGGTATTTTTTCTTGATAGCAACTTGTGATCAAACTATAAAATTTCCGTGAAGTCAATGTGGTAATTTTGGTCTATAGTTGTTGTCAAACCGGGTAAATATTGTGCTTTTTCTGTCACTTTTTCTAGGCTATTAATCTGTTGCTGCTGGTGTTAGTTTGCTGCTAGTGTTCTGATGTTCTTCGTAGCAACTTGTTATCAATGTTAGCGACTTGGTAAAGTGCTAGCGACTTGTCCAAAAGGAGCTTTATTGAAAGCGACTTGTTTAAAAGATGTCCAGATTCATGGTTTATGTAGCGACTTGTCAAATATTTATTTGGTCAATTAGTCAATAGCGATTTGATAACTGGACACAATAGCGACTTGATTAAAGATATAACGACTTGTGACAAAAGGTTAGCAACTTGACTCTGATAATATGTAGCGACTTGACTCACACAAGAAAACCAGTAGCGACTTGTGTTTATGTAGCGATTTGTAAAGGCTGTTTTGACAGTGGTTTTGTAAAGAATATATTAGCGACTTGCTATGTTTGAAAATAGCGACTTGAACTGAAAGGAGATGAAGAAAATGATTCGTCAAATTTGACTCGACCACAAGAACATTTACCATTACTAGTGACTATTACCTCGGCTTTGTAAAAACTTCGCTCGGTCCAAATGAATCTTGCTGAATTAGTATAAGTCAAAGATGCAAAACCAATCAAGACTCAACCCACATCAATCGAAATTTATCTAACCTAAACTTGTCTACCCAGGACTCTCACAATCTACTCTCTTTCAATCAAATGACTCAAACAAAATGAAATAAAATCGATCTGATATTATATCAAATTGGTTCATATATGGAAAATTATCATGACTATCGAGAGTCAATGAACACAAAATAATAAATCATCACAGATCCATACACAACCTCTTGATATCCGAATATAAGAATGAAAATTAACAATTATGTTGCTTTCAATCTTTGTTTGGTTAATAATAACAAAGCGTTACAATTAAGATTAAAACCTACCTTGAAGCCATGTGTCTATCTAGTTTATCCACGTGGTATTAACGATGGACCCATGCCAATGGCGTTTTAGCAAGGTTATACGCCATCTCACGTGGCTTGTGAAGCTTGCATCTGAGTGGCGGATGATGTCTTTGAGAAATATTCGGAGTTGAAGAGTTTTTGGAGAGTTTTCAGTTATGTTGTTATGTTTAATGAGATTGAGTTTTGTTTTTGTGTGGTACGTAATATGTGATTTAAGAGATAAGAGTAGCAGATGATATGAAGGGGCGGATGTTTGAGAGATACTAGGGATTGAGTATGTGAGATTAGGGTAAAGTGTGGAGTGATAAGGAGTATTTTATATCCGAAAGTTTAGGGCATATGGGTGTAATCATGGGCCGAACTTAAGGGTGTAATCATGGCCCGAATTTATTTAGTGTGGAAATCTTGTATATTATTTGGGCAAACAGCAACTTGGGCCTTATGTTACTCGTGGTATTGAATTGCTGAATTGTGTGTTTTACAACTTCACATGTAATAAGTCACATGGATTGCAAGATTTTCGTGGTATTCGGGTTATTCATGGGCCTCATAATTTTGAAATTGGTCTCGTGGGCATATAATGAATAGAATGGACCGGGTAATATTCATTTCTAAATGGTTTGGGCTTTGAAGGTGTAATATCACTTATAGGCATGGACGGATTTATTCTATAAATGATTTTTGACATAAATCAAGTTTGAGTATTCATAGGGTTTTTGATTGGTACTTTGGTGTATTCACTTCCACGAATAATATTTCGTCACGGCTTGAATAAATGATTGGACAATGTCGACTATGGGGTTGTTTTATACGGTATCTCTTATTTGATTTTTGAAATGAGGTTTTCCGGGCACGTTTACTTATTTCGTCTTCTTTCTTTCTACCATTCTGCGAAGATGACTTGTTTGGGCATTTATAGAGTGTGATAAAGACTTGGATATTTAGTTTCGTTTGTGATTCTTTCTCACTTAACCCACAACGTAACTATCACTACGGTGCCTCACACAGTTGAGGATATGTCAAGTGGTTTTGTACATTGGGTACACCGTTTCTTCTTCACAAGGATTAGTACAAGTTTAAGTAACAAATCTAGAGAATTTTACTTCATGTTCAAGTTTGGTATATCGGGTTTACTCCTCCAGGTGGTCATAACATTTGCCGACAGAATGCGTGAATAATGTGTTTACCAAAGTGTTTATTGGATGGTTGATGATATTTTTGATGTTGGATAATGAACCGTTGATGAACCAATGCATGTTCCCCTAAAACAGATATTCACTGAAACCAAAGTTGTCATAACACATTCAAGCTGACATTGTCTACGGTTTTGTCTTGATTTTGTAAAATCCCGCGAAGGAATCTATTTCTCGGTTTAAATCATAGACTTGTAAAATCCCGTGACAATGGAAACATTCTGGTAATTGTAAAGTGCATTTTCGGATCTATCTTACGGTTTATTCTTGGTTTTGTAAAATCCCGCAAAAGAAACTATTTCTCGGTTTAAACCATAGAATTGTAAAATCCTGTAATGATGGAACCATCTTGGAGAAAGGAAAGTGTATTTCGGGATCTTATTAGATCTTTGGTGCTACGGTTTACATTTTGAAGAAGGGATAAAAGGGTGTACTTCATGAATTGGGTGTGTGTTTGGATATTCGTCATGGTCATTTGGTTATTACAAGGTTTTACTGGTTATGTGCATTTAACCATGGTGCGGATGAAAACCATTATCATAGCTCACTTAAAACGTCAAAGGAGGCTAGATTTGGGCTTTTAACCAGAAGATGTGACAACGGAGTTAATTCACTATTATTTACTTGAGGTTGAAGTGAATTATCACGAGCGAGTGTACTTAGTATCTGAAGGTATCGGGGATGGATGGATGAAGATTCTTCATGATCCTTGTTCAAGCTTATTATCAAAAATGAAGACTCGGAAATCTAGTTATTGTTGGGTGTCTTTTACCTTTTCTTTTTACCACTTGGGGGAATTGGGCTATTATTACCTCAAAATAACTATCACTTTAAGAAGTTACGTTGTAGTGCTCAGTGTCACATTCAATTGTGGATTCTCAAGAGGTGATGCACATCTTATACTTGATGGTTGGTTGGTTGAAGAGTATAGAGTACTTAGAGATTCAATGGAGGATGAAGTCTCGGCACCGCTCTTTGTTACATATGTGCAAGTTTAAGTCACGAGTTCGGGGTAGTTTATTTCAGGGTCAAATTCATCATATTAGGTTTTCTCCATCAGCTGTCACTACAAAGTGCCTACTAAATGATAATGGGATGGATTACATATTTTGCCAAGAGAGGTTGAAAAGAGAGAGATTATGATGTCTGTTCACATCAGTTCAGGCCTCGTACTTCAACATTATGACGTTTGAACACAACAGTTCAAGCCTCGTACTCTAAAGAAAAGAAAAGTGTACGTGTCAGTGCGCTTTATCTTTGGAAGAAGAGAAATCTTCTCATTATGACCATTCTCATCAACATGCTTCATTCTTTTTCCATGCGCTTCAGTCATCAAGTGAACCGGACTACTGATAATTGTTCTTTTATTCCACTTGCTCAATTATAATGACGATGGTGACATCATATGCAACCTTTGGGGGAGAAGTGTAAAAAGACTCACTTATTCAATCAAGAATGGCAACTCCGTATGCAATTCTTGAGGGGGAGAAGAAGTGTGATAATTCTGCATGTTTGATTGACTTATGAGAATATATGGTCATACGGCTCCTAACTCATGTAAGAACCGAGCTTCTTCTTATTGGGTAATCTTTACATGGTGTTTCTTCTATGAGCCGTTGGTTGACATCTTCACACGGGCTGATATGATTAAATGACAAAGTGCTTCTAGTTGCTGGGCTGATTTCTTTGATGAATATCTTTCTGTTCTTGTTTGATTGGGAGGGATTTGATTTAAGGGGATTTGCTATTTGTAAGTTAACGGGAATGCATTTGGTGAGTCGAAGATGTTGACTTTTCTATTCCGCATCTGGACAATCTTGAAGAAGGTCGAGTCTGATCGTTTCTAAATTTTTACGGTACATGTTAGAAGACTAAAGACGAGTTGCATTTAACGATCTAAAGACTTCTTCTTAATTCAAGCATTCATCATAAAGATTGTCGGTTTAGGGGAGAGCACTAATTGGGGGAGAGTGAAAAGTCAGATTTAATCCCAATTAGACTTGCTCACATTATTCAGCATGTTGATTCTCACAAAGACTTTTCTCACAAAGACTTCAAGCGATCTTCTCAACAGATTTCAAGTATTTGGGCTTATAATGTTTTGCTAATTCTGAAGCGTCAAAACCAGCAAGGGGGAAGGAGACAAGCACCTAAACGCGAGTAAACTTGATGAACTTAATACTTCTAAGTAATTGAAGATATCCCGGGAAGACAAATGTCATGACCGCAGAGAAACTCAAGGTTTTACTCATCAATGCGTTTAGTGTTATTATTCCAACTATGTGGGGGAAGTGATGTTAGAAAGTTTCAAGATAAAGAGGTACACAAGTGTGTGATGATCTCGATGTTATTGCAATCATCGAGGGAGAGAATTGTGTACATTTGGGGCTTCAGGTTGTCTCACTTGAGGGCTTAATCGATTGATTCGAGATATAATCACTTATTCGGGAGTTGACATCCACGAGATTGTCATCCGCAGATATAATCGATGATTCGGCCTACTTCTTCAATGCTATCGGTTTTCTCTCTTTGGGAATGTGTGTACTTGGGTCCTTGAGCTTCATACACGATCATCTAGGAAGAAAGCCATTGTTTACCACAAACATTGGGGAGGTGTTTTCTCTCCGGGCATGATGTGTATTCGGGAGAGTTCTTGGATATTGGTGTACTTTGGGTTCTTGAGCTTCATACACATTCATCAGGGACGAAAGATTTGAACATTGGGGAGGTGTTCTTCATTACCCTCATGATGTGTATTCGGAAGAGTTCTTGAGCATTATACAAAGAGACCGGCATCAATTCGTCTACTTGGGGAAGTGGTTTCTTGACAACTTGTGGTATGGATTGCTTCGGACTTCAAGTGGTAATGAAATATGAGAAGAAATTTTAAAGAGTGGGATGATACGTTCGTTTGTTGTTGATGATATAACCCGAACGAAGAATCTCAATTATCGTTCTTAAAGGAAGCGGCCGAGATTTATGATAATGGTGTGCTTCTTCGTGCACTTGGCTAAGGCAAGCTTGAAATAGAGCTTCGAATCTGCTCATCTAATGGATTTTCGGTTTGGGGAAAGCGCCAAAGTCTCACTTTAGAGATGGTTCAATTTCTTACAATTCAAGAGCCTTTGGAAGCTTTGGTGGTGAATGTTTAAGAGATGATGACTTCAATTTCTACAACGGGGCTGTTCGATATCCTTATCTCGGTACTCGTATCATCATCTTTCTTAAACTATATCATCTACTCTATCATTGTAAATATTTATCAAAAACCAAATACAAAAATAGAAAACCAACAAAATCAAAATAGAAAAATATAAAACCTTCAAAAACCAAAAAAAAAAAAAAAAAAAAAAATCAGAAAATTTCAAAAATACAAAAAATATGTTTTCACAAGACATGTCTTCTGGTATCGATAACATCTGCGGTCTTAGAAATGTCATTCAACAATGGCACGGGACCATAGATGAAGTTCGAGCAGGAGGTGTAAATATTTCTTTTCAAAACATGTCACAAACAATGGCTTGGAGTTATTTCAGACTGTAACCCGTGCGTAAAATATGGCTTGTTATTATTTCTGATAGCAACCCGCTCTTCAAAGAGGAAAGTGTTGCGCTAAAACAATTTTCTATAATTTCGTGCACTTATCCATAAACTATTTGAGGAAAGTATGTCGAAGGACTGCTGTTCCTACACAAATGTTTTTCCGTCTAAAATTCTTGAGAAAAATATTTGTTGTTTTCAAAAAGTGGTGGTAAATGAGTTGCTTGAAAAATCAATCGATTTGAGTTTTGAAAAAATTGAAAACTCAATCAATGACTTCATCGCTTTTAAACTTTTCATAAAATGAGTCATTGATTGAGGGGGAGAATGTTTTCAAATTTATATCTTCTAACGGACTTTCTTAATTATCCTACGTGCTTAATTAAAAATGATATTTGCCTATGTCGAAGGACTAGGAATTTAGGATATGATTGTTAGGATTAGATTATTAGAGTTTGATGAACACATAATCAGATTGATATGTTGGATTGACTTTTATTAGTCGATTGCTGTTTGGGTGATGCCGACCACCATATTTCTGTATGTGTGTTCACTAACATATGCAGATAAGATGGTATAAAAGAATGTTCCCGATCCGGATCCCACAATTGAAGATGATTGGATGCCGAAAGGAAAGGGTAACTATATCTTGGGTTGACAAATGAAGAAACGAAGCTTAATTGGACTTCTATGGAGAGTTGGCATGGAAAAATGCAACGTAAGAGGTCTCACTGCATCAGCAGACGGTCTTTCTTCCAAGCCCTACTGCATCAACAGAAGCAGCTCAACCACCGAACGTATCTTGTGCAAGAAAAAGTAGTGGATGATACCATTTTTCTTAAAACAAACATGATAATATTGTTTTGAAAATGGAAAAATATTGTTTTTTAAAATAAATTGAACTTAATTTTGAAAATCACCGGACTTTATTTTATCAAAACTTAAGTCACTCAATCATCGACTACAGTCATCGATTGAGGGGGAGAGTGATTTAAAACAAAATATTTTCAAACGATATTTCTTCATAAAAAGTACGGTCTGTACAAAAACAAAGTTGTGATCTAAAGATTTAATGTTATGTCATGGTATGATTTTTCTTTTGAATCAAGGTCTTTCTAAATGAAATTTTTTTTGTTCTTGTTTGATTGTGAAATTGTTTTATTTTACTTAAAAGATCTCTTAAAAACTATCATATCTGATACTAACAATCTTTAATGTCGAAAAACTGTTCCTTATTAATCATTTTTCTATATTAAATTTTGCCACGTCTTTCCCTAAAGTTTTCTAAATGATTTAAATCAATTGGGATTACAAATCTCAAGAGGTTTGAAATTTTTGATCGGGGGAGAGATAGTGATTTAAATCTCTTATCTGTTTTATTGGAATCGGTTTTAGTCCTTTATAGGCACTCCTGTCTCCATGTGCCAAACGATTTCAAATACACAATGCACATGTTGAGGAGGAGGAGTTATCCAAAAACTAGATGAGTATTTAAACCTGGCCACATATTCTCCCATGTTTTACAAACCTTATTAAATCACTTGGGATCCAAAATCTCAAAGGTTTTGATATTTTTGATCGGGGGAGAATTTGTGATTTAATAATGAAACTTGATAAAAGGTGATCATTTGATTCAATTGTGCAAGTTGCTCTCCCATATGTGCTAAACACTTTCGAATCTCGAAGCATATATTGAGGGGGAGCATTTCATAAGATGTTAAGCTATCAAGGTACAAAGGTTTCAACGTTTTATCATATGTACCTTGATTGAGTTTGAAATGGTTTCTCTATGGCAAATGTGATCGTAAATGTGCTTCAAAAGAACTCTTTCCTCTATGTGATAAAATGAATTCAAATATCCTATGCGCATATTGAGGGAGAGAATTTACCAAGGAAATCAAATGGCTTTTTCTACGGAAATTGTGATCAAGAAATTACTTCAAAGAACTCTTGCCTCCATGTGCTAAACAATTTCAAGATCATATGCACATGTTGTGGGGGAGGTTTTCAAAATGATCAAAACAATTAAGGTACAAAATGCTTTGATTTTATATCACAAGTACCTTGATTGATTTTTCCAAATGATTCTTCAATTGGTTTCAAAAAGGAATGAACTGTACCAAAAGACCGACCATTTTACTTTATGTATGGAGTTATAAGGATGGTGAGGTTAGGTTTTTGTTCCCACGATCCAGCCGGTAGGAGGATCTACCCAGGACAATCCACTAGATAGTGTAGAGTCCTTAGGTATATTGAAAAAGGAGAATAATGAGAATATGGGAAGAGTGCCGATTTGAGACAGAGCTAGAAGCGGAATAAACCCAACAAGGTTCTAGTAATGAAGTTTCGGTAAGCAATCGAATGGGTTGAAGAATGAAAAAGAAATGAATGAGAAAAGGGTGAAAATAAATAGCCCTCCATTAATTCAACCTTAGGGCAGAAACGGGTTCAATACATATGCTACTGGTGGTTACCAAGGTGCTTGATTGAAGACAAGGCGTCATGGACCCGTGGCCATTGCACCTAACTTCCCAAGCTACTCAAGTTCCTCTTAAAAGGGCTTGTTTCATTCTCACGGGAACCTACATAATCTATCGACTTTCTCTTAGAGATTGTTGATATTGAAGAAGGAGACCCTCTCCCTAGTCTCCGGCATAGGAACCAAATGTGCACAATTGAGTCTAGAGCCAAGAGATCGTCCACAATATCTCATTAGGACACTATATTGATGAAGACTTGCTGTTTCACACAATGTGGAAAGTAAGAATATATTAAGAGTCCTACGCATTATCCTTGTGGTATTGCCAAAACATCCGAGTGATATGAAAATATTCACTATGAAGATGGAAATCCTTCTAGAGCCAACATCTAACAAGCTCTTGGTGGGTGACATGTGAGATCTTTTCTAAAGATCAAGCTTGTGACAACTGGATAGAAACGATGGGGCGATTCATTCTTGAATCAACCTTGGTCCAGGATTGGAATTGACGAATACTTTTGGAAAAACCGTTCGATGTGCAAACATTCTTTTCTCTAGCACGTCGAATGTGTACTTATGTTTTCAAACACAAAAAGTATCTCTGATTGAAAAAAAAAATACTTTTGGAAAAACCGTTCGATGTGCGAATCTCTTCTTTTCTCTAGCACGTCGAATGTGTACTCTTTTCAAATACAAAAGGTATTTTTGATTGAAAATTGATCTTTCTCATAAAACCTTCACCGTATTGCAAAACTCTTTCTTCTAAGCAATACGCGATTGTTTTCAAATCAATTTTTCATCTATCAGTGAATCTCAATATTTTCCCCGGTTCACTTCACTTTCCGTGTTGTCTTCTTTGAGGCGTTCGGTTTGAGAACGGCTAGAGCATTTGCTAAAACCTGTCAAGGAGATTCGAATTCTACGATCACAGGCAGTGCTTATGCTTGATCAAGCGGGGAACCGTGGGCGTGTACCTCAATTCAGCGAAAGTGATCAAAGACACTTTCGTGTGTTTTATTGCTAAATGTTGTTTGCAGGTACATTTGGGCGGTTGCGGTGATCGAATTGAGGAGTCAATCCAAAGCGCATGCTCACAAAGCATCCACACTTAATTGAATAAATCATGACTAGTGCATATCTACATAACCGGCTCGATATTTTTATACTATGCTTCGCTACGCTGCTGCTGCAAATATCATGAACCGGTAAAGCTTCCGCTACTATGATGGAAAGATGTCATGATCCAGAAAGTGTGAGCATGTCGGTCCGAAAGTCACAACTTCACATGATGGCAACACAACAAAGGGTGATCCAGAGATTTACTGTGGCTGATGATCTCAATGAAAGCTCGAAGATCATCAAAGATGTGGATCAGTTCAAAGACCTCCACTGAAAGTACAAAATAATCGGACTATGAAGAGTCACTACAAAAGCACAAAGAATGCAGACATTGAAGAATTGAAGTCTACGAGCTCAGAACAGAAGACAAAATAGAATGCTAAGATTCGAAATGTAAAACATGGGGTGACCTCCTTTAGGAGGAGATTGTTAGGAATTGGAAATTCCATAGTGAAGTGTCGGTCACCCCAAATATAATTTAGCATAAGTTAGCTCATAGACATATCGTTATTTATCAGTTTATTAGTTAGTTATTAGTTTAGTTTAGCGTAGTGCAACACCGTGGAGGAAGGACGGGTCTTTACTCACTGTATACCTGATCCACAGCCGCGGAGGTCGTGTAGTCTTGTAACTATAAATACCCCTTCCATCCTTGGAAGGGTGTGGCTTGGAATCTAACCTTTCATTTTTATTGAACCAACTCTCTACCAAGAACACCATCTCTCTACTTTCTCTCTCTAAAATGTCTAACATGTATTTCCATCATCCAAGACCACCTGAATCATCATAACACAATAATATTTACGATCCTACACTTCAATTATGGGGTACCTTGGGTAGTGGTCAGGTGCATATTATTATTGATAATGGGAGTACTCAAAACTTCGTACAACCGGGAGTGGTCGAGATAATGAAACTTCCTATCACGTCAACAAAACCTTTTAAGGTATACATTGGTAGTGGGGCGACTTTGTTATGTGAGAATATATGTTCTCGGGTAACAATAAAAATTTAGGGGTTATGTACTGATGTGGATTAGTATGTGATTCCTATGAAGGGTCCATAAATAATGTTGGGCATCCAATGGCTGCAAAAGCTTGGAAAAGTGACTCATGATTATGTGCAGCAGACAATGGAGTTTGTACTTGGGGATCGAACGTATGTGTTGCAAGGTGATGAGTCGACCGCATGAATCGAATTATCTTACATAATATGAGGGCCTTGTTAGAGACGGATGACGTTTATGGGGTCTATGAGCTCTATCATGTTACAGCGGCTGATGTAGGTCACGAAGGGTCACAGGTTGTGTTGGTCGATGAACACCCTGAAATCACTCAACTGTTGGAGCGATTTGCTACTCTTTTTCAGGTACCAACTTCTCTACCACCATATCGTAGCATTGATCATCATATTCATTTACTTCCTATTACTAAACCCATGAATGTGCGACCTTATCGATATCCTTATTATCAAAAAGGGGAGATGGAGAAGTTAGTGAATGAAATGTTGGGGCAAGGGATCATACGTGTTAGTTATAGCCCGTTCTCTTCACCAGTCTTGTTGGTGAAAAAGAAAGACGGGAGTTACCGATTTTGTGTAGATTACCGTGCATTAAATGAAGTAACCGTCAAGGATAAGTTTCCGATTCCAATGGCTGATGAGATTTTTGATGAGCAAGGTAGTGCCATTATTTTTACTAAGCTTGATTTATGGGCTGGTTACCATCAAATACGGGTACATGAGCGTGACGTGTACAAAATAGCTTTTCGTACACATGATGGTCATTATGAGTTTCTTGTCATGCCGTTTGGACTGACTAATGCGCCATCAACGTTTCAAGAAACTATGAATCAATTAATTTCTCCGTATTTGCGCAAATTCATGATTGTTTTTTTTTGATGATATATTGGTTTATAGTTCTACTCTTACCGCTCACTTGCAGCATTTGCAGTGTGTTTTTATTGTTTACAGGATCATCAATTTTATGTTAAACATTCCAAGTGCGTATTTGGAGCATCGTCATTAGAATATTTGGGACATATTATTTCTGGGCGAGGGGTTGAAATGGATCCAAAGAAGGTCGCAGCGGTTATGGAATGGATCATGCCTAAATCATAGCGACAAGTAAGAAGCTTTCTTGGGCTTACAGGTTATTATCGTCGATTTATCAAAAAATATGCTACAATTTCAGAGCCATTGTTAAGCTTGCTTCAAAAGAATGGCTTTCGATTGGGGGAGAGAATAGTGTGTTTGGTAACCTAAAAAATAAGATCTCTAGTGCACCAATATTTGGTCTTCCGAATTTTGACGATACTTTTGTTATTGATGTTGATGCTTCGGCCGATGGTATTGGCGCAATTTTGTTACAGAATGGGTTACCACTCAGCTACTTTAGTCGCAAGTTGGGACCTCGCATACGCATAGCCGCGACATATCAAAAAGAATTTTTTACCATTATGGAGGCTGTATACAAGTGGAGGCAATATTTACTTGGGCGTCGGTTTATCATTTGCACGGACCATAATAGCATAAAGGAGCTTATGCAACACGTCATTCAAACTCCACTTCAGCAAAAATTTGTAATGAAACTTATGGGATTTGATTTTGCTATTGAGTATAAACCGGGGGAGTCAAATTAAGTAGCGGATGCTTTGAAGAAGAAGAAAGTGTCATAGCACCGTTTATGACTTTGAGTCATCCAGTGGTCGGGTTGATTAACGAATTAAAACAAGAAAATGAAACCTTGGTTGAGTTGCGTCGCATTTATCACAAGTTGTACCAACAATAGCTATTGGAGGGATTTTGAAGGGAGCAGGGCCTGCTTATATTTCGAGACCGTTATTATGTGGGCAAGGAGTCTAAACTGAAAGATATTTTGTTATCCGAATTTCATAACACACCAGCTGCTGGGCGCGGTGGTGTTAAGAAAATGTTGGTTGGCTTGTCGACGTTATTTTATTGGAAAGGCATGCGAAAGTCGGTTGAAGATTATATAAAAAATTGTTTAGGTTTGTCAACAAACTAAATATTGTACGCAAGCATCAGGTGGGTTGCTCCATCCCTTGCCGACTCTGACCGCGGTTTGGGAGCATATTTCTATGGACTTTTGATGCGTGAGTTCGGGGTCGAAAGACTTCCTTTTCAACGAGCAAGATTTACAACCCATTAGGAAGTGTACCTAATCGTTGCAGTGTAGTATGCGTAAGCCCAGGGGGTTGATCGTTCTCTAAGGGAATAGAGATGCTAGTAGAGATGTATGACGAGAAGGTGAGGTCGAGGGTGATTCTTTTTAGCTTTTTATATTTTTTAGAAAACAAGTAAAAATCTTGGGGTTTAGGAGTGGGGGTGGTACTTCTATCAATTTTAACTACTTACTAATTTAAACTAAAAACTAATTAACTAATGAAAAGAAGAAAATAAACTATGGATTGATTGATGTGTTCTTATGATAATTAAAAGCGTGTTTACTTAGATGTTCTTACTCCCTAGTTATCTCTTATTGGTCGGTTGAATTGTCACATCCTCATCTTAATTGGTGTGTTGTATTCCGTGTTGGTCATAGGGGGTGCCTAATTCCCTAGTTCTATGAATCGTAACTCTCCTATAGACGTTCAAGCTTTGTGCTATTTAGGACGTTCAAGCTTGCAACAATTAAAGAAGAAGCCAGTTTTCCTTACTCTAGCGTCTACCAATTAAAACAAGAGACAACCTAACAATAATCAACAACTATGTTTCATAGATTTAAGCAAACACAATAGTAATTTAGCTACTCATGATAAATAAGCATTCATACACACAAACAATTGAACATAGGATAAACATGGTAATATAGTGGATTAACAAACTTATCTTTGAATGTAAAGAAGGGTTTGGAACCCTAAAATACTGCCCAAGTCGGACTATGAACGAACTAGGGTTTGCTCTCCAAAATATTACACACAAAATACAAAAAATTCGAAGTCTATATATAGATATACAACTGCGACGGCTTCGCCTTTTGATGGTGACGCCGTCTGGTTGCGGTCATTATAGTTTCGTTTGGGCCAAGTCATCGTTGGGACGACGTCAGTTGAGGAAGTGTGATGCCGTCGGGCTTAATAGAGGACGTCGTCTTGAAATGGGTCTTGGTCGTCTGGTGTAAAATAAAGGGAGACGCCCTCCAGAAATAAGGCGTGACGCCGTCATGTTGTAAAACCAAAAAGTGACATGTGCGCCGCTGAGACTTTTAGAAAACCTTGTGAGCGGCGGCGTCGCCCTATGGGTTGGGACGCCGTCAGGTGCATAAAACAGCCTTGGATTCTTGACTTTGTTGTTTTCTTAACATGTTGCATAAAACCAAGATTTATCTATATTTTTAAAATACTTGCACTTTATTTATCTCATTGCTTAAAAATAAATTTTATGTTTTTTCCTCAACAAAAAGAGGGAGATTGTTAATACAAATATTGCCTAAAAACGTTATTTATATTTTATGATCTTTGCTATATTTTGTTAACGACAAATATAAACTTTATTTTAGCAAAATATAAATATAGTTGAGTCCTTTGCATATATAGCTACAAGTCTTTTCTAAACACAAATAGAAATGTGCCATATTAATTAGTTTGTTTTTACAATGAATAAAAATGTATCTCATAATAACATAAGTAATCAAACATTTTTAGTAACTCATCAACTAATTAACTACTTCTTAATCAAACTTCATTTAGTTAGCTAGTATATACATTTTACAAAGTTTACTTCCATAAACATGTTAATCTAAAAATGGAAATGTATTTTACATCATGGCATGCATCATCTTTGAGATCTTTAGAAGATTTGATGAATATTTTGTTTAGATTGTTACTGAAAGAATCATGGAAAGATATGATGAATATCTTATTTAGATTGTTACTCAAAGAATCATGGAAAGATATCGTAAATATTTTGGTTAGACTTGTTAAAGATTTTTAGAGATTCTCTGACAGGTCACACGAAACCAAAATGATACACGGACAGATACTTGTTTTTGGATCCGTCCCATCCGTGATTTGCTGAAGGCTTTTGCCTATAAAAAGCAAGCAACACCATGTTGATTCTTCATCACTTACAAGCATAAAAGCAACATATATTCTCTCATTCATCTAACCCATTCATATTTCATTTTCGTGAGCTTATTTTGTAGCAAGAAGATCAAAGCATTACAAGCTTCAACAAAAGTTACAAGACTTGTCTGTTTGTCATTGTGTGAATTGTGTTTATTCATACATCATTGTTTGTACCATACCATCATAAACCTTTGATACTGATCGGTTAGTATTTTAGTCCTCAAAATACATAGTGTGACGGGAGTGCTTGTACTCTTGTAAAAGAACTCGACATCTAGCTTTGTTTCGCAAATATTGTGTAAGCAACGTGTAAAGGTTTTCTCCGCCGGTTAAAGGAGCTTGTTGATTAGTGAAGAAAACTCTTGAGTTGGAGACTCGTAGAGTGGAGTATGGAAGGAAAAAGAGTCTTTGTAGATCGAATCACTATAAACAATCGTGTTGTGGTTTGATCGTTTCTTTCTTTACTTGCATATTACTTATTGTTTATTATTTACATTAGTTGAATTCACACAAAGTACTCAAAGCAAATAAATTTTAAAACGGTAAAACTATTCAACCTCACTTTAAGTTTTCCACATGTATATATACCACCATTTAATTCAAATGAGGCCATACATGAACACATTAAGTATAGTTGCTCGAGTACCAAATGAGATGTTGGATGATAAACTCCCGATAAATGTTTTTGTGGCGTTGAAAAAAACTTCAAGTAATCGGGCTAGTTTTTCAATAGTATCCCAATGTTCTACCAAAAATGGAGCACACCTACCATTTTCCGACAATTTGTCATGAAAATATTGTAAAGTCACCTTTTGTTTTATACCACTTAGAAACATAAGATAAATGGAAATCTATCTTGTATCAATATCAAAATTAGATGATAAACAAGATTTCCCCACATAAACACACATCCGAATGTAGTTATTATATCTCGTAGTACTCCTTTTAAAAACATCGGCTAACATTTTTCTAAAACATTCTTTCATTTCATTCATTGTGCGATCCGCTAATCCCGCTTGCACATCCAAGTTAATGATGTGTGCAACACATTGAGTATTATAAAAATCGCCATTTAAGGGTTGCTCTTATTCCATTTTCAATCTACCCATTGCATTTGTGTTATTACTAGCATTATCCAACCTAATTGAATTTTTTTTTCTGACAAGTAAAATTTGCCGAACGCTTTTCTCTACAATTTGAATAAAGCACTTCCCATGTGAGGAACCGGAAAAATTTTCAAATGCAATGACTCTCTTCATCATTTGCCAACTTTCGGGATCAACCCAATGTGCGGTAACACACATGTATGAAAATGGCAAATTATGAGGAGCGGACCAAACATCCCTTGTTAAATTATCACAAGCATTTAAATTAAAAAAAGAAACATTTTTTAAATCTTTTTTGGCCGTTTTCCACATTTTCATAGCATCGCGTTTTAGAGTCATACGAATTACATGATTATACATTGGTTGGACATGATCCTGAAACACCGTAGTCGTCAAAGGGTCGTCGAAATTGGTTGAACGACAAACCTCGTTGAATCACCAAACCGACAAATTGTTGACGAACTACATGATCGTATACAAAAATGCTCCCGTCCCGATCCATAGACGATTGACCCGCTTCCGGAACCGTTTTGAGTGCTTTGCAATACTTCATGTTGATATGAGCCCTCAACGTCGAGTTGGAACCGGCAGACATTATACTCAAGCAAATCTTACATTGAGCCTTTTACTTGCCATCCGACATTAGGACGTAGTTGAAGTTAGCCCAAGGATCTTGTACACAGTCGCATGGTAAAATTTTGACAACCATAGGAGCACTTGTTGAACCAGCTTCGGTGGTGTTTGAACTTGCCATTAGTGAAATACTTTCGGTTTTGTTTTTTTAGAGTGTATTTTGCTTGTATGAAAGTTGTGAATAAACAAACACACAACCCCTCTATTTATACTAAACATACAATGGCAAAATGGTAAATTTCGAGCTCAAATAATTTTAAAACCACCCCCGCCACGCTCCTTCCCGTTCAAGTTTAAAATTCAAAATTTGAAATTTCAAAAAAAAAAAAACGACTAACCGGTTCCAAAAAACCGGCCCCTAACCGGTCTATATTTCAAAATCTCAAACCGGTTCCAAACCGGCGGTTTGTGGAAAAACCGAACCGGTTGAGTCAAAATCGGTTTTGACCGGTCTGGTTTTTTTGTTTGCTTTCGGATCCGGTTCGGTTAACCAGTTACGATGTGCACCACTAATGTCGGGTACAAAAAACTGGGTCAAAGAATCAACCGGGTTAAATGATGAGTCATATGACAACGTGATTTAAATAATAAAAAAAGGACAATGGTGACAAGGAAAACACCGGCTGGTAACAAATTTGGCTGTGCATAGAGTCTTACGTTGGTTTAGAGTGCATAATAAGATTGGATTAAAAATATATGAAACATTAATGGCTTTTATCTTATATCAAGGACAAAATCAGGATCAAATATTACTGGACGCACAAACTTTTTTGAACCGTAATATAGAAACACATTTTAATGGACCGGGTGCATTTAAAGATGCGTTTAAAATTAATGTTTTTTTTTTTTAAAAATTAACACTAAATCATAAAAATCCATAAAAGTTTCACTCATCCGCGATAACCCTTTAGGGTCACTACTACTTACTATACAACAAAATTGATATATATGGACCTTACCAAGTACTGCCAACTTTCTTTCTATTCTTATCGATTATTCCTTTCCTATATTTGGGGTTAACGTTTGATAAAGGGCCACAGACGTTGACCGGTCATGCCCTCACGGTCTTTACAGGTCCCTGTCCCAACCCATGAAGAAATAAAAACATATTTTCTGTTGTTTCGAAATTATTATCTCGAAAAAGAAATACAATATTTAAGAAAGTAGGACTACAACAGTGCTTAACCAATCAAATATTATAGGGAGTTGATTTGCACTCTCTCACATATGATTGACACACTCAAATTTTGAGTGTTTAGACATTTATACCATCACATTATTTTTAGTTATATTTATTCTGTAAAGATATAAATATTCAATCAAAATTTGAGTGTCTCAATCATTTATGCGAGTGTGCATATCACCTCTCTTATTTTACCCATTAAACCCTATTTTAACGGGTGAAAATGAGAAGTTGACAATTATTTTGAGATACGCAACATATTTTTTTCAAACAATCAGGTCTATATAATGTACTTTGTAAATTGTCAAAGATACGCAACATATTTTCAAATAATTTTCGATCAAGCTAATATACCTGGGCTACTGCTATGTTAACGGTTAACAGGTTACCACTTGAGTAAATGTCACACTGTTGGTCCCCAAACTGGAATAAATTCGCGCATTTGATCCTTTTTTGGTAGCGCTCGTTAATATATTTATTTATTTTTTTAACTTTTAATTTATTTTTCTTAAAATCTAGATAAATTAAAAAAAAAAATTGGATAAATTTTTATATACATATTTTTTAAGTCTGGATAAATTTTTTATAATTTTTTAAAATTTTGAAAATTGTAATTTTAAAAAAAAATAAATATAGAATAAAAAATCTGACAATTTTAAAAAAAAATAAAAATCTGGAATGACTTTTTCAAAAATTTGATATATATATATATATATATATATATATATATATATATATATATATATATATATATATATATATATATATATATATATATATATATATATATATATATTTTTATAAAATAGATAATTTTTTAAATAATTATAAATTTCAAGATTTAAAAAAAATATATAAAAAATTTATCCATATTTTAAAAAAAAAACACCATTAAAAAAAACTTTAAAAAATGTATAAGAAAATCTATTCAATTTTTCTTTTAAAAAAATTTTAAATTAAAAAATATATATATTTTAACTAGATTTTTTTTTTAAAAATTGAAGTTTTTTAATTTTTTTTTTTTTTTTAACAAACGTTACCAAAATAGGATCAAATGCGCGAATTTGGTCCAGTTTGGATGATGTGACTTTTAATCAAGTGGTAACTTGTTTACCTGCTAGTAACTGGTAATATTAGCTAGATAAAAAATTATTTGAAAATGTGTTGCGTATCTTTGACAATTTACAAAGTATATTGCGTAAACCTGTTTATTTAAAAAAAAAAATGTTTCGTATCTTTAGTTTTCACCGATATCTCAAAATAAAAAGGATGACAATAATTGATTCCTCGAATTTGAACACGAGAAAAATAAGCTATGTACTAGGTTTCATGTTAAATCTCTCTTATCCACACATTTCTTACCCATTCAAGATTTATTTGCGTATTTGAGTCTGAACCCTCTCATCATTCGTCAAACTTTTTATTTAATTTGAAATCAAATTAGTAAGGGAAAAATGGAAGTGTTAAACAACAAGTTCGTCACCATTAAAACTTATATAGAAGATGAACCACAAGAATGCATGTTTGAGATTAAAACACAAACACTGCATGCATTGCTTCAACCTGAATCTAATGATGTTCTTGTCAAATGTTTATATGTCTCGATTGACCCTATCCAAATAAGGCGCATGAGGGTTCAAAGTTCATCACAACGTACTTCTGTTGTGAACATATCCAAAATCATTCCTGGAAATGTAAGCCCATGCATGTACTGTGGGAAACGGTGTACACTTTTTATTAAAAAATAAATCAGATTACAATAATTAAATAACATAATGTAAAACAGTAAATAAAGCGCAGAAAGAGTAGAAGCGGAAACAGGAACTACTATAAAGAAAAGCAAGATAAAAGGTCGTGAACGGGCTCGTGTTTAACACGATTCCCTTAAAACAGATTCGCCGTTCGTTTCCGAATGCAGTACAACGTTCTAATCTGTTACTGGCCGGACTGACTCACTTGCGAAAATCGTTGAAAGACCCGTGTTTCGGCGGCGAAAAACCGCTGGAACTCGTTCGGTAATGAGTCTGCGTTTTTGTGTGTCAAAACTGAATGAGAGACGTTTATTATATAGGCTAAACCTATCTTGTTCACCAAGACAAGATAATGACCAATATTAAACAGATATGCAAAATCTGTTAACTAATAAACACGATTTGCATATATCTTTAATTACATACTAATATTCTGTAAACTTTGTTAACAAGTTTCAAATCTATTCCTTAAATAGATTTACAGAAAATTCTGGAAAAGGAAACACGGATTCAGTAGCAAAAGATACGCGACGATGCGAGGCCAGTTGCATTCGTGTCCCCAGTCGCATGAATTGAAGCTTGAACCCATTTTGGCCCAGGAAATCCCATTTTCGCACCCTCGCTACAAGCGTAGAGTGGGAGCATAACCAACCTAAAGGAATTTAATAGCCAATACTATGAATTCCTTATAAACAAGCATTCACTTCTTGTTTTAGGCGATGTGGGATACATCCTCTTTTCCAATTTTGTATGTTTCAAGCCGCCTCACTTGAATAGCGATATCTCATTCATTTCAACTCCATTTTGGACATACTTTAGCTTCTTGAAGCTCGTCGAGGAGAACGCAAAGCTACCAAGAAATATACATATATATATAATATATACATATATTAAATAGTGTCCAAATTTTGCAAAAACTCATTTTTCAAAACTCATTTTCCAACATGTACTGCATATAAATGAAGAGCTGCAAAGTTTCTGATAATAATCTTCTTGTATTTATGTGCAGGCAATAAATGGTAGTGGGTTGGGGAGAGTCGTAGCTTCTAAACATTCTGATTTTCATAAAAATGATATTGTATATGGATCTGGATCGTTAAATTGGGCAGAATATACAATCGTGAAAGGCGGAAACATGTTGAGGAAAGTGGACGCTCTGGAGTTTCCTTTGTCGTACCATGTTGGGATCTTTGGTAATAGTTTATCGTTACTTGTCGTACAAGTCTTAAATCATTGCATGCACTTCGTACTTGGTATATATGATACTTGATACTTATTAACGAGGATTAAATTAATACCGCGTTGCGGCATTATATTATTTGATCAGCTAAATTGTTTAATTACTTTACTTACTTTGCACATAAAATATTGCATATTTTATATAATTTGATTTCATTCGTTTTTATATAACTAAATTATATAATGCAATTCACATTCTTTATCAATTACCGTCTATAGCATTCAAACATTTGTAATTATTTTGACTTATTACCAAAAATCTAAAGAATTGATTTTAAAATTTTAATCACTATTTTTTATAAAATCGTACACAAGTTAAGGGCTTTGCAATATTTGGCTCATTTTATTAGCAATTTAAAGACCTTTTTATTGATATATTTTTATTAAAAATTTGCTAAAATTTGACCTATTACAAAAAAATAAGAAGTTGATTTTAAAATTTGAGGCCATTTCATATCTCCCGTCATTAAATTTGAAAATTTCATATTTACCCAATCATGCTTTAAAAACATTGTACATTAAAGTAGAAGGAGATATGAAATTCATCATTAAAATTTTAATCAGTACTTTTTTTATAAAATCGCACGTAAGTCAAAAGCACTCCAATGCTAAAATCATTTTATTCGAAATTTTAAAACTTTTTTATCAGTATATTTTTCTGAAAATTATGTATATATACAATAGGTGTCGTAAACGACACCGTAAAGTGTGGGTTAATATTTTGTTTTAAATAGATATTAACAACTTCATTTTTATAAACAAGTGAAGCGTTGATTTAGCGGTAAATTAACTGGTTGCTAAGGATTGAAAATTGAAGTGATCAAAGTTCAAGTCCAATAAAAAAATTTGCCCCTTATTATGTTAGTTTTACTAAAATTCACAAACTAGCCCTTACACTTAACGTTTAGGAAAAGACAAAATAAAACCCTCGCACTAATAGGAAATAACAAAGAGTATATATATTAACTTAGACTCGTTTGTTTGAGGGGGTTGGCATAAGTTTAGGGATTGATGGTAGTAAATAGTTGTTTGGTTGGTAGTAGTGGACCCATAAAGGTATACTCAAACCCTTGGATTTGGAATTGCTCTAGCATAGGTTTAGGGATTGATGGTAGTAAATAGTTGTTTGGTTGGTAGTAGTAGGCCCATAAAGGTGTACTCAAACCTTTGAATCCGGAATTGTTCCGGCATAGGTTTAGGGATTGATGGTAGTAAATAGTTGTTTGGTTGGCAGTAATGGGCCCATAAAGGTTTACTCAAACCCTTGAATCCGATATTTAGCAATTCCAGTCAAAAAGTCCAAGTTTTAAAATTAGTCATTTTATTTTATTTTTTATTTATTATATGTGGGCCCATTTATACCTCTACCACTTATCTTTTCTTTATTGTCTTTTTTCTAATATTAAGTTTTAATTTTAAATAGTTTCTAAAACTATAAATAATTATTTTTTTATTTTATAATTTATTTTCTCTTTCCTATATCAAATCCAAATTCAAATCTTAATTCTAAACCCAGCTACAAACCAAACGGACCATTAACTTTTATGCATTATATAAAGTATTGCACTCATCGTAGGGGTGTGTACGGTTTGGGTCGGTTTTTGGCTAAAACCGAAAACGAACCGAAATATTCAGTTTTTAAATCCAAAACCAAAACTGTTCGATATTTGGAGGTTTGGGTTTTTCTTGTTTTTCGTAGAAAATTGGTTATTTCTCTTCACTTTTTTGTTAATCTAAGCCTAATAATGTTTATTCCATATTTCTACAAAATTGGTTATTTCTCTTTACTTTTTTGTCTAAGAGTGTGTTTTGAATTTTATTTATATTTTCAAAAAAACATATATCAAACTTCAATGATTTTTATAAAATCGTATGTTAATCTAAATTATTGTAATATTGGGCTTATTTTCTTCGCAATTTGAAAACATTTTCACCGGTATTTGTTTTGTAAAAGAATCGTTAGATTGTTAGATATTTAATAAATATAGTTTGTTATATAAAAAATTGTCAATAGGGAAAAATATTGGGTAATTTTTGTAACGTCTGATTTTTTTTTTATCCTCGAGACGTCTGGGCTATACTAATTGTATAAATGTATAATCCACAGGATCTAGCGGGCTTACCGCGTATGGAGGGTTCTTTCGAGTATGTAAGCCTAAGAAAGGAGACAAAGTGTTTGTTTCTGCAGCTGCTGGTTCTGTTGGAAATTTGGTTTGTCAATATGCAAAGTTGTGTGGTTGCTATGTTGTTGGATGTGCAGGAAGCAAACAAAAGGTACTTCTACAAACTAGCAAGAAATCACTGCTCGTCACATTGTTATTAGAGTTAAGTACATATTACGTCCTTGTGGTTCACACACATTTGCACCTATCGTTCTTTTTAAAACTTCTTGCAATATCTGTCCTTGTCGTTGCAAAATCTTGCACCGTTCATCCTTTCGAACTTTTTTGGTTAGTTTTTGTGGTTATGTCCCTCACGTGCAGAGTCATATTAGTCTTTTCGCTTCTCATGTAACAAAAAAGGTAATGATTGTTAATTTTTTTCTTTTTTAGGGACGAAAGATACAATATTTAGAAACCAAAAGGATGAAATATGTAATTAACTCAAAACTAAATTAAAGTGAAAATGAAAAAGATGTTGCTACTAAGACCGGGAAGAATCTGGAAATACAATTGGTTCATATGTTTTATAAAAAAAATCAGTTTATTTAACGTTTTTTTGGTTTTTCGAAGGTTTTTAAGGTTTAAAAATGTTTTTCAAAAAATGGATATCTTTGGTTCGGTTTTTTAAAAAACCTGTATTTTTTGTTCAGTTGTTTAAGTTTTTTTTTTTAATTATATTTTTAAAAACTTTCCAGCAATAATTTAACAATAATGTGTATTTTAAATGATTAATTGGAAAATGTATAAAAACTAATATTTATAACACAAAATTATTAATAATGAGTTTAATTTAAATAAAAATGCGGAGGATCGGTTTTGTGCGGTTATTTTGGTTTGACTTTTTAGTGAAAACCAAAACTCGACTGAAAAGTCGGTTTTTCACTTTTCTAAAACTAAAATGTCGTTTTTTCCTTGTTTTGGATCAACTTTTTCAGTTTCGGCTTTTTTGGTTTTTTGGTTACATTCATGCTCACCCCCCAGTCTTAAGACTAACACCTTTTTCATTCTCACTTTATTATGTTTTTGAGTTAATTACAAATTCCGTGCTTTTGATTTACACAAATTGCTTCTTTGTCCAAGTCAAAGAACGAGTTATTAAAAACGGATTAGGTTTTACCTGATTAACTTGTTTGGAACTAAATAAGTAATTAAATCTTATTATTATATGGATAAGGACTAAACAAATTAAAAAAAAGTTAAAAGGCTTCCATAAAATAAATTGGTCCAAGTAAAAAAAAATAAGTTATTAAAAACGGATTAGGTTATACCTGATTAAGTTGTCTCGAGATGGCGAGTAATTGACACAAATGTACGAGGCATAATCAGGGTATCCGCTATTAGACAATATATTACAAGGCTCGACCCAGTTATATTGGGTCGAGATCCATTAGGGTTTCTAGGTTTTTTATGCATCATGAATTATAAATACTCGATAAATAAACGTAATACCTTACGGGGTTTTCTATCATCTAACATGGTATTCGAGCGGAGTATGCTGCGGCCCCTATGGCAAAATGGCTTGTGTCCCAATGGCATCCCTTATTGTATGAGAAGCTCCACAACCAAATGGTTGTAGGTTCAAGTCTTGTTTTGAACATGTGAGATTGATTTGTTGTATATATGTTGTGAAATACTTAGTTTTCATTAAAAAATGCTTTTGCTTCTATGCCACCACCTCAAACCCTAGCCACCACCCTTATTCCCTAAAAAAAATAGGAAAAAAAACCCTAAATTTTCGGCCAAAATTATAGTTGCTTATTGTTTTGGCCATAACTTCTAAACCGCTTGGAATTAACTTATACAGTCAGCATCATTAGCTTTGTAATCAAATTCCGCACAGAACCCAAAAAATATCACCACCTCCAGCGGCTCGACGTGCTGCCACAGTTTGTTGTCGAAGAGTATTCGTCTTTTCATATCTACACTTATTTGTAGTGATTCATATCAATCCGTTTGCATTTTTTATCCTTACAAAAGTTCTAATGTGAATTTTAAAAAAAATGTCAAACGTCAATCAAATATGTCGTTTTTGTCTGCCTAATCAATGCTTGCTGCTTTATTTTACCTTTGTTGGTGCATTATGAAGACTTGTCTCCGCTTGTTATTGGTGTCTTTATCAGTGAAGTAATTATTGCAATTATGTTTTTAATTTTTTTTTACTCTAATCCCAGTTGTGTTTGATTGAAGTATATTGGTAATCAGAGAATGAAACAAATACCAAAATTCGACAAATGAAAAGGAAGCTTTATTCAAAATTGTTAAACCAAATACAAAACCAAATTCAAATGTACCAAACACAAAATTCTAAGTGAAAAAGTTACAAAGAAAACTAATTTCATTGACCCATATTAATAAGGAAGCAATGACCTAATTGCCACACTTTAAACCAACTCAAAATTAGGAAACATACAAAAAACTAAATACCAAATCTACCGAACTCCCATTAGAGTTTATGTCACTTTTCTAACAATCTTCACCGCGACTTAAACTTCTCTACATGTTCCAAATCAAATTAAAACTTCAAACACTAGAGAAACTAGCCTAATTCAAAGTTTCAAACAAAATGACCGATTCCTGAAAATGATCCTAACAAAATCAATCCAAAACAAACGCCGATAACTTCAAAATAAACAATCAAACGTAAACCGACAAACTGAAAACGGTCAACCAAACCAACAAATCGGCTCAAACGATATTCACCAACGACAATCAAATTCAGGCAACAAATTTCGAAATCCCGAAAAAAGAAGATAAAAATTTTTCCAAATTAACAAATTTCCAAACGATCAAACAAAATCCAAACGACCTAATTATAACCAAGTCTTCAAACACCAAATTGATCTACAAATTTCAAATATCAAATTCAAATTCAAATGAACAACTTATTTAATAAGTATAACGATCACGCTTCAAACTTATTATCAAAGTATCGAACAAGTTTAAGTTAATATACAACTTGATGAACGAACGCTTATAATGCAAACGCTCCAAATTAGATACTTGACAAGAAAATATAATGACTCACTTATATGATACTAGAAGGGTACCCGCGCAATGCGGCGGCGGATACCCGGTGACTATTTTTGTGGCGAGCAGATGTTTTTCATTTTAAATATTCCTTATTTAGCATGTTTCAAAATACTTTATAACGTAGTAGATATATGTTTTTCAAAAGTAGAACGTCTAAATTGTTAATAGTGTAAATAATTAACAGTTTTATTTTTCAAAATTTAGCATTAAATTAGTGATTATAAGTTTAGTGAGCTTTTTTTTTTATAAAATTTTTTATTAAAATAAATCATTATTTGAGGGGGTTACTATATGGTTTAAATGAGAATTAAATTTTCAAATTTTACATTAATATTCTAATTTTCCGTTTATAGTAATGTTTTTTGTCTTCAAATTTTAAGATTTCCTTTTATAGGAAGTCTCAAATGCTTTATAATGTAGTATAGATATATTACGGTCTAAATTCAAATAACAAATTGATCGTACAAAATCCTCAAACCATGATCGTCTACAAGTAACCAAATATAAGATATAAAAAAGACGAACATGCAAAAGTTTCAAACAATTCATAAAACCAAAACAAACTACATCACCAGATAGTGGATTAAAAAAAAATCGATCTATCCCAAATCCACAAACAGAAGCAAAAACTATTTCTTTAATACCAAAACCAAACGATTTTTTTTTCCTTTTTTTCTTCCGCGGTTAAGCGTGTTTGGTCAAAAGTAGTACTGGTTTGGGTGATCCGCTGAGAAGTCCTCATGTTGCACCCTTTTTTTAGCTTTGATACCATTTGTTGGTAATCGAAGAACGAAACAAATACCAAAATTCGACGAACGACACGGGAGCTTTAATTTATTCAAAATTGTCAAACCAAATTCAAATGTACCAAACACAAATTCTAGTTGAAAAACGTACAAAGAAAACTAATGCCATTGATCCCTATTTATAAGAAACCAATGACCTAATTGCCGAATTCTAAACCAACTCAAAATTAGTAAACATACCAAAAACTCAATACCAAAATTATCGAACACCAAAGTTTAAGTCAATTTTTTAACAAGGTCCATTATAAATATTCGATCAATAAACCTAAAACCTTACGGGGATTTCTATCGTCATCTGATCCCCGTGATCGTTTCCCAACTCTTTCTCTCGTCACCCCCAAATTGATTACTTAGTGAGGTTTGACCCGTGACCTGTTGTGAGGGCAGTAGGCCACCTTGGTGGTGGTTGATCGAGTTATACAAAGATTTTCTCAAGTTATTGTTTGATATTTTTAGGTAGAATTGCTCAAAGGGAAGCTTGGGATTGATGATGCATTCAATTACAAAAAAGAAACAGACCTTAACTCTACTCTCCAAAGGTTAGAATCAACATTGCTAATTTCATGTTATGAATCTACACAATTTTTTACAATTTGTATCCAATAAAAAGGGATAAATTTATATAAACCTGATCTAAACATCAAAATGTTATATATACAAAAAATACAAGTTTTGAATGCATGATATACAATGTATCTAAATCATATTTTGGGTAAATATGACATTATGATGTTTAAGTTGGGTAAATATGAAATTGCCCCCAATAGAAAATACTTGAATGTAGCAATATATGTTGTTCAGGTACTTTCCAGATGGGATAGACATATACTTTGACAATGTTGGAGGGAAAATGCTAGAAGCTGTCATTGCTAACATGAACTCATTTGGTAGAATTGCTATCTGTGGTGGTATGTCAAGTTACACAAATTCAGAAAAAAAAAGCTTCACCAAACGTGCTAGATATCATTTTCAAGCGAATTATGATCCAAGGGTTTGTATGCAATGATTTTTATACCAATGATTTTGAAGATTTCATGTTGATGACAATTGCTTATGTTCGAGCTGGAAAATTGTTTGTACTTGAAGACATTTCTCTTGGCATTGAGAGCATTCCATCTGCTTTTGTAGGCTTGTTCAGAGGTGAGAATGTGGGGAATCAGATTGTTCAAATTACTCGCGAATGAGTTAATATAGTACCAACATAGCATAGCTCTAATGGGACTAGTGTCCCATCGAGCAAACTTTGATTGCAAACTATAAGCTTCAATAATGTTTCATCTTCACCATAGGCGGAGGGTAGTGGAGACAAAGGAGGGTACCGGCCCGCCAAGATGTAAAAAACATGTGTATTTTTTATACTTTTTGTATGTAAGCCCCTTTTTTTTTTTTTTTTTTTTTAATAACTTTTTGGCCTTCTTAAAATACTTCATATACGACATTGGTCGTCCCAAAAAAATGTTCAAGCTAATGTATGCAAAGTAGATACACTATTCAAAATCTAGTTGTTAGAATTTATGTACATGACAATTCATAATTAAATACAATAAACAGCAAAGAACACATGCGAAAGCGTAGGAACAAATAACATGTAATTAAATTAAAACAAATTAAAAGAATATGTATACCTTATGATTCTAGCAAAACAAGAATCAAATTCTTCAATTAATCACCAAGAACCCTAATTAGGGTTTATAAGTGGATTAATGAATTACCCCTTACAATTTTGTAATTCAATCCAAGATACTTACAATAGTGTGTAAGTATCACGTTCTTGTGCACGCGTACTAATACCAAGTTAATGTAATGCTAGTTATGTAAACTCAAAACAATTTGTTTGCTTATCAAAAAAATCGATCAAACCTTGTAAGGGTTTGTGTCGATCGGATTTGAATAAGGAAAAGAGAAGGAAAACAATTATGCACAAAAGGTGAAAAACAATGACCTTTGAGTTTCTTTATATAGTTAAAGAAACTTAGTGTCCAAGTTTTGTTTGGATTGGGTAAACCCAATACCAAACCGATCGGCCCTTATTCACAAGAGGGAATCCGGAACATTCTTGACATATAATTTCATTCTAGACCTTCTCTTTTGTACTTAACGGTCATTAATCATTTTTCGTTAAATACTAACGGTCGTTATACGTTTTGTGTTATTTAATAATTATATATAACGTTTTATAAATAATTATTAATCATTAACTCTTCATACGTAAAGTGTGCAATCTCGTGATCTCAAGTTTGATCCTAACACACATCTACTAATTTATGTCCATTAAACTAACAGCTCCCACTTGGACATATTTTAATAGTGTGATCACATCGGTTAGCGTCTAGCAACACGCCGATGCCTCTAGTACAACTCGAGTAAGGTGTCCTGGAAAAACCTTTTAATGAATCATCATTATTATTATCATTTTGTTACTAATACCACGTTAAATAAAGATATGGATCTAAGTCATTCTTTATTCAACTATTCTGTTTCTCGTTGTTTGTGATTGAGCAAGATTACCAAATCTTCTGAACATATTCAAGAGAGATCTTAGGCGTGGCCACGCAAACATCTAGTCAACCCTTACGAGGGGCCCAACAATATTAAACTTCAAAATAAATTTGAAGGAACAAATTTTATCTTGACTACAAGCAAAACTCATGATCTTTGCAACACTTCTGAAAACAACCCTTATGATTACCAGTTACGCATAGCGTTATGTTGTTCTACAGAAATGCACTACATTCATGACAATTATCTGGAATCTCAAGTCTGAGGATAACTATTCATGATTTACTTAATGACAAGATCCATAAAGTACAATCATGTAGTTGGGATAAGTCATATATTCAATTCATTGAATATCATTTGAAATTGGCATGTCAACGCATCAATATACTTTCAAGTATACTATACCAATACTCATATTTTTCTTAGTTTAATGATATTCCCATATCAATAATTGACAACGGACGATTTAGAATAACTAAAATTATTCACGGATTTAAACATGCAAATATAGGACAACAATATTAAAGAATGAAAATAAACATAACAAATACTTTATTTCATTAAAAGATAATAAATGTTTATAGTATCCTTTATCCAAATACTAATCACAATTATGCATGAAACTACTAGCTAAACGAAGTCCAATGTCATTGGCAAGTTCAGTAAGCTTTTCTCTAGGTAAAGCCTTAGTGAAAGAATCAGCTAAGTTGTCATCTGTGTGAACTTTCAGTAGATTTATTTCACCTTCGCGGACTTGTTCCCGAACATAGTGATACTTCTGTAAAAAAATGTTTGGTGCCCTTCATAACTATAGGTTTATTGGCAAATATGATTGCATCAGAATTGTCACAATACATATCAATAGGTAATTCAATTGAAGGCATAACACCAAGCCCTGAAATGAATTTCCTAATCCAAACAGCCTCCATTGCAGCTTCTAAAGCAGCTATGCATGCAGCTTCTGTCGTAGACATCGCAATTGTACCCTGCTTCTTGCCCTTCCAGTCTACTGCTCGTCCATTTATAACAAAGACATAACCCGTCTAAGACTTCACATCATCTTTGTCACATTGCCAGGACGCATCACAGAAACCTGTAACACCTTTTGTAGCTGGATTTCCACCATACACTAAAAACATATCTTTCGTATTCCTAAGATACTTTAGAATATGTTTAACCGCAATCCAATGACGATCACCTGGATTTTGTTGAAATTGACTGGTGATATTTTGAACGAACGCCACATCTGGCCTTATGCATCTAACAACATACATGATAGATCATATTGTCGAAGCATAAGCAACTTTACTCATGCGTGCCACCTCTGTAGGTGTTGAAGCACACATTTCGCTACATAAGCCATGCTTTACTTCCATCGGCAAATATCATTTCTTGGAATTTTGCATATTGAATCTCTTCAATATTTTATAAATGTAAGCACTTTGACTTAAACCAATTAACCGATTTGATCTATCTCTGTAGATCTTGATTCCTAGAATGTATGCAGCTTCCCTCAAATCATTCATAGAAAAACACTTTCCAAGATATGCCTTAACATTTTGCAAACTTGGAATGTCTTTTCCTATAATTAATATGTCATCGACATATAAGATAAGAAAAATTACCTCACTCCCACTAGCTTTGTGATATACACATGGCTCATCATGATTCTGAGTAAATCCAAACCTTTTGATTTCTTCATCAAATCTCTTATTTCATTTCCGTAATGATTGCTTCAATCCATAAATGGATCTTTCAAGTTTGCATAAAAGGATTGGAACATTACGTGTGCGTCTGTGGTAGCTTAAACAATCTTGCAGGTTCTGTTTGGGCTAAAAAAATATTTTATTATTAAATAACTACGGCAAAACGCCGTCGTTTTTCACCATCAGGTTTTTTTGCTGTCAAGTACGATTGTAATACCTTGACTTGCGGACAGTAGAATTTAGATGTACAATTAGAAAATCTAATATTACGGTTAACTATGTCGCAAAAGTTTATGCAAGTCGAGATACATTTGTCTACTTAAGTTTACGGATACTTTTTTTTTTTTTTTTTTTTTTACATTTCACAAAATATGTAGCATCAGGCACTTTTTTCTTTTGTCATTGGTAGGTTAAGCGTGCATTTTGGTTTTTTTTTAAAGTATATTAAACATTAATATTTTTTATAAAATCGTACAAATGTCAAAAGCATATCAATATCGGGATCGTTTTGTTCGTAATCCTGCGGCATTTTCGGAGGTATGTTTTTTATTAAAAAAAATTTCTAGATATCTTCCTTTTTTTCCTATAAGAAATATATGTTAAACTTCAACACTTTTTATAAAATCGCACGTATGTCAAAGTATATCAATGTTAGATTCGTTTTGTTTGTAACATGAAGGCCTTTCTGGTGGTATATTTTTTCTAAATGAAATCGCTATATATATGTCAGATATTTGGTATTTAAACTTTGTTATATTAAAAAAAGAATATAAACTTTTATAGAGCTGTACGGCTTTCGCCTTTGTAGTTTAAAAAAAATTTAAGATAATTTTTAAAGTTATTTGATAGATTAAGGGTTCATTTTGAAAGTTATTTTATTTATAAACTATATATATATTCGACTTAAACATTTTTTTATAAAAACATAATTATGTCAAAAGCATATCAAAATTGAGTTCGTTTTGTACGTTATCGAGAGACCTTTTTGCCCTTTTTTTGTTGTTTAAGAAATCGCGAGATATCTGTTAGATACTTGATAAATAAAGTTTGTTGTATAAAAAATTCGTAAATAGTAAGAAGTTCAGGGTGTGATTTGTAAATATTTTTTTACTTGTTTTTGGCCAGCCAGCTGGATTTTTTTGCCGGATTTTTTTATTTTTTTTATTCGAATGCTACAGTGCAATGGAATATTTTACTTTTTTCGCTCATCAAAATGTTACTACCTCCGTCCAAAAATTATTGTGTCCGTTTGACTTTTTCGGTCTTTCTTTCTCACATTTGACATTAAATATTTTTGTTTGTGTTATACGATAGTTGATGAAAATTATACCAATGAAAATACATTTCAAAACCCAATCTATTCTTATATTTTGCATAAAGTATTATATAACACAAATAAAAATATTTAAGGTCAAAGTTGTAAGAGAAAGACCGAAAAAGTCAAACGGGGACAATAATTTTGGGACGGAGGGAGTATTTTAATTCACTGTGTTCGAGGAAAGGGAATATACCCTCGCGCTATAATATATATAGAGAATGTAGAATTATATGTCACATGCTGGGTTGTTGGCTAGCCATAACACGTTTATATGATCGGCTCTAAAGCCCGCTAATGACCTGCAGAAATTAGGGTGGGTTATGCTTTTATAATTGATTCCATTCAAATTTTAAGTACGGTTATGAAATTAGGGTGAAAATGAGTTTTTTTTCGCTATGAGTGATTAGGATTTGTTCATTAGATTTTTAAAGAATTTGGGATATATATATTGAACTTTTCTCCCTAACATATACGTTTTTTTAAGTTTTCTCTAACCATTACAAGATGTGGTGGCGTTGCATATAAAACAATGGTAGTTGGTGAGGATAAAGGAAAAGGTAATGGTAATGACACTTTGACAATTGTTGATAGTAGTAAGGGTGTTTATCGGTTCGGTTATTGGGTTGTTCGGTTAGTTTGATTAAAATTCTTTTTAGGTAAAACTGAAAACCGAATTTGAATTCAGTTTGGTTTTCGAGTTGACCCGAATAACCCGATTACATAATTTATTTTTTTAAAAGAATTAATCATATACTCGTAGATTTTTAAATATATATATATACACACACACTTCAAGCTCAAAAAGTGTTGAATTTATAGTAAGAAAAAAAAAATTAATGGTCTTTTATGTATATAAACATATAATATTTATATGAGTTCGGTTTTCAGTTCGATTCGGTTATCATTTTGCCAAATCAATAACTGAACTGAAAACTGAATTTTTAATTGGGTTTTCGGTTTTGACACATTCAGACATTCATTAGGTTGCAAATTTTGTTTTGTTTTACGGTTTAGTTCGGTTTTGGTTTTCGGTTCCTATGAATTTACCCGATTTGTGAACACCCCTAGACAGTAGTGGAAAGGCAGAAAAGCCGTCACTAATTAGTAAATTATTGTAAAATAATAAAACTTTTACTTGTGATTTAAGTTCATCATCTTGAGTCAACATTTTTTTTCATCACATAACAAACTATACTATTATCATTATCAAATGAATCTTCACTTGCAAGGCATTGTTACTTTTACATTATTTAAAAACCAGGTCTTTACTTGAAGGATACTTGGTCATCTCTTTTCACCATGATTAAAATGAACTTTACGATTATAACGAGCGGGTGATCCCGCGCGTTGCTGCGGAAGTGTTGTGGTCCCGTTATATTTTTACGTAGCGGTCATTTAAAGTTTAATTATGTTACATCGTTAGTCCTCGAAGGACCTAGTTTGCAAAGACGATTAAACCTTAGGGACTATTTTCGGAAATGGCAATACATACTAATTAATGCTACAAAGGACTTAGTTTGCAAGGACAACTAAGCCTTAGGGACTATTTTGTCAAATTCTATAGATAGTAATATACTAATTAATGCTACAGCGATTTGCATAATGATAGCTAAAACTTAAGGACTATTTTTGCCATTTGAAAATAGATAGCAATTAATGTTATGTTTTGCAAAACTTGGCTCCTGCCTTTCTATACTTACTAATAAAACAGAGTTTTTAAGGAGCCATCTAATTAATTTTTTAGATACTTAACTCTTAACCAGGGCTTGACAAGTGGCATATTAAAAAAAATCTACAACCTTTGATTAAAAAAAAAAAAGAAAAAAAAAAAAATAAAAAGTTATTCTCATTGACCAAAATCATATCTTCCCCACTACGAAAATTAATCTTCCCCATCAATTCTTCACATGCAAAAGAAAATCATGTCCTCCTAAAATCAAGATCATATAATAGTTGTTCCTCCACAACTCGAAAATAAGATCCTATAGCAGATGTCAAAAAAATCGGCACAAAAGGTACACTATTTTTTTTTTTTTTTTTTGGGTTTTGATTTGAATGATTTCGATTAATGTTGAAACATTCAAGAAATCATCAAAATCGAAGGATATCAGTCGGTTTCAAAATAGGCAAAAATACCTTTTTAGAATTGTATTTTGGTAGCTGGTGGCGTATATATGAATCACGCTAGAAATGTCGATATAGTGTGTTAATTTTGTTATAATTCTAAATTCATCGAATTTGGCTATGATTGTGTGTTTTATACTTTTATCTTTGTTAGCTTTTTTGATTCCGTTTTTAACAGAGTGTTGTGCTTCGTCAGGTGATGCTAATGTTGATGCGTATCAATTAATTAAAGATCATCAGGTGCTCATGTGACATTATGTAGTATCTGTGTGTTTTGAACTTTTGGTTGTGCTAAATATTTGAAACAATTGGAATCACATGGTTTGTGTGACTGTGTTTGTTTTCATTAGTTGAAACATATAACTTTTATGTGTGTGTTTCATATATGTTTTGTTTGTGATTGTAGGAAAAAGCGGCAAGACTACCTCCAATTGAAAAGGTCAAGCCTATCCTTAGTTATGGAATCGCGGCGTTCTTTTCACATCTTCTCAGGTTTGTTGTTGTTTTTGTTCTCAATCACCAAGTGTTTTGGATTAAATACTTTTATAGCACAGGAAGTTTTGCATACACGTATCTATGATACACAACTTATGGTTTTTAAATGAAGTTGGAGTTAGTTTTACCATAAGTATATATAGTCATTTCAATGATAAATGGATTTTGCGCGGTTACAGGCAACCAGAGGGGTTTGCTAAGAAATAGTCTTCTTTTACGAAAATTCAAGGTGATTTATGTGGTTAAAAAAGTCATAGGATCGCTTCAGGTAGCGTCATGTCTATTTGAGGCGAACAAGGATTATCTATGTGAATAAGCAAAAGTTCCTCTTCTTTGATATAAGGAGCGAAATTTTATCCAGGTTAGTGTTATTTTTATCATATTATTTGTAGCTTCCTTGGATGTTGAGGTAGATATTGGCATCACTTCATGGGCCATTATTCTTTATTTCACTTACATTTTTTTTTTTTTTTTTTTGGTATATAATTTTGAATTAAGGATTGGCTTGACACCGGAGCAGCAACGCTGAATACGTTAGTTTATAATGTCCTGTCTCAGAATGTTTCACGGCATAATCATCCTCTTATTAATGCTAATATTCGCTGCCTACATTTGCTATATGAACGGGATTATATGCACCATTTTTGTGCTCTTGCTCGCTGGATTTTTTCGGGTAAAAAGAATCGACCACAAATCACTGTTGCCGCAAGAACTCATGAAGTTCTATCAGCTAATCTAAGATATGATACCATTTAATACATTATATAATTTTTTTTCTTCTAACATTTGATGTCATATTGGCCAATATCATTAAAACTCAATACATAGTGTTTCTGTTTAGTAAACATATTGATAATTCTACAAGTAAAAACATAGTCACGTGGAAACCGGGGAAAAAGAAACCTCTCAAACTGATCGACCTTGAGTAAGTCTATGAATATTTTTTTGGAAATATGTGGTTCTGTTAAACTAACTGTTATTAGGCAGTGAGTTTAGTATATGTACATGCACATGACCTGTAATGTTAAAACGCAACATGAAAGGCTGTTGTTGGTCACCCGGCTCAGTCATTGGATTTTTGTAAAAAAAAGTCAGTGCAGTGGGTTTTAAAGATATTGGATTGGGTAAATGTAGGGATGAGCATTTGGACCCGAATCCCGGATCGAACCGGAACCGTACCAATACCGTACCGACTCCCAATACATGGTACGGTACCGGTACCATGAATTGAGCCCAAAAAAAATTCGGTACCACTAATACGGTACCTGTACCAAAACGGGAAGTGCCAAAAAAATCCCGAAAATTGAGTAGTCATATTTTTGAATTAAATAACTTATCCAAACACCCATTTGATTCGTTCCATGTCAAACAATAATCATGTAAAATATATGTAAAGAAACCAAACGTTCGAAAAACTTATTGTTGCAACTACAGATTCTTCATAAACGCTCTCAAAAATTAATACCGAACCTATTTTATAAGTTTTGAAATGTTTGTATGTTACGAATATCTTGGTGATGTATTTATTTAAGTGTTGGTTGTGTTTTGTGTCAAGTCGTGGTTTGAAATCACTTGAAAATGCATATGTTTTCTATTTTTTGTTGAATTTTCTTGAAATCCTTTTTGGTTTAACAAAATACAGGAAGAACCGTATAGGTACCGATTTCATGGTACCGAGGACCGTTACCAAATTCGGTTGCCGAATCCCTTCCGGTACGGTACCGGTACCCAATTTCATGCTCGGGAAAAAATCGGTACCATCAATTCAGTACGGGTTCGGTACCATTCTGGTACCATACTCATCCCTAGATAAATGTATTCCATTAGATATCGAAACCATCTGTCTAATGCGAGTTATAACAGATCACAGGTTTCCTAACATAGTCGACACATGTTGCAAAAGATTAATGATTGTAGTATTGGGTAACGAATTTAAAAGGTTTTAATACTATTAAAAAACTGAGGAGTTAAGGATGTGAGTTCTTTCATGTGCTCCTTTTTTTTTTTTTTTTTTTTTTTTTCTTAATTTGTCGGCATATGTTGTGAAAGTTGAATGATTGATGGGTTGGTTAACGGCTTTAAAGATTGTAAGTAAAAGGGAGTTGCTCAAGTTGAATTATGGATTGGTTAATGTGTTTTTATACAAAATATATAATTCTGTATTTATGATCTATTTTTTATGTGTGTAGTTTGGTACTCAAGGCCGATAGGGATCATTCTGCTAAAAGTTTTTCCAGGATATCTACTACCACAAAGAACTCGACCCATGAAGAGTTTATAAACAAGTTTCCATACAGGAACATTGATGAAAACTTAACATCTTATAGCATTTAGTACAAAAATACAGGTCTAATTCTTCCCTGACTCGCTTATAAGAGACACAAAACATATAGTATGTCAATTTCAAAGGCAAGTGTTTCACCTTTTCTTAATAACCACTAACGAACTTATATATGTGGTTTTTGTAACTTAAGGATCCTTACGCTTAACGACACCTTCTAAAATACCCCAGACAAGAACGCCGCTTTCTTGCATTCCGAATATTACATTTTTTATGATTTATTTGGTTAACACCTATTTCCAAATGTATTTATAACGAAATAGACACATTGCCATTCATATTTATAAGTTATCAATTTTTTCACTTGTACGTACTCTAACTGCTAATGTCAACTCTCTCATTCCGTTATGTGCCTCAACACCATCTTTTACATCGTTTAAGGGTAATTTACTATTAGTTTACATTCTAGGAAGAAAATTTTTGTATATTAGTTAGGCATTTAGTGACTTTAAGTTAGGTAATGTGTGTAGGAACAATGCAACAACGAACGTTTATTACTACAAGAAGAAATAGTGCCATGTGTCTAACGCCCACTCCTAATGGTTGGTTTTTATAACTTCATCCCTTCTACTATTGTTTGATCATTCAAGTCTCAGTTGATCTTAATTTACATAAAAATCACTAACATCAAGCTTTTGTGTTGGGTTTGCCATTACCGGTCAATTGCCATACTTTGCTACACGAATCCCCAATATATTCCCAACATCTAACGAGCTACTACGCAAGAGAACATAACTTTCCCAAACATCAACATGTGAGTTACACTCAAACTTAATTTTCCTGTTTGTTTATATTTGTAAACTTATTTATCATCTTATGGAGAGTCTACTCACTAATCCAGTATTCAATTGGTAATGTGTACTATTAAAGTTACATGAATTCTTTTTTTGTTAAATATCAAACATGTAATGGTAATAATGAACAATGAAATGAAAATGAGTCGCCTTCAAATCTTATCCCTCTTGCTAGATCTGTTGCGACTGTCACTCCCTCAAGTTCATCACGAAAATGAATAACTCCATTGTCAAATGTATCGAATGGTTAGTTGTTTTTTTTATATTTGCAAAAAAATTTAGTTGCATTTTGTTCAAATATAGTTTATGCGATGGCAATAATTATATCATGTGTTGTGTTTTTTTAACAATCCTAACATGTAACATTTGAAAGAAATTACTTTGACCTTCTAATGAAAGAAATCCTATCGATACGAACATAACAAGGGATGTTAAAGACATCTTGGATTGGTGTAACAAGTTGGTGGAACTTTTAGGATGGCACGAGACACGTATACGGGGAACAAAGAACAACCAATGAAAATCAAGCTTATCATGACCCTTTTTTTTACATATGACCAGCTATATGTAGCTGACCCTCGGTTAGAAGGAAAAAAGGATTAAAGATTTATGACGAAGATGGAAGCCTCACTAAATAACACAACCAATGCGATCTACAAAGAAGTGCTACACAATTTGTGAGACTTACATATGGTTGTATCACACTTTAGTAGAAAAAAAGGATTGAAGATGGTTATATTCTATTTCGGTAATAGCGATTTTCATAACACTTTTGTTTCATTATTAGGAACTTAATCTTTTTCAGTTACTCAACTATCGTGTTTCATGAGTTATGTTTCATTATTACTAGCTTTATCCTTTACGTTTGCTTATCCAATGTGATTCCTTATTTTTTTGACGTTTCTTTAAAATACCCGTGAATTTCACGGGTCTTTTAGCTAGTTAGTATATATATTTTGGAAATAGATAGCAATTAATGCTATGTTTCGCAAAACTTGGCTCCTGCCTTTTAGTATATATATATATAGAATGTCCCAAACAAAAATGAAACTGTATATTCAAATTTTGTGGTTATCGATATTTTTCTTGGGTATATATGAAATTTTCCCTTATTAGTTTAGCAATTTAAATTATTGAAAATTATTGCAGCAATATGTTCATTTGAACGTATACAACAAAAACAACATCAATACTCAATCTTATCAGGTTATGAAAAAGTATTATATGAACAATCTCACCTTTGCTTGGAAAAAAAAAAAAAAAAAAACAAAAACAAAACAAAAAACAAAAAAAACAAAAAAAAACAAAACCCTGCCTTCAAAAAGACTAGTCAAAATAACAGAAAAATATTGAAGTAATTTCATATATCCGTTACTTTCCTGATTAATTTCATACACTCGAATAATCATAAAAAGAAAATTGACAATGGCTTTCTTCCTTTGGTTTTTCCAAACATTTGTGTATTGGGCCAGCCCAAACGAAAATAGTCCAAGATGTACCCCAAATGGGTCACAACCAAAAAGAAAAAGAATCAATGGCCCAAGCTAAAGCCCGACTCAAAAAGTGACATGCCAAAATTTACTAGCCACGAACTGCTCAAAAATGCCGTTAGGACCGTGGTAATCGCCAGTGAGAACATCAGTGTTTAGCAACATTTTGAAGGGCTGGTATGAACCATTATGACTGAGCAAATAGTCACTGTTTCTTCATTGACATAAAACCGCCATTTGCGAATTTTGAAGGGGTTTCATGATTGTTCATTTTAGTATAATAGTATATGAATATGCTATGTTTTAGTTTCTTGATATATTTAAAAACTCATTAAGTTCAATCGGCTTGTCACAATGATGTGCACTCGCAGTGTGCCAGTGTTGATATGGAATGCTACAAACATTGCTTCGTTGCATATTGGGAAGTCATTCGCCAAAAACTCAACATAGAATGGTAGGGTGAGATTTCTTTAAGGAAAATATAATGGCGGGGCAAAATTGCTTTGAATATAGAGAGCACTCGCCTTGAAGTAATAAGTAGTAGATTATGATTGCCGTCTCTCTATTCTTCATTAGCCATTCTTCTATAACGTCAAGAGCCCGTGAGCTAATGACAGTTTAAAAGTAACATGTATAATAGAAAAGGTCCACTACAAGCAAGATTTTCTCGAGCAGTTTGAACGTTTCCTTAGTGTATACAGATCCTTTTACAAGTGGTCTCGCCTTTCTATCTTTAACCTACAGCCGCTTGACTAATCAATGCTACTATAAACCATTAAAACCGCAGTTCATAAAACTAGGTTGCAATATGGTTTAGTAACCGCCTTGGACCATAAAAACACCCGTCAAACTGATAAGCTTAATTGACGATTTTAGAAACTGCGCCAGTCCTATATTGAATCTGGATAGATTGGCAAAACTAAGCCTACATGGTTTAGTTTAGCTAGGTTCAACCAAATTCTTGTTAAGGATACTGCTTTCGAGATGCCATTGAATATCTCCTACTGAACTTACCTCAATTTTGAGGAGCGATCGCCGTGATTAATATAGTTCTCAGGTTCGCCCTTACATTTAGCTACCATGATAACATAACATCTATTATTCGAGTCAAGAAATCATGAGGCCTGAGCAAACAAGCTCGATAACATGATGCGAAAAACTTATTCATATATGATATATATTCAAATACACAAATTTCATTTGTTTGGAGGTAGTATTAGCATAACAGATTACAATTAATTCCGAAAAAATTTGACATCCTCCACAAATTTTTCCTGTAAAGTAGTACACATATATAACCGAATACAACACGAAAAACACATAACATTAAAACAAGAACTATACCGATTCCATTACATGTCATCAAACTAATGCATCAGCACCAGCAACAATCTCCAAAATCTCACCAGTAATCTTGGCTTGACGCTTTCGGTTATAGACTCGGGACAAGCTCTTCTTCAACTCAGAAGCATTATCAGTTGCGTTTCCCATGGCAGTCATTCTTGCAGCAAGTTCACTTGCTAAAGACTCCTGCAAAGCCCTCAAAATCTGACTGTTCAAATACAATGGCAACAAAGCATCAAGAATCTGAACAGGGTCTTGTTCAAATTGCAAGATTGGTGAAAAGTCTACAGTTTCGCTCCTAATAACGTCTCGTTCCACAGTCAACTTTCCTTCTTTAGTAGTCAACCTAAAGAACTCGTCTTCAGCAGCATCAACACAGACACCATTAATATCACATATCTCACCTTTAGGTGACAATGGAAGTAAAGTGTGGATTACAGGGTCAGATTTCACTAAAGATACAAACTTTGTGTACAAAAGTTCGACTTTATCAACTTCTTCACTTACAAAGAGCGAAAACACATCGTCTGCGATTGCTTGAGCTTCTTTTGCAGTTGGAAGATTGCTTCCATCAAGATACTTATCAACTGGAATCTGTGGTCTCCTTGAAAAGTACGAATTACCCTTCTTACCCACACTAATGATAACGTAATCAAGACCAAGAGTCTTGAGCTCACGAATTCGTGCTTCGGCTTTTTTCAAGATAAAGTTGTTAAAACCGCCACAAAGACCACGGTCTCCTGTCACCACAACAAGTGCCACCTTCTTCACAGGTCTAACATTAACTAAAGGAACATCAACATCTTCTGTTTGAAGCTGCTCATTAATACTGTAAAGAACCTCAACTAAAGTTTCGGAAAATGGTCTTGCATTCACAACAGCTTCTTGTGCTCTTCTAACTTTAGCAGCAGCCACAAGCTTCATAGCCTCAGTGATCTTCTGAGTGTTCTTAACTGAGTCAATACGAGTTCTAAGCTCACGAAGATTGCAATGGATGGAAGTAGAAGATTTCGATATCGAATAGTTGCCATTGGAAGGATTTGAAGAGGGAATTTGAACAGGAGATATGAATGATCTGAATGAAAGTGGTGAAGATGAATCAAGTGATGGTTTTGATGACACCCACATTGTGGTTAAATTTGAGCAAGACATGTTTTTTTTTTGTTCAAGGTTCAACAATGGAGCTAAGGTTTGTGTGAAGTGTTTTTGTTTCTTGATAAAAATCTTATCTTTTTGTTTGTATGGTTTTGAAAATACAAGGATGAGGTTTTTGAGTGGATGTAGATTACCATGATCATGTATGGATGAGGGGTTTTTCAAGTGACCCCACTAAATTTTGATATTTAAAATTTTGTAGCAAGTATGCTATTTGGAATTTATAAGAATTGACCCTTTATGACCCATAAGTTCTATTATTATGCTTTTACAACCACAGGGTCCAATATGTATGAATTTTTGGCACAATATGTTCTAAATTTGTTGTGCCAAACAACATTCAAGATAGCATATGTTGCATAAGATACAAGTCTCTACTGGCTACTGCTATTTGGCGATTTGGAAGGATATACTTTTTTCAAACAATAATATTCTGATAAATCGAAAACCAAGCTACAGAATAAGCGACGTGGAAAATAGTCTGCCCCTCTTTTGTGAATCTAGTGTAAGGTACAAATTATACATTAAGGGTGCAAGTGTCTTTAGCAATACCGCAATTTGGAAGGACTTGCCTTCTTCAAACTCGGGGAATGCGTTAAAAAGAGTAGACAAAGCTAGTTTAAGCGATTTAGCATGATACTTAGCAAACGTTACAACTTACAAAGTTAGTATGTCTTTTATATAAGTAACTTGATAATAGAGAGAACAAGTCAAATAATGTATCAAATTATGAAAAAATAAACTTCATCAGTTAGATCGAAGAAATATTACCTTATGTACATTTAAATGGTATATACGTCCAATCTAATAACCAACGGCGATCAGAGGTCAAAATTTTCTTTGCCAATCAATGGACCAACAATGTCATCATATGTTTGACTATCTGGAGTTACTCCTTTGACCACCATATCATCATGCAGTGCTATCACTTCCTCTGCGCTACTCTTTTTACTAGCATTAGTAAGAAGAGTCGTATACGTAATAGAATCAGGAGTCAGCCCTTGAGCCACCATCATTTCCATAAGCTCCTTCGCTTCTTGAATCGATCCAAATTTGCAAACAAAGTTCATTAGTATATTGTATGTGACTCTATTCACTAATTTCCCGTCTTCTTGCATTTGCAGAAACAAATTCAAAGCTTCGTTAATCTTCCAATTAGCACAATAACCGTTTAATAAGCTGTTTAAAGTCACAGCATCAAGTAAACCTATTTTTTTCAACTCGTCTACCATAATCTTGGCTACATCAACCGACACATTTTTAGACAAACCATCCACAATTGAATTATAAATCACTAAGTTCGGTTTCTTGCCCATCTTTATCATATCATCATAAACCCGAACTGCATGTGATATACTCCCTTGTTTACTAAACGCATCAATCATAGTACCATAAGTGACAGTATCTGGACTAAGTCCACGGTCAAACATATCATCAATAAACTGTTTGACTTTCGATACTGATTCATTATCGCTTCTAAAGAGATAATAAATGAGGATATTTTCCAAGAAGCGATCTTTATCTACAAGATTCTCCCCCGCGAGCCATTTATGGTAATCAAGAGCTTCCTTCAAGTACCCGTTTCTTGATAGCCCCTTAACCAATATAGAATTAGTAAATTTATCAAAGCAGATGTTGGTTTTTATCATGTACGAGAACAAAACTGAAGCCGTGGTAGTATCTCCTTCAAAGTAAAGCCAATGAATTAACGAATTGTAAACAACAATATTCGGAACTAAACCTCTATCTACCATATCAGAACACAACTTAAACGCTTTATTTGTACACCCTTTTCTCAAATAACCGTCAACCAAAGTCGCATACGTCCTTACAGTTACTTCAACGCCCATTTCCGTCATTTCATCCCTAAGGCTTTCTGCGGTTTTCATATCTCCTAGCTTGCAATAACCATTTACAAGACAATTAAAAGTAACCGAATTAGGCCTAACAAACCCCATCGACATCATTCCCATATTCCTAAACAACTTTAACCCCAAACTAACATCACCCATTTTACAAGCACCGTCAATAATCATATTAAAAGTAACCACATTAGGATATATTCCACTTTTCAACATTCGGTAAAACACACTAATCGCCTCATATAAACGCATTTCTTTACAAAGAGCATATATAACCAAATTTAACGTATAAACATTCTCTACATAACCATACGAAATCATTTCATCATACTTTTGCCAAAAACAACTTACCTCACCCGACTTCAAAACACGATTCAAATAGTTATTCCAAGCATGAACCGAAACACTAAACCCCTTCTCCGTCCGCAACTTCATAATCACCTCATAACCACACTTTACATCACCCGACGAATTACAAGCCCGAACCAACGCATCAAACACACCACAACCCGAAACCTCGCCATCATAACTATCCCACAAACCATCCAAAACCTCTAAATGCGAATACCCCATTTTCCGCAACAACTTATCCATCAAATCCAACACATCATCATATCTTCTACAACCAACCATCACATGTACCAAAACACAAACACATTCCAATGATGGCAAAAAAGTCTTTTGCTCCTCAACCCTTTTGTAAAACCTTAAAACCAAGTCAGGGGACATTCGAAACTCCGAAACGACACGAGTTACTAATGAGTTTGACACATTTGAGGACAATAATAACTTGTCCAAAACTTTCCATTTTTTTTGCCTTAAATTCACACAAAGTGAGTTAAAGATTATATTTTCAGGATTTGGGTGTTTGAAATTGTTCCCCAAATGAAGGGTTCGTGTAAAAAGATTGGGTCTTTTGGTCAAGAAAAGCTTCAGAAACATAGAATCAAGAAAACCCAAGATGGGTTTGGGTTTAGGGAGTAAAGGGTGTGTGGTAAAATCATCAAGTTTGAAACTTTTTTTACTGAACAAGAGATGAAAAGGGTTTTAGGCTAAAACCCTTTTTGGAGTGTTTGGTTTGTGTGTTTCCAAGTGTTTGAAGTGTCTGGTCTCAATGTTTTGTACTTTTGTTTAAGCTGTTTGTAGTTTTATTAATAGCGTCAGTAGGTGTAGGCAGTATACCAATTTCGCTACTTGGTTAAAGTGAAGCTTTTGCGTTTATAAAGAGTGACATAAGGCGACATAAAATATAAAAATATTTAAATGTCTATATCATATTATATATATATATATATATATATATATATATAGTGATATATTCTATACAGTTCCATTCTTATATACAGATCTTTCACAGTCACCATGACCAATCGAAATTATAAAATATTTTTCATTTAATTCACAAAAGCAGCCAAGGGTATATACGGTATTTTACAAATTTCCTATTTTTTCTGAATTTACTAAATATCCCAATTGGGTTTAACAACTTATCGGTTTCAAATTTTCTTTCAAATATTTACAGATTATCAAAAATCAAGATTCGTTTAGATGATACGATGGGGGAATCAGTGTTTTACTCAATCTTGGTTCTTATACATCGTGATCACAATTTTTATGCCTATAAATATTCATCAATCCGTCATTCAATTATCATAGAACCCTAATTTTGTTATCTAATAATTGGAGTAAACAATGGTTGAGATAACTGAACAAGGGTCGATTCAGTTAGGAGAGGGTTCATCTTCCAGAGATTTGCAAGTAGAAAATACTACTATAATTGAACAAGATAATCTCGAAGAACAATCTGGTAATTTTGTTAAATGCTTATTCAATTTTTTTTTTTTTTTTTTTTTTTTTTTTTTTTATTTTTTGAATTTAGGTTTCATTATGGTAGTATATGGTTAGTATACATGTTTTTAGGTAGTAATAGTAGCTGTAATTGGGTGTTATTGTTGCATAAATGTTTCTTGAATAATATAAGTTTAGCATACATGTTTTTAGGATAATACATGTTGTTGATATTGTTATTTCATAGTATGTTATTCATGTTATCACATGTTTTAGGAGGATGATATTATATATTTTATAGATTGTTCATGTATAGGATTTGATCTGGATATTAGTAGAGTGCCCATAACAACTGAATCATACATGTTCTTATTTTTGAGTTATGGTTAATATTAAAAAAATTGTTATAACGTTATTAGCATACATTTTTTTATTAATCTAATTTATTGTATAATTGTTTTGTAGATCAATCTGATATTGATATATTTGAAGCTGATCCTGAATTTGTCCCCACTCCAAAAGGTACCCTTATTGGGCCCCGAGATATTCGAAGATGAGAAACCTAAACGGGGTGTTATGTTTGATACCTTTGATCTTGCTTATGATATGTATTTGGAATACTCACAGAAGGGTAGGTTCAACATACGTAAGTCAAATGTAAAGCGTAATAACAAGCGTGAAATCACCCATCGGTCCATATTATGCAACAGAGCTGGTAAACGGAGATCTAAAGTTGAAGTGAATACATTGAAGGAAGGCGAGGAAGAAGAGGAAGGTGATAATAAAAAAAAAGGAAAAGAAAAACCGTTTCTAAGGCATGTAATTGTCCTGCGAAGATTTCTTTGAGAGCTATTCGTGGGACAGCAGCATATAAGGTTATCGACTTTATTGAAAATCACAATCACCCATTGATGAATGAGAACAATATGGATCTATCACGCGCTCGAAGACAGTTGCAGTTTGGTGATTACGTCTTTATTCATCGCGCTTCTCTTTCCAATGTAGGACCTACTAAAGCGCACCGTCTAAAAGTAGCTCTAATGGGTGGTTATGATAAAGTGCGTGGAACACCAATGGATTGGAGGAATTTTAGGCGTGCTGTCAACTCATTTGTTGGAGACAGAGATGCACAGATGCTAGTTGACAAGATGATAAACAGGAAAACCCCGAATTTAGTTTTGAGTATCATATTGATAGTGAAGGAGAGTTGGTCAGTTTCTTTTGGGCCGAAAGCGATGAAGTGCAACTATGTTGCATTTGGTGATGTTGTATCCTTCGATGCTACTTTCAGGACTAACAAGTAAATTTTAGATTTATATATTTATTGTAACATTACATACGAGGATTAATTATATATTTTTAACAATTTTTTTTTACAGGTATCATTTTGTTTTTGTCCCATTTCTGGTATTGACCACCACCAAAAATGCGTAACATTTGGTCTGCTTTGTTGTGTGTGATGAGACGCATCTGAATCATATTGTTGGATGTTGGAGGCGTTTTAAAAGTTCATATTAGCAGCCACCACTTGCCCTTACAGAACCAAGATGCCTTGCTTTTAAGGAAAGTCTGTTGTGGAAATCTTCCCAGTCTCATCATAGGTTGTGTATGTGGCACATACGCAAAAGCAGGGAAAGGTATATTTTTGTAGTTCATTTGTTTTCGGACTCGTACTAAACTGATTGGACCATTTTGCATATCTGTTTATAGACCATTAGATTTTGTTTGGCAGATTTGTTTTTCCGATTTTGAATGTTTTGTATCACAGAATGAATGTATCTTGATTAATGAACATATATGTTTGGTACAAAAAGGATAAGACATGGTTAATCAGGTTACATCATGTTAAAAATTTTTCTATCAGATTAATGAACATATATGTTTAATCAGTAAAAGCAGGTGTTTAATGATTAATGAACATATATGTTTGTTTGTTTTGTTCATACTGTGCATGCATGTTATTTATCAATTTATACATACATTGTTTGTTTTTGACAGGTATTAGGTGATTTAGAGGTTGATTCTGAGTTTCGGAAAGACTTTCACAAACTCATCTGGAATGTATACATTACTCCTCAAATTTTTGAGCAACGATGGAATGATTTGATTAATAGGTATAATTTGCATGAAAACAAATGGTTGTCCGACATGTACGAAATCGAGAGATAGGTGGATCTGGTTATTTCAGTGAAGTGCCTATGTGTGGTTTGATGAAGACCACGTCGTTCGAAAGTTCTAATGCGCTTTTTGAGATTTTTTCACACAAAGGTAACACGTTTGTTCAATTTATGTTGTGTTTGAATCGCCATGGAGAAACAAAGATACACCCAACGTGTTTTGGACAACAAGGAAAATGGATCAAATCCTTCTTTGTTGACTGATTTAGCAATTGAGGCACATGCCCGTGAGTTGTATACACAATCGATATTCAGGGAGGTTCAACATGAAATATACAAGGGTTTATATTCATGTTCCCAGTTTAATTCCCAAATGGAAGGTTCTGTTGTAACGTGCAACATACGCCAAATGGACAAGCGATCCAATAAAGTCATAGATGCAACGGTATTTTTATTTTATTTATTTTTATTTAAGTGTACTTTATTTATTTTTTTATTTATTTAGCATATATGCAAAACAATATTATCCAGTTTCAATAGAGAATTAGTAATGGTTTTATTTTTCATTTCGAGTTACTTTTAATCAAAATGATGGCACTGTCCAATGCTCTTGCGGTCATTATAACCGACATGGTTACCTTTGTAGACACATCTTTTGTGTTTTCCGTATCCATGATATTCCCCGAATTCCAAATCAATACATAAATCGTCGATTGGACAAAAAATGTTCTTCCTACCCATTTGCTTGAAAAGAGACACAGATATGGCCCTTGCATTGAAGAAACGTCGGATAGCTTCGATGTTCATGCAACAATAGATGACTATTAAGGGTGGAGTCTCTTAAGGAGCGACATCGACAAGTTATCTCATTCCTTGAGGGTTCAAGAGTGGAAGAAACAATTAGAGGAAGAGATGCCAACACCAACAGTGGACAAGGATGCCATGTATGCGGTTGCTTGGTGTTCTGCTGTACCTAAAAGACTTAATATCAAGAATCCGAAAAAAGCTAGCAACAAAGGATCTAAAAGAATAAAAGCGCGGATGAAAAGGGGAAAAGCAGTAAAAACAAAGAACATCAAGGAAAATTCCATTCAAACCGCGGACATGCAGTTATTGTAAAGGAAAAGGTCATAACATACGTGGGTGTCCTGAACTCGAAAGTTCAAGTTCTGATGATGAAGATGATGAACATGACGATGATCAAGATCAGGAAGATGATGAAGAAAGAACAGATGAAGATGATGAAGAATAAACGACATTGTTAAATCTGTTAATATTCTTTTTTTTACGGATTTTTATGCATATGATTACGTTTTTATGTTTTACGGTTAGGTAAATTTAAGTTTTTAGTTGGATATGGTTACTTTTTTATGTTTTTACGGTTAGGTAAACTTTAGTTTTTAGTTTTTTTTTTGAATGAAAAGTCGATTTTGATTGTCTTTTTGATCCATTTTGTTACTTGTTAGTAATGAGCATTCATGTTCTGGTTAATGAACATTGGTGTTATGTATCTATTATTGTCAGACGTGCTAATTTTATTCTCAATCGTGCTTTGAATTAACTCCTTATGTTATTGTCACACCCCCAAATTACCTGTTTTGCAGCGGAATGGAATTCCTGGGGATTCATTGTCATAGCATCACATGATTCTGAGTATATATTGAACGACCTAAAGTGTCTTTTGAAAAGAACATCGTTTGATTTAATAAAACAATCAGAGTTTACAAAGTAGGTCCCAAATGAAAATCAACTTGTGCGGAAATAAGTTTGTTACAAATCAAACGATGTTTTAATTAATGAGTAAAACCCAAAGTGAGACGCGTCGTCACCACGACTCCATGATGTGTCCAAATGCATGCCATGAAGTGAATGCCTTAGATACCCGAGATAAAACATGCTAAAAGTGTCAACACAAAGGTTGAGTGAGTTCATAGAGTTTGAGTTGAAATGTAAAGCCTTTCAAAATCGTTTATGCAGCAAAGGCATTGCAAATCGTTGAAATGTAAAGACTTTCAAAATCGTTTATGTAGCAAAGGCATTGTAAATCCACTCAGTTCCAAGTCCTGCCCATACAAAACTTGCAACCTTGTGTGTTCACAACCCATTTGCGCTGAATATGCATAGTTTATGTTCAAACAGCAATCGTCAAATGAATTCACAAAATAGTGCATGACTCAATGTATCGAAATCGTTTATGCAGCAAAGGCATTGTAAATCCACTCAGTTCCAAGTCCCCCCCATACAAAACTTGCAACTGTGTGTTCACAACCCACGGGAATATGCATAGTTTATGTTCAAACAGAAATCGTCAAATGAATTCACAAAATAATGCATGGCTCAATGTATCGAAATCGTTTATGCAGCAAAGGCATTGTAAATCCACTCAGTTCCAAGTCCGCCCATACAAAACTTGCAACTTTGTGTGTTCACAACCCATTGCCGAAATGTATATATATAGTTTATATTCAACCACACATCGTCAAATGAATTCACAATAGTACCTAACTTTCGGCGTAAAACCATAGGTTTAATTAATTCGTTTGAACACAATCATCGTAGTGTGAGTTAAATTGTTTCACACTCATCGTTAAAAACAACATCGTATTTATTTCACTAAGTTCATGACACCAAAGCGTAAACATCGCACCAATAAAATTGGTAATCATCGTTTCATCGCCTCCCTAATAGGTAATTTGCCAATTTACCTTAATGATTCAAATATAGTGCACCTCGATTTCCCTAAATGGGTCAATAGGGCGGGAGTGTTAATTCAATAGGCCTATTCACTATACTCGGCTCACATTAAGTGACTAATGGTTCATGATGTAGGGACTTCGAACATGGCAAATACTTAGTGACAATAAAACATCGGATTATAGCATACAGTTCAAAGCATATGTGTTCGGTTAAAAATGTAGCATGTATCTCCCCCAAGAGTTTGTAAAACAATTAAAAGAGTAAAAGTGGGGCTATGAACTCACAGAAATCCTTAAATGATTAGATTACTTATGAAAGTAAATGAAAATAATTGAGCGTGTATCTCCCCCAAAACAGTTATGAAAACAATTAAAAACAGGGGCTATGAAAACTCACGGTAATTCATATAAGTTAAAGTACTTGTGAAAGTAAATGAAAACAGTTTGAGCATGTATCTCCCCCAAAAGTAATTTCAAAATGTATAAAAGTAGGGGCTATGAAAACTCACCTGTTGCAATGATTACGATGACAAAAGTGGATACACTGAAATATAGCGTGAATCTCGAAAATGACCTATTATGAATGATATGATATGTAATGAGTTGCAATGTAATGTTATGCATGCATTTCGTATGTTATTTATACCATTTACGAGTTTTGAAAAATATTACTTGTCGTCGAAAATACTCGTTTGACGTCTTGACCCTTCAAAAATGACTTTACAAGTTTTACGTCAAAATGTCATCCTACAATGGTTTTATAATGATTTATGGTGAAATTTTCACTTTCGACGCATAAAACAATGTCGTCGGAATATCATGAAATTAACAAAAATGGCTTCGGAAAAACTAGTCGTAAAAGCGGTGTACGTCGATCGTTAGAGAACGAACTCGACGGTTTTGGAAAGTTTGTAGCGATATTTAGAAGTTTCATTCAGAGTTTTCGTCCAAAAGGTCTCGATCATAAAGATATTAAGGGTTAAAGATAGTGATTTTGTTGAATTGTTGTGCAGAAAATGAGTTTCGGCCAAGTTTGAACATCCATAAATAATTTACTATAACTCCGCTTTACAAACAGCTTGTTGTTTTGAAAAATATGGCCGGTGAACTTGATTTTACTAGAAGACAATTCGTTCTAAAAGTTTCACAACCTTGTTAAAAACAGCCCTCAACAGGGCGTTCATACCTTAGTAACACTTGTATCGTTAAAAATAATATAGATTTTCAGAAAATAATAGTTACGGCAAGTTTTGAAAATGCATATCTTTGTCGTTTCAAATCCGTTTTCTACGCATTATATCGTCCTTAGCTTCAGTATCGAAGTAAACTAATATATTTTTGAGAAGTCGAAATAATTTGTGAAGCTTAAGGCTCATTTTTGCCCCAAACAATGTAAAACAGCTTTCTGAAAATTCTGAAAATAATATATTTCGTCGTCAAACTTGAAAAATTCATAACTTCTTCGTTATAACTCCGTTTTCATCCGTTCAAGCGGCCACGGATTCGTTTTAAAGTATATTTTCTAAATATCAAGGTCAAAGTTTCGTACCAACTGTCGGATTTTCCAGAAAAATGAAACAAGGACAGAACATAATTTATAACTTATCGAAAATAGTTTTTCTCGGACAAAACCTATTCTAATCCCTTCAAATCAACTCCAAAGCTAATCTAATCCTACCATACACCTTCTTAGGGTGTCATGGGTTCCTAGACATCATCAAGACCAAAGAATACCAAGGGGATATTTATAGGATGACCAAATATGTATATATACTCTAAAATCATGAAAAAAATGGTATAAATCACATATCATGCATACTTGCTCCAAAAATGAAAAGATGAATATGAAATGATAAGGAAACATGAAAATGAAAGAAATATGCTTACAAGTGAAAATGATGAGGTGAAAGTAACAAGGATAATCCTAAATACTCTTGGTTTTTATTTCAAAACCTAATAAAGAGTGATAACTAGATTGTTTAAACACTTGAACTTGAAAAATTTTTGATCCCTTTGTTCTCTTGATGTGATGACCGGTTATGGAGAACCCAAAAGAAGAGAGAAAACTTATGCTAACACTTTGAGAAATAATGTGAAGTGAATGAGAAGAAAATAATTGAAGTAGACTTATAAGTAAGTAACATTTATTACAATCAAAGGAACCATACTCAATTAAATGAATACCCTCCTCTTGGTCGTTGCCAAGGGGAGGGATGTAGATATATTTATGTTTTTTTTTTTCAATTGTATACTTGTGTATTATTTGTATAATTCTTGACAAAAGTGTAAGTTATGTATAGTTAAATGTATAAATCAAGATAAATGGAAATTTTTAAGTGAAAGAGATGTTTAGTAGATCAAAGTAGGATGTAATGAGGTAATAAAAATTGTAAAAATACATTCCTTGTAAAATTTGAGTGATAAAATAATTATTGTATAATTTTTAAGAGAACGTCGTAATAATTTAACTTTAACGATTTATGTACCAAATAAATTTAAAACACTAGGAAAACTAAAAATATAGTTTTTATACACTAAATGTAAGTTTAAAAATATGTCGGGATCATTTTTGAAAGTAACGGGTTAAATATTAAAAATAATAACTCACGCGATAACGTTTATTGAATATAAAAATTACGCGATGAATGTGAAATAAAATGTCATGAATGAATTATCATGATGCAAATGATGTGAATGAAATGTAGACTAATCTTAGTCCATATGAAATGTACGTGATGTTATGATCATGAATTCGCCGCTAAACCTTTAAGGTTACGCGAATTTGGAACACGTAAACCAAGTTTACGATAAATGTTGAAATAGGGAAGCATAAATCGTTTAGAAATGACGAAAGTACGGGTTGTCACATTAGCCCATCCAAAAGGAATTCAGTCCACGAATTCAATCGTTGCTAGGTCTAACGGGTTTAGGGTTTGATGTGGCAAACTTTCCCATTCTCGAGCAAAATTTCCAAAAGACTTTTAGGTAACCGATTTTTACTTAATCCCACACTCATCAAACAAGAACTGTCATACGATTAGGCTAAATCGGTTTAGGTAACAACTTGTTTCTAGCTCGATCTTTGCAACTAATCAAACAAGAACTGCACGCGGATCAAAACTGGAAACAAGTGGTTTGAAGAAAATCTTTTGAAAATTTGGCTCGATTATGGAATTGCTTACTCATATGAGACTACTACTCCCTTCATTGCATGATTCTTCCTGAATTAGACATAGGTGATCAGGCTATGTATAATTTAGGAGTAACTATGCAATGCTTGGACTAATCGACTCATATGATGTTTGGTGTTGAGTCAACTGATGTTAAAATTGTGATAGGGAATGACAGGGCATTCTCCACGTCAAAGTGATGTGAGTATGATGGGATGGGTATTTGAAGGCATCTATGTGACAATCGATTTCAAAATGAAAGTAAATAACTTCGAAAAATATGCGTATAAATCGCACGCAAAGTGAACATGCATTATGATGAAATGATGAGATGCTATGATGATGTAGTTATAGTCTAGGGTCAATGACGTAACCTAGTTCTCTATAAGCTGAAGCTCGATGCCAATCTGTCACACCCCCAAATTACGTTGCTTGCAGGGAATGGAATTCACGGGATTGACCGTCATAGCATCACGATTCTGAGATATATTGAACGACCTAAAGTGTCGTTTGAAAAGAACATCGTTTGATTTAATAAAACAATCCGAGTTTACAAAGTAGGTCCCAAATGAAAATCAACTTGTGCGGAAATAAGTTTATTACAATTCAAACGATGTTTTAATGTGAGTAAAACCCAAGTGGAGGCGTCGTCACCCGCGACTCCATGATGTGTCCAAATGCATGCCATGAAGTGAATGCCTTAGATACCTGAGATAAAACATGCTAAAAGTGTCAACACAAAGGTTGAGTGAGTTCATAGAGTTTGAGTTGAAATGTAAAGCCTTTCAAAATCGTTTATGCAGCAAAGGCATTGCAAATCGTTGAAATGTAAAGACTTTCAAAATCGTTTATGTAGCAAAGGCATTGTAAATCCACTCATTCAAGTCCGCCCATACAAAACTTGCAACCTTGTGTTCACAACCCACTTTGCCGAGAATATGCATAGTTTATGTTCAAACCGAAATCGTCAAATGAATTCACAAAATAGTGCATGACTCAATGTATCGAAATCGTTTATGCAGCAAAGGCATTGTAAATCCACTCAGTTCCAAGTCCCCCCCATACAAAACTTGCAACTTTGTGTGTTCACAACCCATCGCCGGAATATGCATAGTTTATGTTCAAACAGAAATCGTCAAATGAATTCACAAAATAATGCATGGCTCAATGCATCGAAATCGTTTATGCGAAAGGCATTGTAAATCCACTTTCAGTTCCAAGTCCGCCCATACAAAACTTGCAACCTGTGTGTTCACAACCCATTGCCGAAATGTATATATATAGTTTATATTCAACCACACATCGTCAAATGAATTCACAATAGTACCTAATTCGACGTAAAACCATAGGTTTAATTAATTCGTTTGAACACAATCATCGTAGTGTGAGTTAAATTGTTTCACACTCATCGTTAAAAACAACATCGTATTTATTTCACTAAGTTCATGACACCAAAGCGTAAACATCGCACCAATAAAAATTGGTAATCATCATTTCATCGCCGCCCTAATAGGTAATTTGCCAATTTACCTTAATGATTCAAATATAGTGCTTCGATTTCCCCTAAATGGGTCAATAGGAGCGGGAGTGTTAATTCCAATAGGCTTATTCACTATACTCGCTGCCCTTAAGTGACTAATGGTTCATGATGTAGGGACTTCGAACATGGCAAATACTTAGTGACAATAAAACATCGGATTATAGCATACAGTTCAAAGCATATGTGTTCGGTTAAAAATGTAGCATGTATCTCCCCCAAGAGTTTGTAAAACAATTAAAAGAGTAAAAGTGGGGCTATGAACTCACAGAAATCCTTAAATGATTAGATTACTTATGAAAGTAAATGAAAATAATTGAGCATGTATCTCCCCCAAAACAGTTATGAAAACAATTAAAAACAGGGGCTATGAAAACTCACGGTAATTCATATAAGTTAAAGTACTTGTGAAAGTAAATGAAAACAGTTTGAGCATGTATCTCCCCCAAAAGTAATTTCAAAATGTATAAAAGTAGGGGCTATGAAAACTCACCTGTTGCAATGATTACGATGACAAAAGTGGATACACTGAAATATAGCGTGAATCTCGAAAATGACCTATTATGAATGATATGATATGTAATGAGTTGCAATGTAATGTTATGCATGCATTTCGTATGTTATTTATACCATTTACGAGTTTTAAAAAAAATATTACTTGTCGTAAAAATACTGCTTTGACGTCTTGACCCTTCAAAAATGACTTTACAAGTTTTTACGTCAAAATGTCATCCTACAATGGTTTTATAATGATTTATGGTAAATTTTCACTTTTCGGCCTTAAAACAATGTAAATTCGGAATATCATGAAATTAACAAAATGGCTTCGAAAACTAGTCGTAAACGGTGTACGTCGATCGTTAGAGAACGAACTTGACGGTTTTGGAAAGTTTGTATCGATATTTAGAAGTTTCGATTCAGTTTTCGTCCAAAAGGTCTCGATCATAAAGATATTAAGGGTTAAAGATAGTGATTTTGTTGAATTGTTGTGCAGAAAATGAGTTTCGGCCAAGTTTGAACATTCATAAATAATTTACTATAACTCCGCTTTACAAACAGCTTGTTGTTTTGAAAAATATGGCCGGTGAACTTGATTTTACTAGAAGACAATTCGTTCTAAAAGTTTCACAACCTTGTTAAAAAGCACCCTCAACAGGGACGTTACAGCTACCGTAACACTTGTATCGTAAAAATAATATAGATTTTCAGAAAATAATAGTTACGGCAAGTTTTTGAAAACGTGCATATCTTTGTCGTTTCAAATCCGTTTTCTACGTATAATACGTCCTTAGCTTCGTATCGAAGTAAACTAATATATTTTTGAGAAGTCGAAATAATTTGTGAAGCTTAAGGCTCATTTTTGACCCAAACAATGTAAAAACAGTTTGCTGAAAATTCCGAAAATAATATATTTCGTCGTCAAACTTGTAAAATCCATAACTTCTTCGTTATAAGTCCGTTTTCATCCGTTCAAGCGGCCACGGATTCGTTTTAAAGTATATTTTCTAAATATCAAGGTCAAAGTTTCGTACCAACTGTCGGATTTTCCAGAAAAATGAAACAAGGACAGAACATAATTTATAACTTATCGAAAATAGTTTTCTCGGACAAAACCTATTCTAATCCCTTCAAATCAACTCCAAAGCTAATCTAATCCTACCATACACCTTCTTAGGGTGTCATGGGTTCCTAGACATCATCAAGACCAAAGAATACCAAGGGGATATTTATAGGATGACCAAATATGTATATATACTCTAAAATCATGAAAAAAAATGGTATAAATCACATATCATGCATACTTGCTCCAAAAATGAAAAGATGAATATGAAATGATAAGGAAACATGAAAATGAAAGAAATATGTTTACAAGTGAAAATGATGAGGTGAAAGTAACAAGGATAATCCTAAATACTCTTGGTTTTTATTTCAAAACCTAATAAAGAGTGATAACTAGATTGTTTAAACACTTGAACTTGAAAAATTTTTGATCCCTTTGTTCTCTTGATGTGATGACCGGTTATGGAGAACCCAAAAGAAGAGAGAAAACTTATGCTATCACTTGGAGAAATAATGTGAAGTGAATGAGAAGAAAATAATTGAAGTAGACTTATAAGTAAGTAACATTTATTACAATCAAAGGAACCATACTCAATTAAATGAATACCCTCCCTCTTGGTCGGCCAAGGGGGGAGGATAATAGATATTTATGTTTTTTTTCAATTGTATACTTGTGTATTATTTGTATAATTCTTGACAAAAGTGTAAGTTATGTATAGTTAAATGTATAAATCAAGATAAATGGAAATTTTTTAAGTGAAAGAGATGTTTAGTAGATCAAAGTAGGATGTAATGAGGTAATAAAAATTGTAAAAATACATTCCTTGTAAAATTTGAGTGATAAAATAATTATCGATAATTTTTAAAGAGAACGTCGTAATAATTTAACTTTAACGATTTATGTACCAAATAAATTTAAAACACTAGGAAAACTAAAAATATAGTTTTTATAAACTAAATGTAAGTTTAAAAATATGTCGGGATCATTTTTGAAAGTAACGGGTTAAATATTAAAAATAATAACTCACGCGATAACGTTTATTGAATATAAAAATTACGCGATGAATGTGAAATAAAATGTCATGAATGAATTATCATGATGCAAATGATGTGAATGAAATGTAGACTAATCTTAGTCCATATGAAATATGCATTGATGTTATGATCATGAATTCGCTAAACCTTTAAGGTTACGCGAATTTGGAACACGTAAACCAAGTTTACGATAAATGTTGAAATAGTGAAGCATAAATCGTTTCGAGAAATGACCTGAAAGTACGGGTTGTCACAGTTATCTATGTATATTTCTTATGGTATACATTCCAAAGCTTACATTGGTCATATGTCCGTATATATTTTGACTTAAATCAGCCATAATTTTCATCACATACATGTTTTTCATTTTTTTATAATATCGTCTCTATAATTGGACATTGGCTATATCTACTTGTTTTAATTTTTATATGTCGCATGTGTGTTTTTTAAATCTTGAAACTAATTAACATAAAAAAAAAACATAAACCATATAATAAACAACCAAAATTTTGTCATGTCATAAAGAACGACACAAAGTCGTTAACCAAAACATTTTAACCTAACACAATTTTTTCATAAGAAACAAACCGAATGTCATAAATAACGACATAAAGTCGTTAACCAAAACATCTTAACCTAACACACGCGTTACCACTTATTAATTATTTCATAAGAAACCTAACAAAAGTCATAACCAAATTAATCCAAACACACAAATCCAAAAGTCACCAGAAATGACTTTCTAAATGTTTTGAGACCATGAAATTCATTTTGCTTTTTTTGGCGGTTTGATAACGAGGGTTTTTAGCACTATTTACTTTCAATATCTTCCCTAACCTTAGCCATCAACAAGTTGCTCTTGTCCAACGACATCGTGTAGCATACTTTTCCTTAACACCGACCATTTGCTTCTCAAGTTTATCTTTATTTCCATCTAGTCCCCATTCCCGAAACTTTTTCCCTTGCCCATATATGTTTCCATTTGACGATCACAAACAAACCGCATAATGTCGACCTTGGCGGTTTGACCTTCAAATTCACAATCTCGATTCCGCTTTGAATACGTTACCAGCTTTAGCATGACCTAGATTAAACAGATATCGGCTAAAATCTGTATGCTGCATTGTACACAATTTTTATGTTAGCATCGGAATATATGTGACAATCCGTACTTTCAGGTCATTTCTCGACACAATTCATGTCTCATTATTTCAACATTTTTAGTAAACTTGGTTTACTTGTTTCAAATTCGCGTAACCTTGGAGGTTTAGCGGCGAATTCATGATCATGACATCACGTACATTTCATATGGACTATGATTAGTCTACATTTCATTGACATCATGTGCATCTCATAAATTCATTCACGACATTTCATTTCACCTTCAACGCGTAATTTTTATACTTAATAATCTTTATCGCGTGAGTTATTATTTTAAATATTTAATCCGTTACTTTCAAAAATGATCCCGAAGTATTTTTAAACTTACATTTAGTTTATAAAAACTATATTTTTAGTTTTCCTAGTGTTTCAAATTTATTTGGTATATTAATCGTTAACGTTTAATTATTACGTCGTTTTTCTTAAAATTATACGATAATTATTTTATCACTCAAATTTCACGAGGAAAGTATTTTTACAATTTTTATCATCTCATTACATTATATTTTAACCTATTAAAAACTTACTTGTACATCTCTACACAAATTCTTACACTTTTCTTTGCAAATAATACAAGTCTTACATATATATACATGCAAGTAAATGTTTTAAAAAAAATATATATATTGGGAAACAAGACTCCCCTAAATCCGGCCATAGGGGAGGGCTTGCATTAAAATGTGTATGGTTTCTTGATTGCATTTAATGATAATTATACATAAAGTCTTTCTACACTTTCATTTTCTCATTTACCTCAAATTCTTCAAAGTGTTAGTAGAAAGTTTCTCTCCTCTCTTTTGGTTCTTCACAAAACCGGCCAAGCATCAAGGAGTACAAGGGATCAAAATTTTTATCAAGATCAAGTGTTATTTCAACCTAGTTCATATCCTTTTTATGGTTTTGAAATAAAAACCAAGGATATTTAAGTTAATCCTTGTTACTTTTACCTCTTCATTATCACTAGTAAGCTTGTTTTTTATCATTTTCAAGTTTCCTTTTCATTTTCATATGTTTCTTTTCATTTTTGGAGCTTATATGCATGATATGTGATTTATACCATTTATTTCATGATTTTTGAGTTATATATACATATTGGTCATCCTATAATTATCCCCTTGGTTTTGGTTGGTCTTGATGGTGATTAGGAACCCATGACACCCTAAGAAGGTGTATGGTAGGATTAGATTAGTTTTGGAGTTGATTTGAAGGGATTAGAATAGGTTTTGTCCGAGAAAAACTATTTTCGATAAGTATATTTTATGTTCTGTCCTTGTTTTGCTTTTCTGGAAAATCCGACAGTTGGTACTAAACTTTGGCCTTGATTTTTAGAAAATATACTTTAAAACGAATCCGTGGCCGCTTGAACGGAATAAAACGGACTTATAACGAGAAAGTTATGGATTTTTGAAGTTTGACGACGAAAATTATAATTTTCAGAATTTTCAGCAACATATTTTTATCTTGTACGGGTCAAAAACGAGCCTTAAGCTTCACAAATTATTTCGACTTGTCAAAAATATATTAGTTTACTTCGATACGAAGCTAAGGACGTATAAAACGTAGAAAACGGATTTGAAACGACAAAGATATGCACTTTTCATAAACTTGCCGTAACTAATTTTCTGCACACAATTAGCCAAAACCACCATCTTTAACCCTTATTATCTTTATGTTCGAGACCTTTTGGACGAAAACTCCTGAACTGAAACTTTTAGATATCGATACAAACTTTCCAAAACAGTCGAGTTCGATCTCTAACGATCGACGCATAATCGTACTTTTTACGACTAGTTTTCCAAAGCCATTTTTGGTAATTTCACAAAAATTCCGACGACATTGTTTTGCGACGAAAAGTGGTAATTTCTCTAAAAATCATTATAAAACCATTGTGGGATGACATTTTGACGTAAAAACATGTAAAGTGATTTTTGTTTGGTCAAGGCGTCAAAAGAGTATTTTTCGACGTCGAGTAATATTTTTTTTCAAAACTCGTAAATGGTATAAATAACATATCAAGTGCATGCATAACATTACATTGCAACTCATGACATATCATATCATTGATAATAGGTCCCGGTTGACGCATCACATTAAACCTCGGTGTACTCACTTTTGCCATTATTCCGGTTTATCCAAGTGAGTTTTCATAGCCCCGTTTTACATGCTTTCGATTATTTTCAAACCCACGGGGTAGAATACATTGCACTACATTTTCTTTATGCGATACCAAGTATGTTAAATTCATTTACATTGCTTAAGTTAACGCATTTGCCAATTTGAAAGTCCCCATTTCTTGAACATGAACCGTTAATCTTTGAAGCGAGGATGAGTAGATAGATCTATCGAGTGGCGCCTCCATCGGGTTGGTGAATCCCAACCGAGGAAAACGGATGCATTTCATTTGATCACATTACGGAGTTGTCCGCAAACACTCTGCAGGGGCATACATGATTGAACAGTCTAGTTTCGGGGTCATGGGCTTAGAGCAATTGTAACATTATTTTTACGTGACTTGATGGTCATGCATGCTAGATACTTGTGTAGTCGTATAAAACATTTACATAAACCTATGATTTCTCACCAACATTATTGTTGACCGTTTTAAGCAATGTATTTTCAGTGTAATCGAGGCATTATCATCATGACATGGTTTAGGGACCTACATTTTGAGTCGCGGCGTCGACTTACATTATGTACATTATGGCACTTTATTTCAAAACATCGTTTGGATTTGTAACATATTTGTATTTCCACAAACTTTGTAAACCTTTTGGGACCGATGTTGTACTCTGAATGTTTTATGAAATATCCAACGATGTGTTTTTAAAGCGACACTTTAGGTCGTTCAATATAACTGTGATGTGGTGCTATGACGGTCAATCCCCAGAATTCCATTCATTTGCAAAACAGTAAATTGGGGTGTGGCAGTTGGTACCAGAGCTACAATTATAGAGAACTAGGTTGCATCATTGACCCTAGACTATAGCTACATTATCATAGCATCTCATCATTTCATCATAGTACATATTCATGTTTATCATGCGGATTCACTTACACTTTATTCGAGATTATTTACTTTTCTTTCACATCGGTTGTCACGAGACATGTCTTGATTCACATCCCATCACCATATCATCGGACTCTAGCTTCGGATGATGTCCACTAACCCCATCATGGATGATGTTGCATCACATTCTACTGAGATCGTATCTTCCATTGGATCTACTCCACCTTCCCACGATCATGACCGACACGAGACCGAACCCTTCGAGGAGGCGAGGTTGCACCCACTCTCACGTTAGCCCACTCACGATCCACCGGCACCACTACTAGCACCATCACCACCATCATCACCATCTCCATCATATTTTATTAAAGATCCTTTACCTACGGACTTGCAGCCCAAAAGCGTGCTCGTTTTGATATCCCTACACACGGCATCTCGAGCGAGCCACCCGTTAGATTTGAGTTAGGTGAGAGTTCTAGAGGCAGCGGTGTTCGACTGACCTTCTACCGAGGCGTTAGGAGCCCGTATAGATAGTCAGCAGATTCAGATAGATAGGTTGTCGCGGCAGTTGGAGGAACTGTCGGTAGATAGGATTGAGCCCATTGCGGAGGAGGTCGAGGGCCTAGTGTTAGGCAGGGTTTCTATTGACTTATCTCATCGAGTATTCAGCATAGGCAGATAGAGGATAGGGAGAGTATTGTTGCTGCGGGGTCGATTGATGAGTTGAGGAGTTTGGTGGATAGTTTGGTTACTCGGGTTAGCGATCTTGAGGACAGTATTTACGTGAGCACCATGAGGTGCCTTATGTAGACTTTGTCATTGTATAGTTTTGACCATTATTATCCTAGTCACAAGGTGTGTGGCGTAGTTTAAAGAACTTGTTGTATTTTGGTTGTTGTACAAACAAATGTATCAAGTATTGACTCTACTATGTAGGAATGGTTATTATTATCTATGATATCGGTCCATGTAGGCCGAAATTTTCATGTATATTATCCACGTGTGTTGTGATTATATTTGTGATATTTCGTTATTGTTTCGTTGTGATTCCATTTATCTTTATGCATGATGTGGTTGTGGATATATTTGTATGATGGTTGTTTCTACTTACGAGTTCTCATGATTGTTTCATCTTGTGATTTTGAAGAGTTATGGCGCCTAAGAAAGTTACACAGGAAATGACCCAAGCAGAAATTCAAAAGTTGGTGAATGATAGCATTGCTAATGCACTGAGAGTCGAAAGGGAAGCGGTCGCCTTTGAAGCCGCTAGGCTAGCTACTGCTATTGGTAATGCCGGAGGATCTGGGGTTAAGAAATGTTCGTACAAAGATTTCAAGAGTGGTGATCCCACTAAGTTTCGAGAGTACCGAGGAGCTCTGCAATGGTACGATGGTTTGAGAAATTGGAATCGGTATTTTTGCTTTGTAACCTGTCCGGATGACAAGTAAGGTCAAATTTGCTACGAGCACTTTACTCGATGGAGCGTTGTCATGGTGGAATTCATATGCTCAACCGATTGGAATGGAGAATGCTTTTAAGCTTACTTGGGAGGAATTTAAGGGCTTGGTGACTAAAAAGTTTTGTCCTCGACGCGAAATCAAAAAGTTGGAGACGGAGTTCTATGAATTGGTAACCATTGGGTATGATATCGACACTTACATTCGGAGATTCGAGGAATTAGCGTTATGCCCGTCGATGGTATCGGATAATGAAAAGTTGCTAGAGGCTTTCATCGGGGACTTCCGAAGTTGTTCAAGGAGATGTGACTTCATTTGATCCACAAACAATCGAGGAAGCTATTCGAGTGACTCAGAAGTTGATGGCACAAGTGGTGAAGCGAGGTAAGTACACCACCACCAACCGAAACAACAACAACCCCAACAACCGTTTCAACAATAACCGAGGCAACTACAACAACAATAGCAACAACAAGCGCAAGTGGGACAACACTAGGGGTAGGAATGCTACTCAACCACCACCCAAAAGGCAAGAGGTTGCTAAGGCTTATGTTGCGGGTCTGAAGGAAGGAAAAGGATATACTGGGGTTTTGCGAAGTGTAATAAGTGTTTGAGTCATCACAATCCGGGTCGATGTCCCGATCCGTGTGAGAATTGCAAGAAAGTTGGTCACCGTACTAGGGATTGCAAGTGGCCACAAGTTAAATGTTTTGGTTGCGGGAACCCTGGACACTACAAGAGGGATTGTAAGAAAGGAAAGAATCAAGCAAATCCGAATCAAGAAGGTTTGGCAAGAGGAAGGGTTTACGTCATTTGAGGCGGAGAAGATAGGGAGGACCCGAATGTCATAACGGGTACGTTTCTTCTCAATAATCGTTACGCTTCAGTTTTATTTGATTCTGGTGCCGATAAAAGTTTTGTGTCCAATGCATTTGCACCTTTGCTCAACATTAAACCAACTACATTAGACATATCATAAAACGTCGAGTTAGCTAATGGTAGCGTAGTTAACACCAACACCATTGTCCGCGATTGCACATTCAATTTTCTTAATCATCCCTTCAACATAGACCTCATGCCCGTAGAGCTTGGTAGTTTTGACGTCGTCATCGGCATGGACTGGTTATCTAAGCATCGCGCAAAGATCATTTGTGATGAGAAAGTTGTTCATCTTCCCTACGCGAAACTTTGATTATTCGTGGGGAACGAAGTGGAACTAGAATTAGTATCATATCGTGCATCAAAGCGGAGAAGTACATTAAGAAAGGTTGTCTTGCTTTCTTAGCCCATGTAACCAAGAAAAAGTCGGAGGAGAAGCGACTTGAAGATGTTCCTATTGTTCGTGAATTTTTCAAGTATTTCCCGAGGATTTACCTGGACTTCCACCGGCACGTCAAGTAGAATTTCATATTGACTTAGTGCCCGAGCTGCACCGATTGCGCTGAGCACCGTCGTCTAGCACCATCCGAAATGCAAGAATTGTCTAATCAATTGCAAGAGCTTCTAGACAAAGGATTCATTAGGCCGAGTTCCTCGCCTTAGGGAGCACCGGTCTTGTTTGTGAAGAAGAAGGATGGATCCTTCAGAATGTGCATAGATTATAGAGAGTTGAACAAGTTAGCGGTGAAGAATCGTTACCCACTCCCCAGAATTGATGACTTGTTCGATCAGTTGCAAGGTTCAAGTATTTACTCCAAGATTGACCTTCGATCGGGTTATCATCGGCTTCGAGTTCGGAAGAGGATATTCGAAAACAGCGTTTAGAACACGTTACGGTCATTACGAGTTTCAAGTGATGCCGTTTGGATTGACTAATGCACCGGCGGTATTCATGGATCTCATGAATAGAGTTTGTAAACCGTATTTGGACAAGTTTGTTATAGTGTTCATCGACGACATATTGATCTACTCAAAGAACAAAGAAGAGCACGAAGAGCATTTAAGGATGATTTTAAGGCTACTCAAGAATGAGAAGTTGTATGCCAAATTTTCGAAGTGTGATTTTTGGAATCACAAAGTGCAATTTCTTGGTCACGTCATTGATAGTCATGGACTACAAGTTGATCCCGCAAAGATTGAAGCCGTAAAAGATTGGGCTACTCCAACGAATCCTACGAAATTGACAATTTCTAGGACTAGCCGGGTATTACCGAAGGTTCATCGAAGGTTTTTCGAAGATAGCAAGACCTTTGACCAAGTTGACCCAGAAAAACAAGAAGTACAAATGGGGAAAGAAACAAGAAGTTGCTTTTCAGTTGTTGAAGCAAAAGCTTTGCAGTGCGCCGATTTTGGCACTACCGAAGGCATTGAGAACTTTGTTGTATATTGTGACGCCGCATAAAGGACTTGGGGCTGTTTTAATGCAAAACGAGAAGGTGATAGCGTATGCTTCTCGACAACTTAAGACTCATGAGAAGAATTACACAACTCATGATCTCGAGTTAGGAGCCGTAGTTTTTGCGCTCAAGATTTGGAGACACTACCTCTACGGTACAAAGTGCACAGTGTTTACCGACCACAAGAGTTTGCAATATATTCTTGATCAGAAGGAGCTTAATATGAGGACAACGCGTCGTTGGTTGGAGTTACTCCGCGACTATGATTGTGAAATCAAGTATCACCCGGGAAAAGCCAATGTTGTGGGTGATGCTCTTAGTCGGAAAGAGAGGCCTAAACCTTTAAGAGTTCGATCATTGGGAATGACGATTATTTCTCCTTTACCATCGAAAATCCATGAAGCACAAGTCGAAGCACTTAAGGAGGAGAATCGACCAAGTGAAAAGCTTTATGGTATGCCCGAAAGAGCAAATGGTTTTGTAAAGAGAGCAGATGGAGTATTATGTTTCAAGGATAGAATGTGGGTTCCATTTTATGGCGGAATACGAGAATTGATTATGCATGAGTCGCATAAGTCAAAGTATTCTATTCATCGAGGATCGGATAAGATGTATCAAGATCTTAAGAAGCTTTATTGGTGGCGAACATGAAAGCGAGATTGCCACGTACGTTAGCAAATGTCTTACTGCGCTAAGGTAAAAGTTGAATATCGAAGCCTTCAGTTTACTCCAACAACCGGAAATTCCTCAATGGAAATGGGAGCGCATTACAATGGACTTTGTTACGAAACTTCCTAAGACATCGGGAGGTTACGACGCTATTTGGGTAATTGTTGATCGCCTTACCAAGTCAGCCCATTTCATACCGATTAGAGAGACTTATTCCATGGAGCAACTCACTAGACTTTATGTCAAGGAAATAGTCTCGAGGCACGGAGCACCAATTTCTATCATTTCCGACCGAGATAGTCGATTCACTTCAAACTTTTGGAATTCATTGCAAGATTCATTGAACCAGTTAGAGATGAGCACAAAGATATCACCCACAAACCGACGGTCAAAGTGAAAGGACCATTCAAACGTTAGAAGATATGCTGAGAGCATGTGTAATTGATTTTGGAAATGGTTGGGCTAACCATTTGCCATTGATAGAATTCTCGTACAACAATAGTTATCACACCAATATAAAGATGGCACCATTCGAGGCACTGTATGGTCGTAAGTGCCGTTCACTGTTTGTTGGGCGAGGTAGGAGACGCACAACTTATGGTCCGAAATGGTACGAGAAACCACGGAAAAGATTGTTCAAATTCGTGATAGACTCAGAAGCGCAAGGAGTCGACGAGAAAAGTTATGCGGATGTTAGGCGCAAGGATTTGGAATTTCAAGTGGGAGACAAAGTTATGTTGAAAGTATCGCCTTGGAAGGGCGTGGTACGATTTGGAAAGCGTGGGAAATTGAACCCGAGATACATTGGACCATTCAAGATTTTGAGCCGAGTTGGTCCGGTAGCTTATCGACTTGATCTTCCGTCAGAACTTAGTCATGTGCACAACACGTTTCACGTTTCAAACTTGAAGAAGTGTCTTTCGGACGAATCGCTCGTTATTCCATTGGACGAAGTTCAGCTTGACGACAAACTCAACTTTGTGGAAGAACCCGTAGAAATCATGGACCGCGAGGTCAAGCGGTTGAAACAGAGTCGTATTCCTATTGTGAAAGTTCGTTGGAATTCTCGACGAGGTCCCGAGTTTACTTGGGAACGGGAAGACCAGATGCGACGCAAGTATCCTCATCTTTTCACCGACATCGTTAGACCTAACAACGATTGAATTCAGGGACTGAATTCCCTTTTGGATGGGCGAATGTGACAATCCGTACTTTCAGGTCATTTCTCGACACAATTCATGTCTCATTATTTCAACATTTTTAGTAAACTTGGTTTACTTGTTTCAAATTCGCGTAACCTTGGAGGTTTAGCGGCGAATTCATGATCATGACATCACATACATTTCATATGGACTATGATTAGTCTACATTTCATTGACATCATGTGCATCTCATAAATTCATTCACGACATTTCATTTCACCTTCAACGCGTAATTTTTATACTTAATAATCTTTATCGCGTGAGTTATTATTTTAAATATTTAATCCGTTACTTTCAAAAATGATCCCGAAGTATTTTTAAACTTACATTTAGTTTATAAAAACTATATTTTTAGTTTTCCTAGTGTTTCAAATTTATTTGGTATATTACTCGTTAAAGTTTAATTATTACGTCGTTTTTCTTAAAATTGTACGATAATTATTTTATCACTCAATTTTCACAAGGAAAGTATTTTTACAATTTTTATCATCTCATTACATTATATTTTGACCTATTAAAAACTTACTTGTACATCTCTACACAAATTCTTACACTTTTCTTTGCAAATAATACAAGTCTTACATATATATACATGCAAGTAAATGTTTTAAAAAAAAAAAAAAAATATATTGAAACAAGACTCCCTAAATCCGGCCATAGGGGAGGGCTTGCATTAAAATGTGTATGGTTTCTTGATTGCATTTAATGATAATTATACATAAAGTCTTTCTACACTTTCATTTTTCTCATTTACCTCAAATTCTTCAAAGTGTTAGTAGAAAGTTTCTCTCCTCTCTTTTGGTTCTTCACAAAACCGGCCAAGCATCAAGAGATCAAGGGATCAAAATTTTTATCAAGATCAAGTGTTATTTCAACCTAGTTCATATCCTTTTTATGGTTTTGAAATAAAAACCAAGGATATTTAAGTTAATCCTTGTTACTTTTACCTCTTCATTATCACTAGTAAGCTTGTTTTTTATCATTTTCAAGTTTCCTTTTCATTTTCATATGTTTCTTTTCATTTTTGGAGCTTATATGCATGATATGTGATTTATACCATTTATTTCATGATTTATTGAGTTATATATACATATTGGTCATCCTATAATTATCCCCTTGGTTTTGGTTGGTCTTGATGGTGATTAGGAACCCATGACACCCTAAGAAGGTGTATGGTAGGATTAGATTAGTTTTGGAGTTGATTTGAAGGGATTAGAATAGGTTTTGTCCGAGAAAAACTATTTTCGATAAGTATATTTTATGTTCTGTCCTTGTTTTGCTTTTCTGGAAAATCCGACAGTTGGTACTAAACTTTGGCCTTGATTTTTATAAAATATACTTTAAAAGCGAATCCGTGGCGCTTGAGCGGAATAAAACGGACTTATAACGAGAAAGTTATGGATTTTTGAAGTTTGACGACGAAAATTATAATTTTCAGAATTTTCAGCAACATATTTTTATCTTGTCGGGTCAAAACGAGCCTTAAGCTTCACAAATTATTTCGACTTGTCAAAATATATTAGTTTACTTGATACGAAGCTAAGGACGATAAAAGCGTAAAGCGGATTTGAAACGACAAAGATATGCACTTTTTCATAAACTTGCCGTAACTAATTTTCTGCACACAATTAGCCAAAACCACCATCTTTAACCCTTATTATCTTTATGTTCGAGACCTTTTGGACGAAAACTCCTGAACTGAAACTTTTAGATATCGATACAAACTTTCCAAAACAGTCGAGTTCGTTCTCTAAAGATCGGACGCATACCTTTTTACGACTAGTTTTCCAAAGCCATTTTTGGTAATTTCACAAAAATTCCGACGACATTGTTTTGCGACGAAAAGTGGTAATTTCTCTAAAAATCATTATAAAACCATTGTGGGATGACATTTTGACGTAAAAACATGTAAAGTGATTTTTGTTTGGTCAAGACGTCAAAAGAGTATTTTTCGACGTCGAGTAATATTTTCAAAACTCGTAAATGGTATAAATAACATATCAAGTGCATGCATAACATTACATTGCAACTCATGACATATCATATCATTGATAATAGGTCCCGGTTGACGCATCACATTAAACCTCAGTGTACTCACTTTTGCCGTTATTCCAGTTTATCCAAGTTAGTTTTCATAGCCCCTTTTACATGCTTTCGATTATTTTCAAACCCACGGGGGAGAATACATTGCACTACATTTTTCTTTGTGCGATACCAAGTATGTTAAATTCATTACATTGCTTAAGTTACCGCATTTGCCAATTTGAAAGTCCCCATTTCTTGAACATGAACCGTTAATCTTTGAAGCGAGGATGAGTGGATAGATCTATCGAGGGTGGCGCCTCCATCCGGGTTGGTGAATCCCAACCAGGAAAACGGATGCATTTCAGTTGATCACATTACGGGTTGTGCGGCAAACACTCTGCAGGGCATACATGATTGAGCAGTCTAGTTTCGGGGTCATGGGCTTAGAGCAATTGTAACATTATTTTTACGTGACTTGATGGTCATGCATGCTAGATACTTGTGTAGTCGTATAAAACATTTACATAAACCTATGATTTCTCACCAACATTATTGTTGACCGTTATTAGCAATGTATTTTCGTGTAACGAGGCATTATCATCATGACATGGTTTAGGGACCTACATTTTGAGTCGCCGCGTCGACTTACATTATGTACATTATGGCACTTTATTTCAAAACATCGTTTGGATTTGTAACATATTTGTATTTCCACAAACTTTGTAAACCTTTTGGGACCGATGTTGTACTCTGAATGTTTTATGAAATATCCAACGATGTGTTTTTAAAACGACACTTTAGGTCGTTCAATATAACTGTGATGTGGTGCTATGACAGTCAATCCCCCAGGAATTCCATTCCGCTGCAAAACAGGTAAATTGGGGGTGTGACAATATACTTTACCAATTCAATGACTTTATACTACTATATTGAATAACACATTTTGTTGTAAATTTTACTTACAAGCATCTCTGCGATACTCAAGTTGCTAAGCTTTCCTTTTACTTTACTTTTGGGTTTCGTGCCAATCTTTCTTTGGTCAAACATTATCACACATCCATATTTCAGATCAAATGCAAGTAGAAATTGATGTCTTTGATTATCGACCGGCAAAAAAGGCTGCATTTAAATAAAGTGTCGGTTAGAATGACCAGGTACAATTATGTTCTAATTCATTTCATTAAGATTAATACTCAAATTATGTACATATATGTTTGTGTTTACATAAAAAGGGAATGCATACATGTTACTTTACATCAAAAGGGAATGCATACATGTTACTTTCACATCAAAAGGGAATGCATACATGTTACTTTTACATCAAAAGGGAATGCATACATGTTTTGTTTACATAAAAAGGGAAATCATACATGTTACTGCTTCATCAAAAGGGAATGCATACATGTTCTTTGCATCAAAGGAATTCATAAATGTTTGAGTTTATGTACATATATGTTTTAGTTTACATCAAAAGGGAATGCATACATGTTCTGCTTTATTTCACCTATACGTAACCGATTAATCATTGCAATTGTTTACTAATTAGGTTCATATATAAGTAACCGATTTAATCATTGCAATGCTTCCTAAGGTTCACATATACACATAATACCATCTATGTACATTTACAATAAATAGGATCTTCTTACTGTAATACCATAATATATTCATCATATACTTACGAGGTCGATGTTCCTCAGAGTTTTGAAGTCACGCTTATTTCTAGCAAAGATTCTCAATATGTTGCACCAATGCTTTGTAACCGATCGTTGTCATATGGCTTAACGAAAAACTCTTTTATCCCTGCATTTAAATTTATTACATATAAGTAATATTTATTAAATTCAAATAAATGTAATGTATGTTACAAATACTCTTACCACTACATATGTTGGCAAAAACAATCTAAAAGGAGAGTCATGGCTTCTAATTGCCTCCCTTGAATTCATAACCACAAGCGTCCAACATGTGATTTTCAACATATTCTTCACCCAGGTCGTGCAACTGGTCTCTTGATAACTTTCGACCACATCTTGATGCATACAGGACCTCACTATTAAAACCGAACGAAAACAATGTTGATAAGTTATTATTTTACTGAATTTCAAAGAACATATATGCATAATATTAAACTTCATTTACTAATTTACTTACCGCATATCATATGCGATCATGAGAAACAGATACTTCCCATCTTAATTTCCTCTCGTGTAGTTAGGTTCGGCTTCCAAAATTCTTTTTCAAATGGTGACGCATTGCTTGAGACAATGATGTTTGCCGTTTTTCTTTACCCCGATTCGGACACCTACTCGCCGTGGGCAAAAACTTATAGGCACCGGACTTGATATAAGCTGAACCGTCCTTCGAAGCATTTGGTGTTACCAAAGTTTCCTTGCATTGCAAAGTCCGAGTCAAACCAAGACTAAAACTTGGACCATTTTCCAGATCATCTTTGGCTTTTGCTTTTTCAATGGTACGATCAACTTCAACAGCTACTTTTACAAAGCATCCTCGTCAATTGTCCAATCATCGCCCGGGAGAGTCAAACCCATGTCCCATTGTCTCCATTGTTGCTCACAATACTCTCCACAACCAACTTTTGTGTTTCTGGACCCCACTCTACCATTGTTTCCATTGGTGCTCGGCATCACTTTGTTTTTCCTTTACTCTTAGATCCTTCCTCAACAAAATCTTCAATGCTTACATCGCCTTTTTCTTTTTCAAAGATCTTTTCCCTTTCTTCGTCCTTCCCGTCGTAACATTTATGTTAGAAATGCTAGATGGGTACTAATGGATGCTTTATTCAACGGCTCCATATTGTTCAACTAACCCTTGCATCTCAATTCCCGGACATCTTCATTGAAGATCAAAGTCCTTTCAAAATCTATCCCTAATTTGTCCATGTCTTTAACATACTTGTTTAACAGCCACAAACATCCCTGTTACACAAAGTACTTCATAAGTTCATTATGTCTTTTATCCAACATTCATGCACAAAAAATACATTGTATTATCAATCTTCTAACATATTACCTCTATATTCCTGGTGGCGGTTCTCGCTTCTTCCTCAACAAACGGATCTTCAAGATCTCCTTCCCAATTCCTCCGTAAGCAACTTCCGCATCTTCCGTTCACTCAGCCACTCATGTGTCCATACCACGGTTGGTGGTCTCTTTCGTGCAACTTTAAAAGTGTTGCACTTTGTACCATCAACGTAACACAACTAATTCATTCACATTATAATAATTCAGTTAATATGTATTTTTTTCCAATACCGAATGAGAACATAATTTAGTACCAACAAACTTGAACAAATTTACTTACAGTGAGAAATGTTAGTGGACCAAGAAAGAAGTTATCCTTTTTTCCTTTAATCCACCCTATTTTGCAAGTCTGAATACTCTTCCAAATATACTCACACCATTTATTTCGAAGGTCCGTGATCGTGCCTAATGTAATCTAGTATCTTTAAATCACACGTGCCTTTATTCTTAAGCCTACCCATTATAGAAGAAAAGCAACTTGAAGTTTAGTTTGAAATTCATATCGCTTCTTTGATTGCCTTATCCTAACCTTAACATCTGCCGGCTTAATGTCGAATAACACCCTCATATTGACTTCTCCATCTCGCTATCATTTCTGCATCTCTTATTTCCTCACCCGCTTCAATATCTCTTCCTTCGTTTTTCACTCCTAACATCTCTGCTATCAAGTCCTTCGTAATTTTGATTGATCTGATGCTAATCTAATTTCCATCTTTTTCACATCCAGCTTATCTACGACATATAATCCTATCCTAGCTGGAATACCTTCCATTTTTATACCAACCACCTCCCCAAATCCCATCCTTTCTAAACACGCTAGTTGGTGCGGCATAAGATTCTCACAAGCTAGGTAGGGCTTTTTGGGCTACACCTATTCGAAAAGTAGTTGCTACTAATGGTTTCGCACCAGTTTACTAGGTGACCTTGTTTTTCGATCTTTGTGTTACTAGGTCCCGCTAACGTCTGTATTTCCACCTTGCGTTTCTTATCTTTTCTAGTGTTAGTATCAACCACCTTCTTTCCTCTTTCTCTTTTTTTTGTATTTTTTTTATCCCGCAACATGTTGATAAAATTAAAAATGCAAACACAAATGTACTAAATTGCCATTCAGATAACATATATGTTGACCACATAACAAACGCAAATTTATGTTCATTTCTTTTGACTATATACTAACACTGTTCGACACGCATATATACATTTCTATTTCAAAAATTCAACTTTTAATCAACAAAAAACATGTTTTATCCTTTTATGTACATACAAACACCCATGTCCAATAAATGTTACTTGACAACCATTGATATGCTGCATATACATTTAATTCTATAAAGTAAACACCCATGTAATCTAGTCATCAAATTCAGCCAGTATTTTTGGTTCTCAAACACAAACTAATTTATACAAGTATGTTCACACAGAACATCTTACCTTTGTTATTAGCATCCACATTCTCATTCTCTCCTTCATCCAATTGTTCCTTTACTTTGTTCCTTTGACTCCTCCTTAAGGCTAATATGTATACATTAACAGATTATTAACTCTCACGTTTGTTTTCAAATTGTAATTATATAGTATACTATTTCCTACAGCACATATAAACTACTAACCTTGATTGTCCCATCTGTCTCAACAAAATCGTCGTCCGTCTCCTCTTCCTCTGCATTGATTGTCTCATCCTTTTCTTCAACCACTTCCTTTCCCTTTCCCTTGCTGATTTTCCCTACATTTGACACATCACGGATCTTAAATGACACTGCACATCTTTTAAACTTACACAAACATATATGATCGTTACTCAAGTAGCACCTACGTTATATCTAACTACCATACCCTATAACATCCTTATTACATCTAACTCCTATACCAAAGAACAACACACCTAACATCTATGTTTAACCATCAACTAAACCTCTAACACGATTCACAACCTAATACCAAACAGGTCCTTAAAACTATTAACAATGCAAATTATACCTAACAACTAAACCTCTAACATCTATGTAGCGACTATGTTACTAACGAATTTAACGTCCTTTTTACATGTAACTCCCATACCAAACAACAACACACCTAACAGCTATGTTACAAACGCATTTAACATCTTTTTACATCTAACTCTCATAGGCAATAACAACAAATTTAGCAGCTATGATACTATCGCATTTAATATCAGTCTTACATCTAACTCCCATACCAAACAACAACACACCTAACACCTATGTTACTAACTCATACCCAATAACATCATTTTTTCAAAAAAATGCATCATGTTCAGAAAAATATAAGAAATTGACCCATTTTTACCATCATCAAATGACACTCGCACATCTTTTAAACTTATAAAAACATATATGTTCATAAATCAATGTCACATACTTATAAAAACATATATGTTCATACAAGAATATTCAAAAACCAAATCAACTGCAAAATTAAAAACATATATGTTCATACAAGAATATTCAAAAACCAAATCAACTGCATCAACTGCAAAATTAAAAACATATATGTTCATACAAGAATATTCAAAAACCAAATCAACTGCAAAATTAAGAATATTCAAAAACCAAATCAATGTCACATAAACCAATCAATCCAATTATTTTTAAATGTTAATTTCCAATAATAAATTACCCTTTTTTTTATGATCAACCGTATTTAACACACATGCATCTTATTTTTTTTTTCCGTTTCAATTATTCATAAAATATTTGTTACATTTATGTTAATAATATCAAAATAAGCAAAAAAAATCATAATCTAAAGATTACAAATATAAATTTTATGATACCTGACATTTTTTCTTCCGATTGAAACCGATGATGAATGTTTTGTGTGTGTGTTTTTCGGTGTGATTAATTATTAGGTGAGTGGATTTCTTTGTAGCTTTAAATTTAACTGATAAGATTTGTTGATAATGGTGAGAAAATCCAGGGAAATTAAATTTCCGTCTTATCATGGTGCAATTGGCCGGTTTTTTTGCAAAAAATGCTTTTGTAAGCGGTTATGTTTATGTAAAAAGGAAAATACCGATTTGCCCTTATAAAGCGTTTTCCACCAAAAACAATTTCTATTTATTTACGAGAATGCCACTATGTAATATTGACCATTGATCAAATGATCCTATGGTCTAGATTCTTTAAAATGGTACTTGTAAAGTCTTGTATCTAAGAATGATGCGCATATAGCACGACCCCTATATATATATATATATATATATATATATATCGAGTTTACAAAAAGACGTGACATAAGACAGGTGGTGGCATGACCAAGGCTCACGGCTTTGCGAGCCTTTTTTAATCTCAGCTTAATTTATTCATTTTTTTTTTTTTTAATTTGTAAAATTAATTATTTTGATCTCACCTTTTTAAGTTTTACTAGAGGATTTTTGTTTACCGTATATGATTTCATAAGTTTGGATTTTTATAGCTTATATTCAGTCTAGTTTTTATTTGTCATAATAAGCTCGTGAGTCGAAAAATAAATCAGAAAATAGGCTAGAAAAATATACGGACTTGTAAAATATAAGCCCTTATCATATATGGTCATAAGCTCACGTATAAGGTTAAACTACAAAAACGAAAAACCTATGATTATAACAATCACAATACTAAAAATAACAAAAAAATAAATAATGACGTAATGACATCTATAATAATCACAAGGAGTTCAAACCCCATGCATTAGTCGGTCAAAAGGTCACAAACCATGGTTAACAAAATGTTGTGGATTCAATGCTTATGAGTGAACACATATACCCAATGCAATAGCATATATAAACCTAGAACATGAATTCAACCCACACAAGTTCACTCTACAATTTCTCAAATTATAAAACTCATGAGCCCTTGACACTTTTCAAAATTAGAGCTCAAGCTGAGAATCAGATTCTTACATATATGAACTAAGGGTGAGCATCGGTCCGGGACCGGGACCGACAAAACCGAAGACTGGATTAAGGTAAAAACCGGGACCGAGACCGAGACCGAATGTGGTCGGTCCGGTCCAAATAGGCAAGATTTTCGGTTTTTTGGTCGGACCGGACCGGGACCGAAATAAGGTAAAAATCGAGACCGAGACCGGACCGCCGGTCCTTCGGTCCGGTCGGTTTTGTCGGTCGGAACGGCCGGAATGCTCAGCCCTAATATGAACTACCCCTTTCGACATTTCAATACATATTTACAAGTTGAAAAACATATCTTAATAGGCAACATTTACATTTTTGCTCTATTAATGTTTAACACTTCTGTATTTTGTACGTGGCTATCGTGCATAATCTCACTTGGGATTCAGTTTTTGTGCTCGCTTTCGGGGTTTCTTGGTTTGCGTTGCAGTATCCGACTGGGGCTGTGATAATGTTGTATTCTTTGAAGATCTGTTGGCATGACTATTTCTAGGTTTTCTGGTCACTGGACGTTTAGCGTTCAAACTCACGCCAAACAAACTTAATGGTTCATTTTTAATATTAGCCATATTAGATGTAGACGTTTCTTGGACTCTTGGTTCATCTTGATCACTGTCATCTCCATGTACCGTGTCTTTCTGCAGTGAAACATCTTGTACATCCTAATTACATCAAAACGATAAGAGTTAGCAAACAAAATCGGTAATTGTACTTATGAATGTACAGAAAAAATAAGAACTTTACTGATACTTTATTCTCGTAGTACCTCATTTTGCATGTTTTCAGCGTGATCAGAATCAGATCCGCCTTCTCCTTCAGAATCTGTCATCTCCTCGCACTCAAACTCCACACCTTCTACTTCTTCATCCTCTGAGTCACTTAGCTCCTCCTGCTCCATCACAATTTCATCATTTCTAATATCCACTGAACGATCACCTGAATCATGATCATTTCCATTTTCCTCGAATAAAACCCGTGGACTACTAGGCTGCGTTTCAGTGGTTCTAGATTCACGACCACTTCGACCTTTCTCTTTTCGTGCAGTATAACTTAAACTGATATCTAAATCCAATTCAGTAGGACTACGTGGCACGGCACTGACATCTGTTCGATGGGGCGTTGATGAATCTGCAGGTGGATGGGAAATTATTCCGTCATCAACTCTCTGCAGAAGTGGATGGAAGTCAACACCCGTTGATGATGAAGTTAACTCTTTAGATTTCAGAGAGTTGTTGAAGAAATTAAAGGTATTTTTGTCTTGGTGAGAATAACTAGGGAGGTTAAGGTTTAACTGCGGGGAATTATTAGAAAAAAAGTCAAAGGAACTACAAGAACCGGCACTGCCGTGCAAAGGGTAATACGGCAAACTATTCCCGTCTTCAGGATCCTGGAACAGCAGAGGATGCATTTGAAGATCTGAATCGCCCTTTTCAGCGGCATCACTAGTGCTGCATCTTAATGAATTCCGCTCATCTAACTGACCAGTTCTTGAAGGAACTGCGTTATCTCTCACCTTACTTGACGCTCCATCTTGGTATTTTGTAAAAGCCGATTGCGACATTATACGTACAGTAGGTGGAAGATTTACAGGAGGCAAGTCAGGAGCTAGTTGCACTAGTCGACGAGGATGTATATCAGAAGGCCTAAAGATCTTAGCAGTAACTAGAGGAGCTGAGGTGTTAGGGTTTATTAATCTGTTCTGCGCAAATAATTCGACAGGCTGGTTTTCTCCCAAATTCGGGAGAGCGGGCCTCCAATCGGCCAAAAACGCCTCATGGACGTAAGCTTCATCTTCATTATTTCCACCATCATCTCCGCTATTATTTTCTCCACCAGCATTATCAGCACTGCAATTCTGCATTTATCATAAAATTAGTAAGCATTGTAAAAAACAGGTGACCTGAGTAACCGAGGGCATACCTCTTTATCTGACATGGTTCTACATCTAGGATTAGTGTCCTCTGCAGTTGACAAGCCTTCCCCGTTTTGACCAGCATCAGTTGACTGTAATCTTGAATTTAGCGCTTTTAACTTTCTTCTTTGTCTTTCATATATGCGGCGTTTTTCTCTCTTGAGTTCATCTGCTTTGTATGACTTCTGCTTTCCAACAGCCGTTCGATATTGTCGAGAGAGCAATGACGGGTCTCTGTGAGGGACCATGCACTTGCATACAGCCATCCAACCCATTTTAAATAACTTCAATCCCTGCATTGTTTAACCATACCAACCATTAGTCATATAAAATAAGTATGTACGTTGGCACAACTAATACGAAGAAACAATACCTCCTCTATTAGAGACGTCTCTTGTGGAGTCAAAGGAGAATTTTTTAACCTCCTAACCACCTGTAAAATGTGTAAACTACAATATGAGTTGTTCCGTATATGAGTAATATTCAGTGACGGGGCATTAAGTAAATACATACCTTTACTGGATTCTCTAGTGCTCTAGAACATGAAAGGTTTTTCTGTCTCACAAATATCTGAAATATGTAATAAAAAAGGAAACGACACTCAGTTGACCGTAATGATAACGAAATAACAGAAGAACATTGTGGAAGGCAGTGACACCATTCAACTTGCCTGATGCGGTGTTTTACAAGGTAGATAGTTTTTCTGAATCTCCTTCCAGTCAGTATTATGCTCCATTATCCCTCGAGCTAATAACCTGCACGATTATAACAATTAAACGAAATCAAAAGGCAAGCCAAGAAAGGAAGCAACAAGATAATTGCGAGCGGATCATCCATAACTAAGACCAATTAATTAAAGGGAATGCAATTAAACTTAAAAAGCCAAATTTTATGCACGTTAGAAAGCCAGTAACGAACAAAAATGATTTTAAGAGATTGGAACTTACCCATCCTCAGCGTCAGTGAAAAGCACGCGATTTGCAACAGATAAAGGAGGTGGCTTATGTGGAAATAGAGCCGGATTGAAGATAGGAAAGAATCGCAAGGCTAAACTTGCAATTGGTTTCGGAACTAAAGCAATTAATTGCTTTTTAGACCTTTCATCAAGTGCAGCAGCAATTCTCTTCTTTGACTTACCGTTTTTAGCTTTATCAGGCACTGGTGTAGGATCTGAAGAGACACCACTGGCTTCAGGTGTAGAATGATGACCTCTAACAGGAAACAAACACTCCTTCTCGATAGCCTCATATGAAGTTTCTAACTGTCTCCGACGGTGTTCTTGAATAGCTGTGAATACACCAAAAGCATAATCAATACATAAACCTTAAGTTACATGCCAACAATAGTGCAAATAAAAAAATTAGCATACCAATCGAAACATCGTCCATATAGCTTTGCACTAAACTGAGTGGGGCTAAGTCTATAACAGATAACACGTTTTCACTGATGAAAGGCACCCAGAAGAAGCTCTGCGTAGGGGGTACCCCACCAGATATAGTGAAAGATTCAGAGGTGTTCTGAACAGTTACAGCCGGATATACGTATGGCAAGCTAAAAAAATAACTTGGATACGGTATCCTTTGAGAGGCCAATACCTGATCACGTTTCTGAAGCATCTCTGAAAGTAACTTGTGAACTAGGGTGGATATATGTTGTTTAGAAGGTTCTAAAACGGAAAGAGAAAACACTTGAACAAGCAGTTGCACGTGCTCATACATCAAACAATGCAACTGGCCTATCTGTTGTGGAGTGAATGCACCGACATAATTATGTGCAGATGAAGTACTTACGTTCTTGTAGTTTCTTGCATGCGGGGCTGATAAAGGAAATATGGGTGGATAAGGTAAAAGAGGAAGTGCATAAGGTAAAAGAGGAAGTAACGGTCTATTCGTCTGTCCTGAAAACTTATTCTGTCGAGTATCGGTTTTCTGACGTTTTTTCTGTCTTGTCTCGGGTCGCCTACCATGTTCCCGTTCTTGGGACACACTCGGTGCAACATCATCACCGTCACTGTAAAGTGCTTCTTCGAGTTCTAGCTCGAAGTCGGCATCATTATCTTCATCTTCATCTTCATCAACATTTTCATTTTCTGGTGCTGCACCTGAGGTTTCATCTCCGTCCAGTAAAACAGCTGCAAGAAACTTCCTGTACTCTTCTTCATCGTCAATGTTATGATGAAGGTCATCCTCGTCATCTGTTTCTTGAAGGAAAGTCTCGAGTTCATCAAGAGTGGATCCCACGAGAGAATACCGAGCTCTAGTTCGCTTCCAGATGGCATCCTCGTCATCACTGTCACGACACTCTTCAGCAGCAGTACCAACATTAACTCTATTAGTAGCAATGTTCGGTTCATTCTCTTCAGCAGCTTGCATCGCCGTCTGCTGACCATGGTCAGCATTTCCACCAGCATCATCGTGCAATTCATTAGGGGCATTTGTGAAATCAACCACAGGTGAATGATGTTCTCCGCTGTCCACGACATCACCATCAAACTCACACTCTTCAATCTCGGAGCTAAGGCTTGAAGAAGCTTCTAGAGAAAGAGCTTCTTTCAAAAGCGGGTTAAAATCCATATCTCCTTCCTCATCTTCCTCCTCGTCGTCGTCATCATCATCCACATGTTGAAAAGAAACATCTTTGTTTTTGGCTAAATTTGCAGCATCAGTGACAATATCAGAGTCCTGATTTTCTGTTGAAGCAGAAGGTAATGACGTCATTGTCACTAGAAGTCGAGACTAACAAAAATTCCTGCAACTACAATGATAACAAATCAGATAATTAATTATCAAATTAAACCTGAACATACACCTTAAGTTACAGTTCTAAGTGAAGTAATGCTTAAACGATCAATAGTAGTAAGAAAATTAACATTATTAACTATCAAAATACCCATCACGTATGCAATGTCCAGAATCACATATGCTATCTTATATCTATTCATTAACTCGACAAGGGTGCTACAACAGATCCTTAAATTCTCAAAACTATTGGTAATTAGCAATATAACTCCACTTAACTTTCAAGTTTTACACTGATCAACTTCAACCTCTACAAGTCCATTATCATGGCATTTGGTTTGCACCAATTAATCTACATGAGCACAGACATTCTCCTAATTAAACAGCTCATCATTGCCATCCACATATCATCCTTGAGGACTGGTGGACCAGTCAGCATTGCCAGGTATCAACGTTCTACGAGCACATTTTTGACAAGTAATGCCACAATGTTCTCATGTCAGACATATATTTCACATAAACGATAACTTGTTTACTAACCAATGAATGCACAATCAAGCAACTACAGTACTATATTACATTCGCTGGACTAAATTTCAAAACTAAAGTCAAGAAAATTCCTTAACCTGTATGAGCACACGACGCTCTCCTAATCAGACATTGAGTCAGTCTAAAACATAACCTCAGCATTGCATACACATATAGTGTTTGGTCCTAGGAGCCATCGACATTACAAGTTATCAACATTTTACGACTATACTACTATGACACGACTTTTAAGTTGTAACTAATCATTAACTACCAAAACGGGCCCCATCAAGTATGTGATGTCGAGAATCACATTACAATTATATATGCTATCTTCCTATAACTAATCAATACGCATTATCTATCCAGCCCATTAACATCCTGCAATCCAACACCGCTCTAAGGTCGCTATGCGTTGCACATAAACTTGATCAAAGAACCCTAGGCGACTCATCCAAGGCCAATAACCTAAGCAAATTCTAAGGTTTATGTGATTCTTAGTCCGAAAATTACTTATCGCACAATTGAAGATCGTATCAATTCACAAGCAATAGATAAGCATAATCACCAACAAGAAATCTGTAATCAATCCTAGATAAATACTAAGAAATCTAGCCTAGCATAGTATACGAAGAACACTAGTATATAAAGCCGACAAGGAAGGGTGCTAGACAAGATCCTTGATTTATCCAAAGCAATTAGTAATATAACTCCACCTCTTAACTTTCAACTTCAACCTCTACAAATCTCATTAACGTTTGCAGTTTGCACTCAATTACAAAACATCCGTTGGACGAAACTTCAAAACTAAAGCCAAATAATAAAAGTTATCCTTAAATCTACATGAGCACATTCTGACAAGTCATCAGAATAACGGGCACACAGCGGGCGCGCCACTTAGTCAATCTAAAGTATAAGATCAGCAACATATACTTGTTTCCTACACAAATGCATAATAAACTATTTTAACCTTAAAACTACTCAATTAGGCACTAATTATTCTGTTTATCAAACCCTAAAAATGAATCATAACTACAAAATCAATCATCATTAATATACAAAGAGTTGAAAATTGTACCGGAAATTATAATCACCGATAAGATTTGCTTGCTATCTCCGGTACGTCGGAAATTTATGGTCTTCTTTTATTAACTTTTTGTAAATTTGATTTTGTTTTCCAAAAGTAGTTGACATAACAAGTCCTTCGATGTTTTCATATGTTCCATCTAAACTAGGGAGTCTTTATTATTAACTTTCATACTTTGACTTTTTCCTCTCACACTTTATGTCTTTATTTATTATTGCCTCTCAACCGAGAGGTCAGGGGTTTGATCCTCACTCCCTACAAAATGCTGGAGGTCCTTTCTAACTTTGGTAGAACTGGAAGCAGCCTCTCTACCTTTGATAGGGGTAAGGCTGTCTACATCTTAACCTCCCCAAACACCGAAGACGGTATTGGGAGTTACTTTACTTTACTTTACTTTTTTACTCTATTGTACGAACAGTTAAAACATGATATACTTAATGTATATATTAAGAGTGCAAATCAAGCTTTTTTTTTTTTTTTTTTCTTCTTCTTTAAAAAAAATAAAAAAAATAAAAATAAAAAAAATAAAAAAAAAGTTGGGTTAGTACATATATAGTTAGTGAAAGCCCACTCTCATACTCGTACAGAAGGAAACCACCGTGAGGAGACTCGAACTCGAGACCTCTCGCACGAGGAAGAGCCCCTTGAAAATCAATTCCCTTGATGGGTTTGATGCGTGAATGAATGAAATATATTTGTTGGTTACGTCCCCTTTTGTTTGTAATGTTTTGACTCGGGTCGAGCATAGTAGAATGCGGACCGAACAGAAAAAACGGATTGAACTGAACTCAGTCTCACCTTTTTCTCATATTTGGTCTTCGATTCGGTTTGGTCTTACCCACAACCAACTATTATGTTTTGTTAGACCAGAACGGATCGGCAAATTGGATTGGGCCAGACCGACCCGGACCTGGACCGGTGTGTTGGGTTAAATCGGTCTGGTCCGATTTCGGTCGGACTTAGTGTAATTAGCACTAGCTTTGACATGTATAGAAAGCGGATCCTTCATACACGCTGCATTTTAAGAGTAGTAAGATAAGACTAAGAGTGCATGTAGTAAAAACTACGTTCATAATTGCCACCCTCATTGACATGTCACCTTTACACTCTACAATCAAACCCGCTACTAGAGAGGCTGAATAATGACCACCAAACTAAATTGTTTTTCCATTTTTTTTGACATTTTACATTTAAGACTTATAGAAAAAATGACTCTTTTTTTTCAAATTAATTTCTGCTACTAAAAATGTACAAATAATTTTGATCGACTTTATGTATTACCCTTATTTAAGGTTATTATTACAAATTTTAGAAGATAATAGATCTAATTGTTAAGCGTAAAACAGTCATATACAAAAAGAAAAAAGATAAAATGATTACACTTTTATTCAATTGTGTGTTTTTTTGTCAGTGGACGATTATTTTTTCTCAGATAAAGTATAAAGCTTTGTTAAAAATAGGCATTTATTGATTTTACATAAAAAGTTTATATAAATAGAAAACACATTCATCTTCTTCCTCTTACAATCTTGTTACTCCTCCTTTTATTAACTCTTTATACTCTGCTTAAACATCGGATAGAGTTGTTGTTGATAATGTGCTTGTTGGTTTGTTTTTCTATAAGAAATCACCCAAAATGCTTGAGCTCTAGCAAATCATGTAGTATGAAATGCTTCGCAACCAAATAATCATGAGTTCAAGTACTCTATTAAACGTGTATTATATAATTCTAGTTTGAGTAACTTTTTTTTGCATCACTAAAGTATATTGTGTTAGTGTCATTGTTTTTAATTTTAGGGGAATCACATAAATACACTCGCTAAAACTTATACATTTACAAATTATTTAAAATATAAGCTTTGAATATATATTGAACAAAGTTTGAGATCCTATAAAGTTGATCTGAACATGACTGACAGAACCGTACGTGCTTGAAAGGTCATGTCTTCGGGAAAGACCGCATTTCAATTGAATTCTTCCTAGTTTTTGGAGGATACCAAAGCTGATTTTGAATAGAGTTTTAGTCACTACACAGGGGGTGATACCTTGGAAAAGTGATTTTGAATAAGAGTTTTGTCACTACACACTTATCAAATAGCCATTTTATTGCTAGTCACTAAACTATTCAAAACGAACTACTTGATAGCTTATTGTATATTGGAAAAGTGATAAAGCACTTAAAGCGCTTCTGGGTATGCTTATATCAAATGGGGATCCGATCGAGGTTGACTCCCCCATAAAAGGGACAACGGCATCAACCAAGTCACCTTCATCATCAGAAAATAAGGACATGAATTTACATAGATCAGAATGTAGTTTCATGAGGGTATAGCAATAAAGAACAAGATCATACCATTATCAGAAAAAATGATAACCCAAGAAAAAATTACTATCATAATTAGTCGATAACAAACATTTGCGACACAAACAATAAAAGCCATCACAGGGAATTGTTAACATCAACGTGGCTCAAACAGTTTATAGATGAATAAATAAAAAGACGCAACTAACAGTTTTAAACAGTTACAAACAAGATTATTGTGTCAGCTAGGACCAAGTTGGTTCAATCCAAACGTTAAGGGAGAGATGATGCGTGGTTCCAAAGAAATCCTCTAGATGTTCTTCTTGAAAGTTTTCGACATCAAATGTGTGGTACCTGCATGTGTCAAGTGAATAAAACACAACCCTCCTGTTCTTGGTATGTAGTCGCGGAAAGAAAATCTTATTCTCCATTTTTGGTTCTTTGGCTTCAATACAGAAACCTGCTGCGCCACAAATATAGATCGTGTGCTTACCTACACTATCTGTTTTTTCCCATTTTTCTTCATATTCATTATGCTTGAATACCTCAACACCTTCTCCATACTTGCCAACACTAACTAGTAAATTATGTTGATCACAGTTCGTTATAAAATATTGTGTTCGGGATCTACAATAACCTTTAGGAGCTTCGGCTTCAACACGTTCCCAAGAGTCACTGTTTTTCCCAATATTATTAATAACAAAAAGTTCTCCTTGTTCACAAGAGACATAAAGATCGCGACCAATAAAACCTGAAGAACAAACAGGTGGTGGATTAGTCTCTAAACGAAGTTCATGCCACGTCCGTTTCTGATTCACATAGTGGATGTAAACACACTCTGTTGTAAACCCAACAACCATACAATCAAGGGAAGTTGGTGGTGCCGAAAAGCATAAGCTTTCTAAATCATGTTCCGTTTCTGGAAGCTCCCGGAGGTCATTTGTGAAAGGGTTAAAGAAAACTAAGCAATTCAAGTCTCTCTTCCAAAACAATAACCAACCAAACCTTGAATAACATACTCGGTCATGTTCGTCACTTAATACTTTGAGTTTTTCAGAAAATAGTTGTCACCCAACAAAGGATCTGTGAAAGTGATAATGCCTCTTCTTGTGTCTACCACCATTAACCAAGGTGAAACTGGTGAATGTGTTTGTAATCTCCTTAATGATGTTTCGTTGCTCCATTTTTTCAAAGGTGCTGCTAAAAGACATTGTTTGCATGTAGCACGAAAGTTCATGTATTCCACACCAACGCAAAGCTCCATAATCATCTCCAAAAGATCAAACGGAATATTGAGGAGGTGTGAATTTTTAAATTCGACCCCATTATCTCTATCTGATCTTAAGAATATGTGATTGTTGTTTTCCATCTCTTCTTTATAATCAACAATGCATTTGGCTTCTTCATGATCATCTTCTAACCTGCATCAAACAACTTCCCTATAATATAATCCTTTATTTTTTATACCGTTTCATAAATCCGTTGTAGTCATTTAAAGATAGTTTGTGTCCCTTTTGAGTCATTTTGTAAACAAAAACCTCTAATAACCGAATGGAATTTCGAAAATAATCATTTGTATACAACTAATGTTGAATATATGTAAAGAAAATGTTATCTTTATAGTAATTTTTTTGCAAACATTTATGATACCGCTAACTACACCGATCGACAACATCTTTTAATCACTCAAATGTACCGAAAATGAAAATAAATTGAAAAAACTGGGACAATATGCATAAAAGAGAACCATAATAAAGCACATATGAGAAACAAACCCAAATTAACTGAAAGGCAATACCTGCATTCCCACATTGACACATGGCTTGTGGGCAGCATAGGAGAGGGTATAGAAGATAGCGAGATTGTATTATCTTTGACATTGTATGAGTATATTGTTCTGCCCATTTCACCACGAATGTGTATAAAACCTCCTAACTCTGACGCAACTACAGGGCTATAAGAAACCGAGTAATCACGGGAAAGATCCATATAAAAAATAGCGTCTTTGAGGTCATCAATTACTTTCCATACTTCACAACTCATGTCCAACTTTTTTTCATAATAGTTTTTCCAACTCTGACTACCCGCGTCCAACTCTTCGCTCCTCGTGTTCGAGTCTTCGAGATCAACCCATCCTGGAAACCTAATACTAGTATTAGTTATGTCCCAGTCTTTGAAGCATAATTCCCTTTCTTCCCAATTTATACAAGTCATGTCTGATTTATAAAAATACACATCAGCAGGTTTATTCTCTATATTCTCAGTTTCCTTATCAAAAGATATCTCAATGTAGAACAGTTCGGTAGAAGATCCTTTCAAATAGTGAATGTCTCCTTCACAACAATCGAAGTCATAAGGGCAAACGCTGAATAGCATAAGATTTATCACAACTTCATTGTGCATTACAACAATGTCAAGATGTATGACAAAATCCGCAAAAGTACCATCGGTATTTAGGGCATATACTTTACCATTGCAATAAGTTAGACTATGTAGTAATTTACCATTTGAAGTTAGTCTCTTCAGCTGCTGGGCATACGACATTTCGGTCCATCTAAAATCCTCCCGTTTACTATCCACCGAACAAAATAAGAAGGTAGACTTACTGGTGGTTGTTAACAAAAGAATTGAGCTCGGATCATCGGGAGGGGCTGACAAACAACACTGGCGGATAGACTCATACGACTCGCCATCTTCCAAAACCAAGGTGGGGAAACTTATGATCTTAGAAGTCACATGGTTCCAAAGAGACCATATATTGTTGTATGGATGGTTGGAAAGAATCACCCAGCCATGGAAAAATCCTTGGATACGTTTCCCAAGCAACTCAGGGATTCGACATCAATAATGTGGCAACTCGTTATGTATGGTGCAGAAGAAGAATTCGTCTTGGTCTCGAGTGTTGTTCTTGTTGGTTTTATGGATATAAATTAGTAGACGTGAGTTAGGATCGAACTCGAGACTATGGGATTGCACACTTTACGTATGAGAATTTAAAGTTAATAATTAAATATAAACGTTATATTTATTTATTTATTAAACGAAATAACTAACGGACGTTAAGTAATTAATGTAATGGACTAACGGTTGTTAAAGGTATTTGGAAAAGGACTTAATTGCAAAGTTTGGAAGATTCCGGAACCCCTTGTGGAGGTTATGAACCGATCGGCCTAGGGGATTAGGAAACAATCCACAACTTGTTCACCAAGTTTGCTTGGGTATATAAACAAGGCTAGGGGTCTTGTTTTTGCACCTATTGTATTCACAAGCTAAACCTAAAATCGTTTTGTGTGTTTCTTTGCTCTCAAAAACCGGTCGACACCCTTATAGGGTCGATCCAAGTCTTTTCCACAAAACCAAGTTATTTGTTTTATAAAAACTAGCATTACTTTAATTCGGTTTAGTACGTGTGTACAAGAACATAGTAATAACACACTATTGTTATTATCTTGGATTGAATTACAAAACGGTAAGGGGTAATTCATATAATCCTAACTAAATCTAATTAGGGTTCATCCGTTGCTAGTTTGTGGATTTGATTCTTGTTCGGCTAGAATCAACAAAGGTACGCATATTCTTTATGTTAATTAATTATTTGTTAATACATCCTATACGCTTCCGCAATATTACTTTGATGTTTTGTGATTATATATTTGAATGTCATGTTATTTAATTACAACAGTGGCATCACGAGTCATTGGTTTTAATGAGTAATTAATTACATAAACGCGTAATAAAACAAATACTTGTATGTTGTTTGCTATGTTAATCTAGGGTTTATGCTTAATTTATGTTTTGGTCGAATTTTTTTTAAAATTGGGGCGTACCAAAATTTTTTTTTAAATCGACATACATATTTTTTTTAGGGTTTTGAAAAGTGTTTGCTAACCTTATTAAAACCTAGAATTAATATTGATTACGTGATTAATTCATGAATAATTAGTTATGTGTCATGGAATTTTTATATGCGATCTTGTGACTTACTTGTATAAATTGTTATGATGTCCATGACTATACATGCATGTTAGTCATGGATAAGTTGCTTTGATATATTGTTTAATTGTTGAGACATATTTATTTATGATAAATCTTGAATTGGGGAAGACTCCAATTAATATATTAATGAATCAATTATGTGCAATTTGGTATACTATTAATTATGGGTTTACGCAATCGATTCGTCGATGTATGTGGCTCACTTTCTATCATTTGGAGTGAAAGCCCTAATTAATATATACATTAATTTAACCTAGATATTGATTATTAATAGGATTTTATCGAATAAGTTGCATGTGGCTACTTGTTTACACGTATAAATTGTTTATTATGTGCGCATTGTTTTTTTTTGGTAGTTTATTTTTTATTGGTATTACTTGTTTGTTTATTATGTACGACAGTTTAAGCAAAGGGTAATTTTTTGAATAGAAAAATAATACGGACTAAACAATAGCGAAAATTTGATTTGTTTTAGAAGAGTTAAGTTTTCAATAGTTTAATTGATTGGTGACTTTGGTACAAATGGTCTGAACGGCTCACCCATGAGAATGAACTAATAAAAGGGGTTTAAAGAAGTGCGCATAGTCACACTGAATGGATGTCTTAGGTTGTGCTTTAGCGCGTACCTGGTCCTCTGCCCCTGTAAGTTCGAGTGGAGCTACTTAGTAAGCCATATAAATGTGCAAGCTCATCTTAAGGGCGAATTAGTTTTAATTCCATGCGCCACTTCGGTGGTAATTATCCGAAACACTAAGTGTTTACACTTATGCAAAAGTACGGTATAATGGATGATAATTAATACTAAATTCCTTGATTGGTGAACCCAATACCTCAATCAAAACTTTGATAATTTGATCTTTATGAATTGGTAATTAAAAGTTTTTATTAAAATTATGCTACAAGATGAATGCATGACATCTTTGTACATATTTGATTTGACCACATAAAATCAAAACTAGTACCCTTTTTTAAATTAAGAATATGCCATCTAATTAAAATGAACACTTGAAGTTGCAATTTATGTCATGAGAGTACTTGGCTAGATTGTGATGGAGAGGTAAATCTCTATGTAAAGTGAGATCTTGCATGGACATATTTGCAGTTCTTTAAGTTAGACACTTAAGTTGAGTAGGAAGTGAGATCTTGGACTCAATGGCATAAGATGGGATAAAACATGTTTATATTTGCAATAGCGTTGGAAAATATAAATCCCATAATGATCTAGGAGTTGGAAATTGTTTGCCAATTAATGTTCGACAGATTACCTTATTATATGCGTTTGTTGCTAGCAGATCAACTGATGTGATGAACCTATGATAATTTTGATCCTAGTTTTCGAGAAAATTATATGGTTATATGTTTATATTACCTTTGGGTATATTTATTTTCTTGAAAAGTGTATTATCGAAAATACTAATACTTGAACTTTTTTCAGTAGAAATGGCTCAAAACACCGATAACACTAACACTGCTCTAAATTCTGCGTTCAAAAGCGTTTTTGATCGAGAAAAGTTGACTGGCTCTAAGAATTTCAATGATTGGCACCGCTCTTTGAGAATTGTATGTAGAGTTGCTGACCGGTTGAAATATCTTTATGAACCTTGCCCTGAACAACCAACTGGTCCCGATGCTACTCAAGCTCAAATTGATGCTTGGCAACTTGAGTATAAGCGTCATAATGATGTGGCTTGTCTTATGTTGGGAACAATGGAATCTGCTCTTCAAAAGCAGTTTGAACATTATTTCCCATATAATATGATCAATGAACTTCGGACTATGTTTGAGAAACCAACTGCCGTCGAGATTTATGACTTGACCGACGCGTTACACAGCAGTAGGCAAGGTGAGGGTAAACCCGTGAGTGCTCATGTACTGGAAATGAAAGGTTACATGGACCATCTCAAAGCACTTGGCAAAACTTATGATGATGACATGGTCGTGAATCGATTAATCGATCCCTTAACAAGGATTTTAATGGTTTTTTCAGAAAATTTCAATATGCACTGCGTGGGAAGAAGAGCATTCGACCTACACGCATTGCTAATTGACTATGAGAGGGTTGCCTCAAAAGGTTCCTACCGCCCGGTACTTGCTATTCAGGGTGGAAGGATTAATAAGCCAAAACCGCAGCGTGCGAACAACAAGAAGGGGAAGGGTAAGGGCAAGGTTGACAAAGGCAAACAGGTGATGGCCTATCAACCTCAACCCAAGAAGAACCCTACTCCTATGAAGGATAATCCTAAAAGGATCAAGCATGCCATCACTGTAAAAGCGTTGGGCATTGGAAGAGAAAGGTGCTCTCTATCTTGATGAATTGCGAGCAAATAAAAAGAAGTATGAAGGGTCCTTGGGCGCCGGTACTTACAGTAATTTATTTGTCATTGAATTATTTACTCTAAATCATAATAATTCCCGGGTATATGATACGGCTGTGGTATTCACATTTGTAATACACTGCAGGGTTTAGAGTGGAAAGGAAGCTTGCCTATGGGGAGCAATATCTCGCGTGGGAAATGGCGCACATGCAGCTGTTGAAGCCATATGAACGTTTAGTTTAGTATTGCCTTCGGGCTTAGTACTGTTATTGAACAATTGTCATTACGCAGCTTCTATAATTAGAGGTGTTGTTTCCTTTTCAAGTTTGTTGGATGATGGTTTTACTCATACTATTTCAAGTAATGGAATTGATGTTTCTTTAAATGGTGTATTTTATTTTAAAGCAATTACTGTGAATGGTGTGTTTGAAATTGATATGATTGGAAATGAATCTAACAATAATAATAATTCGATGTTTAGCATTAACAAGAAGATAAAGTCAGACGTGAATTCTTCTTATCTTTGGCATTGTAGACTTGCTCATATCGGCAAGGCTCGCATGCATAAGCTGCAACAAGAAGGGCTTTTGCAAAATATCAATGATGAATCATTTGATAAATGTGAGTCATGCATATCCGGGAAGATGACTAAGAAACCTTTTCATAGCAATATGGAGAGGGCTTCCGATCTACTTGGTCTTATTCATACTGATGTGTGTGGACCACTTAGACATGTGTCAAAGAGAGGTGCTAGCTACTTCTTAACCTTTAATGATGATTTCAGCCGTTATGGTTATGTTTATTTACTTAAGCATAAACATGAGGTGTTTGAAACATTTAAGGTTTTCAAAGCTGAAGTAGAACTGCAATTGGGAAAGAAGATTAAAGCTCTTCGATCCGATAGAGGAGGTGAGTATCTAAGCCAAGAGTTTAAAGATTACTTAGCTGAGAATGGAATTGTCCAGAATCTCACTTCTCCATATACTCCACAACAAAATGGTGTATCCGAGAGAAGAAATCGTACATTGTTGGACATGATACGATCTATGTTTAATCTTACCACTCTACCTTTATCCTTTTGGGATTATGCTTTAGAATCTGCTGTTCGTATTCTAAATATGGTTCCCACAAAGAAGGTTGATAAGACACCATATGAAATATGGCATGGTAAAGCTCCTAACCTGTCTTATTTAAAGGTCTGGGGTTGCGAGGCGTATGTTAAACGTGACTCAGTAGATAAACTCCAACAAAGATCTGTAAAGTGTATCTTCGTAGGATACCCTAAGGAAACTATGGGTTACTACTTTTACTATCCAACTGAAAATAAAGTAATTGTTGCTAGGTATGGAGATTTTCATGAAAGAGATCTCGTGATCTCAAGAATTGATGGGAGAGTTTATGATCCGGAAGATGATCATGAAGATGCATTACCTTCGAAAACACTAACGCACTTCGGTAGAACCTCGATAGTCCGGGTCCTCCACCAGAAGTTGAAGTGATTCCCGTTCAGATCCGTAAGGAATATACGTGCACTGAACGTCTATGTCTTAACGTAGAGGTTGAGGAAACTATGTTAGGAGATCTTGGAGAGCCTACTAGTTATAAAGCTGCCATGGCAAGTCCTGACAAGGCTAAATGGCAGGTTGCAATGAATGGGGAAATGCAATCCATGAGAGAAAATGAAGTCTGGTAGAGGTTGACTTACCTCCAAACGCATCGGTGGTTGGAAGTAAGTGGCTCTATAAGATTAAGACTGACATGGATGGCAATGTACACGTCTATAAAGCTCGTCTAGTTGCGCAAGGTTTTACTCAAACTTATGGCATTGATTATAAGGAGACCTTTTCTCTCAGTAGCGTACATTAGAGCTATTAGAATTCTCATAGCTATAGCAGCACACTATGACTATGAGATATGGCAAATGGATGTCAAAACCGCCTTCTTAAATGGTCGCTTAGATGAAGACATCTATATGAAGCAACCTGAGGGGTTCGTGAATCCACAATTTCCAAACCGTGTATGCAAACTTCAAAGGTCCATTTATGGATTGAAGCAAGCATCAAGGCAATGGAATAAAAGATTTGATGAAGAAATCAAAAGGTATGGATTTATTCAAAATCTTGATGAGCCATGTGTATATCACAAAGTTAGTGGGAGTGATGTAATTTTCCTAATTCTTTATGTCGATGACATATTAATTATGGGAAAAGACATTTCAAGCATGCAAAATGTTAAGGCATATCTTGGGAAGTGTTTTTCCATGAAGGATTTAGGAGAAGCTGCATACATTCTGGGAATTAAGATCTACCGAGATAGGTCAAAGCGGTTAATTGGTTTAAGTCAAAGCGCTTACATTGATAAAATATTGAAGAGATTCAATATGCAAAATTCCAAGAAAGGATATTTGCCGATGGAAGTAAAGCATGGCTTATGTAGCGATATGTGTGCTTCAACACCTGCTGAGGTGGCACGCATGCAGAAAGTTCCTTATGCTTCGGCTGTAGGATCTATTATGTATGCTGTGAGATGCACAAGGCCAGATGTGGCGTTCGCTCAAAACATGACCGGTCGATATCAACGAATCCGGGTGAACTTCAGCTGGATTGCTTTGTTAAACATATTCTAAAGTATCTTAGGAATACGAAAGATATGTTTTTAAGTGTATGGTGGAAATCGGACCACGAACTTGGTGTTACAGTGTTCTTGTGATGCGTCCGGCAATGTGATAAAGATGATACGAAGTCTCTGACGGGTTATGTCTTTGTCATCAATGGAGGAGCAGTTGACTGGAAGAGCAAGAGGCGTACGATGATGCGATGTCTGCGGCAGAAGCGAATACATAGCTGCCCGGAAGCTGCAATGGAGGCTGTTTGGATTAGGAAATTCATTTCAGGGCTTGGTGTTATGCCTTCAATTGAATCACCTATTGATATGTATTGTGACAATTCTGCTGCAATCATATTTGCCAATGAACCTGGAGTCATGAAGGGCACCGGACATTTTCTACTGGAAGTATCACTATGTTCGGGAACAAGTCCAGGAAGGTGAAATAAATCTACTTGAAAGTTCACAGATGATAACTTAGCTGATCCGTTCACTAAGGCTTTAGCTAAAGACAAGCTTGTAGGACTTGCCAATGGAATTGGACTTCGTTTAGCTAAAAGTTTCATGCATAAGTGTGATTAGTATTTGGATAAAGGATATTGTAAAACATTTATTATTTTAATGAAATAAAGTTTGGATTATGTTTATTTTCATTTATAATATTGTTGTCCTATATTTGCATGTTTAATCCGTGAGTAACTAAGTTATTCTAAATGTCCGTTGTCGATTAATGATATGGGAGTATCATTAAAATTAAGACAAATCGAGAGATGTGGTAGAATATACTTGAAAGTATATTGATGAGAATGCATACCAATTTCGGATGATATTCAATGAATTGAATATAGGACTTATCCCAACTACATAATTTACTTTGTGGATATTGTTATAAGTAAATTGTGAATAGTTATCCTCAGACTTGAGATACCTGATAAGTGTCATGAATGTAGTGCATTTCTGTAGAACAACTTAACGCTATACGTAACCGGTAGTCATAAGGGTTGTTTTCAGAAATGTTACAAAGTTTGTGGGTTATTCTTGTAGTCAATATAGAATTTGTTCCTTCAAATTTATTTGGAGTTTAATACTGTTGGGCCCCTCGTAGGGTTGACAAGATGTTTGTGCTGCCGCACCCAAATCTCCCCTAAATATGTTTAGATGATTCGGTAATCTTGGTCAATCACTTACAAACGAGAAACAGAATAGTTTTATAAAGAATGACTTAATTCCATATCTTTATTTAACGTGGTATTAGAAACGAAAGGATAATAATAATGAGAAATCATTAAAAGGTTTTCCAGGAGCCTTGCTCGAGTTGTACTAGAGGCATCGAAGTGTTGCTAGACGCTAACCGAATGTGATCACTCTATTAAGATATATCCAAGTGGGAGCTGTTGGTTTTATGGATATAAATTAGTAGACGTGAGTTAGGATCGAACTCGAGACTATGGGATTGCACACTTTACGTATGAGAATTTAAAGTTAATAATTAAATATAAACGTTATATTTATTTATTTATTAAACGAAATAACTAACGGACGTTAAGTAATTAATGTAATGGACTAACGGTTGTTAAAGGTATTTGGAAAAGGACTTAATTGCAAAGTTTGGAAGATTCCGGAACCCCTTGTGGAGGTTATGAACCGATCGGCCTAGGGGATTAGGAAACAATCCACAACTTGTTCACCAAGTTTGCTTGGGTATATAAACAAGGCTAGGGTCTTGTTTTTGCACCTATTGTATTCACAAGCTAAACCTAAAATCGTTTTGTGTGTTTCTTTGCTCTCAAAAACCGGTCGACACCCTTATAGGGTCGATCCAAGTCTTTTCCACAAAACCAAGTTATTTGTTTCATAAAAACTAGCATTACTTTAATTCGGTTTAGTACGTGTGTACAAGAACATAGTAATAACACACTATTGTTATTATCTTGGATTGAATTACAAAACGGTAAGGGGTAATTCATATAATCCTAACTAAATCTAATTAGGGTTCATCCGTTGCTAGTTTGTGGATTTGATTCTTGTTCGGCTAGAATCAACAAAGGTACGCATATTCTTTATGTTAATTAATTATTTGTTAATACATCCTATACGCTTCCGCAATATTACTTTGATGTTTTGTGATTATATATTTGAATGTCATGTTATTTAATTCCAACAGTTCTTTTCGTCGTCTTGTATGCTCTGGGCAATCAACCACGGATATTTGGAAGACAAGGGAGGGAATTGATCACAGGAAATTTGCTCCATCTAAACAACAATATTTAGAGGTTAATCTATTAATGCAAAACCATATATGTAATTACATGATCCCAACACTCCAAACTTTTAAAACTAATACACAAAAAAATAAGCCAACTGAACAATCCAAACACTCAAATAGCTTTTTGCTTTTATAGAAGAAACAGGAAAAAGATTTTTTTTTTAGCATTTAATAAGCCAATAGAACATCCCAAGCCAAGACACAAAACAGTGCTCATATAAGCTAAAAAATCCATAAACACAGAAAAGCTAATAAGCCAATTGAGCAATCCAAAGACTAAAAAAAGCTAATAAGCCAATTGAACAATCCAAAAACTCAAAACAGGTAATAAACCAAGAAAACAACCTAAAAACTCGAAGATTATTGCTCTAAAAAGAGCAAAAAAGGTGATTATTTAGCACTAATATAAGCTACTAAACCAATAAAACAATTCAAGCACTAATCTTTAAAAAACATAATCTTAAAAGGGTTCTAAAATCTAAACTTCTCTAAAACAATTAACCTTAAAGCATCATAATTGAAAACACATTTTGAAAGAGTCGTTTTTCGATCAAAAAATATTTATAAAAACGGAAAGACTATACAAAAGTATCTCAGCAAGGAAGAGTGCTGAATTTGAGATACGTTGGTCGAGTCTAATCTGATGCTTAGTTATCACAAAATTTTTTTGGTTTTTATAAAAATAAACTAACGCTAACTAAGTTATCTAAAGGAAAGCTAAAAACTAAACTTATACTAAGGGATATGTTTTCTAGAAATCGGTGGTGAATAGTTAGGACTGAAAGTGGTGAACTAATACTCGAACAAGGGTTAATTTATTCACACGGTTGCGTATTTCAATCTTAACTCCCATTCGCGCACATTAAACAGTTTAGTCTATATTCTAGGTTAAAAAAACTCAAAAAAGCTAATAAGCCAATTGAACAATTCAAAAAGGAAATAAACCAAAGCTAAACACTTGAAATGTGCGGACATTGGATATGGTTTTCTCCCCTTCTCATTCTCCTCCCTTGGAGAACTTGAGAAGGATGCGGTGACCTTACTTAAGCGTATCTGCAAATTCTCGATGACTCAGGGGCTGCTAGTCATATTTTTAGTAGGATTATCTTTGCTATAGCTAAGGAGTGGGGCCAGCTAGTATCTCGGCTCCCCACTAATTTCTTGTAATCCTATGATTTTCTAATAAGATGTTTTATAAAAAAAAAATAATAAAATAATAATAATAATAATAATAAGACAATGATTTGATTTCAACCAAAAGGCATAATCTTAAAAGGGTTCTAATAAGCAATTAACCTTAAAGCATGATAACTGAAAACCAAGCAAATCATTCCTCAAAAAGCTTAATTAATGGCCGAAGTCGATTCTGAACTTCAAATAATTTGAATCTGTATGATGATGAGATAATTTATAGGACAAACAGAAAAAGTAAAGTTTGTATCGATTTAGGAGATGATTAATGAATCAATCTGTCGACAAACTTACATGGGCTTAAGTTATTAGTTTAAGGGCCTGTCTGGCTTATTTTTTTATAAGCTCTGATTTTGAGGCTTATTTTAGGACTTGTCGGCTTATATGAGCTTATATAAGTTTATTATGATATGATAAACTTATAAAAGTGGATAAGTCTCAAAATAAGCCGTAAAATTGAGGCATATAAAAAATGAGCCGAAATTTCAAAATAAGCCGTAAAATTGAGAAATTTCGGCTCCTTTTTTATATGCCTCAATTTTACGGCTTATTTTGAGACTTATCCATTTTTATAAGTTTATCATATCATAATAAACTTATATAAGCCAGACAAGTCCCAAAATAAGCCACAAAATCGAAGCTTATAAAAAATAAGCCCAATTCAGCTTATGTTAAATAAATTTATAAATATTTTTTTATTTTTTAATATAAATTTCATAAATATTCTATTTAAAATTTTATAAAAAAAATTATTAAAAAAATTTATAAAAAAAATTTACAAAAAATTTATAAAAAAATTTACAAAAAATTTATAAAAAAATTATAAAAAACTTATAAAAAAAAGTTTATAAAAAATTTATAAAAAAGGTTTATGAAAAATTTATAAAAAAAGTGTATAATAAAATTTGTTAAAAAAAAATCATAAATATTCTATTTAAAAGTTTATAAAAAAAACAAAAAGAAAAAAAGTTTATAAATTATTTTTTCAAGTAAATTAAATTCCTCACTTTTTAGAGACATTATAATTATTTCCATTTTGGCAATTCGTGAAATTATAAATTACTTCAAATGCCCCTATTTGAGTTACCAAACAGAATATTTGAACGGAACTGAAATGTAAATGCCTCCAATATACTCCAAATTACCCCAACCAAACACCTCCTTATTTTTCCTACGTGATTGAAACTAACAGGGTATCCGCGCGATGCGGCGGCGGGTACCCTGTGACTGAAATTTTCTGGTAATGTGATGTTATGCGGCCATACTTTTTTTAACAATTAATTTAGAAATAATAATAACGGAGATCTTGTTTAGTTTCTTTTCGTTTTCGAGTCTAGGTAGATCTTTGTTATTACTGTGAGTTGGGGAGTGACCAGTGGGTAGCCTAACAAACAAAAAATAAAAAATAAAAATAAATAAATAAAAAATCTTACAAAGTTAAAAATGTTTTTTCAATAATGTAACGGTTCACTTTTTTGTTTTTTAGTTGAGTGAGTTATCGGTCGAGGGGGTGAACCTTTCGTCAATTTTGGAGCCGAACAACCCAATTCGACCCTCATGCTGCAATGGCGGCGATTCGGTCGGCGCAATTGCGACCGAATCGGTCGACCGACCACTGCGGGCAGCCTAATGGCTTTATTTTTAAGTGCTTGGCTTAGTTGCTTGATTAGATTGTACATTGTGGTTAAATGGTTGTATATTTTGGTGAAGGGGTAAATTAAATAGTGTATTAATTGTATAAGTTGAATAGTGTTTTTTTAGTTTTATTTGTGCTTCAAATAGTTGTAACTTATGTTTTATTACTTGTATTTGCTTAAAAGTTCTAAATTATGAAATCTTAAAAAATTAATAGAAGGGAAGGTACAAGATGCATTATAAGTAGTATAGATAACACAACAAACATCACGACTCAAATATTCATACACACCACAATCGACTTATCCCTTTTGGTCATAGAAGACGCGTGGGTTGAGGGTTGGCTTTTTAACAACCATGCGTGAGTGGAGAGGTATGATGCGTCGGTTGTATCCCTAATACACATTGTATACAAATATATTCATAACTAGAATACCCTTAGATACACTTTTCCGAGCCATCCTTTCGTTTCATAACCCAATTATATGTTGTTTTGTTTACACCTAATCGCCTTAGCCTACCGTATAGTCTTAACTCCATGGTTGAGAAGTTGTCGTTTGCCTAAGTCTCTGGTCCAAGTTGAGAGGTTCATAAATTATACTTTCGTGGAAGATACATATTTGAAGATCACTGAAGACCCCCCGTATTCATCAGTTGGTACACATATGATTCATCTAAAGTCGAGGATGTACTTTTTATTGTCTTGTATTGCATAGTTAAACAAAAAAAAGTGTGTATTATTATAGTTTAAAGTTAATGAAGAATGGATTTGTGTCAACCACAATCATGGACACTATAATCACTAATCCCTACGTGGAGCTTATTCAAGTATACATGAAGCAATGCTTCGTACATTGTTGATGAGACGAGTTGGTAACCACATTATACCAACTAGCGTTTGGAAGGTCAAGTTAGTGTGCATTCATCATATAGCACACTAACTTGTTATTTGATGATCTGGTTTTCGCATTTTGATGCTTGGATTAAGGATGGACAGTAGGCGGTGATGACTTGATTGTAGAATAAGACTACTTGGTAGTTTATTTTTCAATTTTTACACCTTTATATGTGACTCATGTCTTGTCCTACCCTTATTGTTTTTGACATCCATGGCTTCGAGCTTAGGTGAGGGAAAGAGCAATCATTGATGTCTTGGCCATGAATTTGGTCACGTATCATTGGTTTTGTCGTCTTTGCTGTAGCTTGTGAATGAGGACTTAGAAAACAACTCACCCATAGCCTTTGTTATTGTTAACCCAATGTTGTCTTTAAGAATTTTCTTGACCTTAGCTCTAGTGGTGGAGTTTTGTGTAACCGCCAAGCCTATGATAGGATACATGCTATGATTGTGCTATTGAGTGATCACCCCGAAAATGGACACTTAGATTTGAGAGTGTATGAGTGTTTTGATCCTCATTTCGTGAGGTTTTCGGCTTTGATGTATCTAGCATAGGAAGTTTTTAGATTCATATCTTCCAAGCTAAAAGGGGAGTTATATTTTTAAGAATGATTTTTATAAGGTCTACTTGAAGGCAAGTAGAGTTTAAGTGGGGGGATATTTGATAACATCAAATAGTCCTGATATTTTAGTGTCAATGTCCCCCTAAAATGCTCACCATTTGTGTACTTTTGCATGGATATATACTCTTATTACTCCTTATTTCATTTCAGGGTACTAATTAGCATCGGAACAAAGAAACGAGGATTTGGAAAGAAAAACTAACGAAGATAACCAAGAGTGTGCTGACCTAGAGAAGGTTATGGCGTAGATGGAGGATACAACCTACGCCGTAACATGTAATGTCACTAGAAGAATAAAGTCAACGTTGCTGAAGGTTACATCGTAACTCCATCGACATGGTTACGCTAGATATCCAAAGACTTATCCAATTTAAGTGATCAAGAAGGTTTCGTCGTAACATCTTCACAAGGTTACGGCGTAGAAACGCCTCTACGCCAAAAATGTTAACGATGGTTCTACGTTCATAACCTCTTCTTGAGGTTACGCTGTAGATATTATTAAAAGGATAAGATTGTCAGAGATATGGGGGTTACGGCATAACCCTTTTGTTACACCCGTATCCCGAAATACAAATAGGTCCTACCCTAGATGAATATGGTCTAAGGACTTGACAAGATTGACTAGTTAACCCGATACTCAAACTAATAATTAATAAATGTTAAGTTATAGTTATATAAATTAGGGGGACCTAAGTTGCCACATTGTAAACTTGATATAAGTATCTTGTGACCAAAATAGAAAGAAAGGGGCTTGAGGGACCAAAAGTGTCAAATGATGAAATAGCTTTAAAATGAATAAAGCTTCAAGTATTAAAATGAAGATTTTTCTCAAAAGTTCTTGATTATTACTGAAGTTCGGTTTAGAAGAATGGGGGGGGGGGGGGAATACGGGTTGGTCTTGTGGACCAATTGGTGATGAATTAAAGGTGCCTTCCCTGATGGGAAGTTATAGAGATGATCCTTGCAAGGTAAGTATACTTAATTGATGTGTTAATAGTTAATTGAAGATTTAGGGTTCATGTACCCAAGTTAGGGGTTTTGGGTAATTATGTTTTTAAACACTAATTGAGATATTATAGATTAATTGGGTGAAACCCCTTTTGAGTAAATTGGAGTAAAGGGGTAAATTGAATATAATCATATTATGAATATAAGGTTTGATTATAAAGAGTTATAGTAGTCTTGGAAGAATTGTATTATGGGTAAAAGTTGAGTAATCTATGGGTTGAATCATCACATAATTAATATATGATTATATGATGATTAGAAGTTATTAATGTAAGCTAAATGGTTGTGTAAACCATAACTATGATTAATTGATGATGTTTTAAGTGTATTATGATTATGTGTTAAGGATGTTAGCTTTGGATGATGTTGATGATGGAAGATGATAATAATCTCATAATAGCTTAGCTTGGCTAGCTAAGGTAAGTAACTTGGTTACTATGTGTTTGATATGAAATTGTTATTGTATGTGATTATTATGTTGTGCTAAGTGGTTATAGATACTTTAAAGGGTGTTGAACTTGATACTTGATATTGGATGATTATAGATATGTCTTGGAATTATTAAATGGCTAAGGTATGTGTTAGATGCCTTACGTGCTAATTGAATAGTTGCGTGATATATGGTTGTGATGCATATATATAATGATGGATATATTGAACATGTATTAGTCAATTACTTACTAAGCGTAATCGCTTATATGTTATAGTTGCTATGTTCTTGTAGGTTCATGTGTATTGGAAGTGCTAAGGTTTGGATTGGATGTTATGGTCAATTTAAAAGGAGTGTTTGGATTAAAGTGTATTTCTACCCATTTTGGGTTGAATGGGTAAAATAAGTGTTAAATATATCAAGGATGGTTTATTTACTGTTTGTATGGTCTTAGTCTATTTTGTAATTGTTAAAGTGTTTGAATTGATTGAAATGGGTCAAGAATGGTTGTGCGTTTTGCTGTCAAAATGTGTGCAGGTAAGTAAACTGGACGGCGTCCGAACCAGTTGAAACGACGTCGGGTTTAAAATCTCCTGAGCCATCGCGTGTTAAATCTGAAATTGTGTTTTGAGTCACGGTTAAAGGGTGACGGCATCGCAGCTTATGTGGCGACGACGTCAGCCCGTATTACAACAACAAAATGATGTTTTGTTATAATCTTGTGCCATTGTTTTAAAAAGTAGTCGAGTACATGTTATAACAAGGATTGTCAATGTTTAAATGTCATAGTCTTGTCGTTTATTGAAGAATTTAAATGAGAAAAAGTAATAGTCAAATGTTCCGCGTCGAAGTTTTAAAAAATGAGTAATTTGCGGTCAAACCGGGAATCGGGCCTTAACAAACTGGTATCAGAGCTTCAGTTTAAGTGAATTAGGTTTCCACTATAGGTTGCCTAGTCTTAAAACACTCTTAGTTGCAGAATTAAGTGGAGCGGAAATGTGTGTGTATGTTATAGAGTAAACTATGCTTTGTGTTATATGAAAACTATGTGATAATGTTTTATATGTTATAGTAATAATGTGTGATTGATGTAGGTCCATGGCGGACCGTATGTGTATAGGTGAATACATCACCATGAATGTTTATTGATTGTGTAAAATTGTACGTTAGAGTATAGATGCGATAAATAATTATAACCCGTTCACCGTGGATGGTGACGGTAGGTGTAATATGATTGTGTGCCTAATTGTTACAGAATATATAAAGAGAATTGAGTAGATGACACAAATGGTGCGAATGCTTATAGAAGGCATGATTTGAAATTATAATAATTAAAGCTATAATTATGAATAAGATGAGGTGCGACCTGTGTTGTGTTAATGACCAACCTATGGTCTTATTATGTGAAGGCTAATGGGTAGCCAATATCGTGGTATTAGAGATGTGACAAATATAAATTATAGACCGTAATAAGTGAGCATGAATGATCGATAATAAACAAGTTATAGTATAATATTATGGTGTGTTGTAACACACAAATAAATGTAAAGTGAAAATTTGTCACCTAATAGTTAAGTGTGTCTATGAATGTAAAAGTTATAGAATGATATTGGAGGATAAGAATGAAATATCTTATTTTCTAATAACTAAAATGAGATGTGTGGAAAATGTAGAGAAGAATGCTTATAGTTGGTGACCTATGTAGAGTCTAAATATGGAATAAAACGGTAAAGACAAGTGCAAATCAAATTAAAAAGTGATAAGCTAAAAAAAATACGGAAGAAATTTTGGAGGTGAAACACGAAGAGGCCGTGATAATGTTATAGAAGGTATATGAGGATATATTGAAGGATAATGAGTGTGTGATGGAATGAATTTATAAAGGTTTACATGTGGAAAAAGTCAAATAGACTAAAACTTGTAATAGTAAAAATGTGAAAATGGTCATCGAGGGTTGAAGGGTGAATGAGAAGATGAAATTATTAAACATATGGTAAATGTATAAGTATGGAAAGCGGGCTCATAAGCCATATAAATTTGTGTTGGTTAAATGGAGATGATGAAATTATGAGTATGATAAAATAATAAGAACTTGGATCCTATATATTGTTATAGTGTGATGTTACATGCCACTTGAAAAATGTTACAGTTATTGTTACAAAATCCTACGGGATATATAATAGTAATCCTTCGGGATAAGTTATAGTGAATCCTACGGGATGTGTTATAGTACGAGCGAGTTGGCAAGAGAAAGTTATAGTAATCCTTCGGGATAAATTAAATTGCCTTTATTGGCTAGAAATTGTCTATATCCTTGGCATGCGAAATGGCCCATTCGGGAATGTTATAGTAAAAAGGATCCAATGCTAATAGATGAGAATTTCGATTGTTAAGGCAAGTTACAATTAAGTATTAGTGTTATATTGGAAGCGTATGAGTAGGATAGTTTATAATTTCTTTATTTAAGTGGATTGGGACGCCTTTTCATTTAAGTAGCGAAATTATGAGTCACCGAACTACGAGTTTATAATTCTTGATTTACATTATTTGGGATGCCTCTCTATGTAAATGAAGAAGTATAAATGAGTAGACTTATGTGTTTCCGACATGGCGTGAGTAGGGTAGAGAAGTAGAAAATAAAAGTCTAAAATCAACTAGATTCCTTAAGGAAATAAGATAGAGGGAATAAGAGTTCCTTGTTGACCCTAAAAAAAGGTCGTAAAACTTAAAGTTATAGAAACCTGAAATGTAAAGTATAATAAATGAAACTTGAATGATAATGTGATGTGAGTAAAACCCATGGAAGTTATAATGAAGAAATTTAAAAGGTTTGAATTGTGCTATAGAATGCCTTGAAGGCATGTGGTAATATGAAAAAGACTATAATGGTCGTGGAAGATTGTGAAATTTATGAGAACGTTATAGCAACAACAATACGATATAATGATAGCAATATGAAAATTACGAAATTAATTATAGCATAATGTGAAATTGTTGACCAAGTTTGACATAGATAAGGTCAAAGTATTATGTAAGTGATAATGTATGTGATATTATGGTAATAAACTAACGATGAGATGATTGTTTTTTGAGTAAATCATGTCTTTGATAACATGTTGATAGATATATTATAGAACCTATTAGCTTGAATTAGAAAGCATTTAAAGATGAGTTTATGTTATAATGGGTCTTGAGTTGCAAGATTAAGTAAATCGTTGCAACAAAATGATTAGATGGTCGTTTTTGCTAAGAATGGTACAAGATAGAATTACTTTTGGATAGCAATAGACGAGAGATTTCGAGGACGAAATCTAAATAAGGGGAGTATAATTGTACCGGATATCGGCCGGAAGTTACAATCACCGATAAGATTTGCTTGTTATCTCCGGTACGTCGGAAATTTATGTCGTCGTCTTCTTTTTTTTACCTTTTTAAGGTTCTTTTTTGTAAATTTGATTTTGTTTTTCAAACTTGTTGACATAACAAGTCCTTTGATGTTTTCATATGTTCCATCTAAACTACGGAGTCTTTATTATTGGCTTTTACTTTTTTTTCCTCACACTTTATGATTTTATTTGAACGCTTTGTACAAACAGTTAAAAGGTGCGTTTGGTTTGTCGCTATGAATTACAATGGGTATGGGTGTTGGTATAGAGTGAAATGATAATGGAGGGTATAAAGAAACCATCCACACACATAATATATGAGAAAACCTTCACATTTTGGTATCCTCATTCCATTGTGGTGGACCCCATAACCAACCAAACAACATTAATGACATTCAAAGTCATAGATTCATACCCATACACCCCAACCAAACGGGAACTATTTAATGTATATATTGGTGTATGCTAATAAAAATTAAAAGTGTGCAAATCAAATTTTTTTTTTAGAACGGGTGAGAGCCCACTCTCATACTCCTGCAGAAGGAAACAACCATGAGGAGACTCAAACTCGAGACCTCTCACACGGAAAAGAGCCCCCTGAAAATCAATTCCCTTACTGGGCTTGATGCGTGAATGAATGAAATATATTTGTTTGTTACGTCCCCTTTTGTTTGTAATGTTTTGACTCGGGCCGAGCATAGTAGATGCAGACCGAACAGAAAAAATGGATCGAACTGAACTCGGTCTCACCTTTTTCTCATATTTAGTCTTCGGTTCGGTTAAGTTCGGTCTTACTCACAACCACCCATTATGCTTTGTTAGATCAAAACAGATCGACAAATTGGATTTGGCCAGATCGACCCAGACCTGGACCGACGTTTTGGGCCAAATTGGTCCGGTCTGATTTTAGTCGGTCTGGTACATTTTTCAGACCCTGATCAACACTAGTTTTGACATGCTTAAGATATAACACTTTGACATGTTTAGAAAGTCGAATCCTTCATACACGTTGCACTTTAATGAGTAGTAACATAGGACTAAGACTGCATGTAGTAATATTCATGGTTGCCACCCTCAGTGACATGTCACCGTTACACTCTACCATCAAACCCACTACTAAAGAGGCGAAATAATGACCACCAAATTAAATTGTTTTTCTTTCTTTCTTTTTTTCTTTTTTCTTTTTACATTTTACATTCAAGTCTTATAAATTTACTCTTTTCTTCCAATTAATTGTCTGCTATTAAAAATATATAAATAATTTTGATCGACTTTATATATTACCCTTATTTAAGGTTATTATTATAAATTTTAGAAGATAATAAATCTATTGGTTAAGCGCAAAACCGACATCTACAAAAAGTAAAAAGATAAAATGATTATACTTTTATTCAATTGTGTGTTTTTTGTCAATGGACGATTATTTTTGATCAGATAAACTATAAAGCTTTGTTAAAAATAGGCATTTATTGATTTTACATAAAATTTTTATATAAATAGAAAACACATTCATCTTCTTCCTCTTACCATCTTGTTACTCCTCCTTTATTACCTCTTTATACTATGCTTAAACGTTGGATAGAGTTGTTGTTGATAATGTGCTTGTTGGTTTGTTTTTCTATAAGAAATCACCCAAAATGCTTGAGCTCTAGCAAATCATGTAGCATGAAATGCTTCACAACCAAATGATCATGAGTTCAAGTACTCTATTAAACATGTGTTATATAATTCTAGTTTGAGTAAGTTATTTTTGCATCACTAAAGTATATTATGTTAGTGTCCTTGTTTTTAATTTTAGGGGTATCACATAAATATAGTCGCTAAACCTGCTAAACCTTATACGTTTACAATTTATTTAAAATATAAGCTTTCAATACATATTGAACATAGTTGATTTCAACATGACTGATAGTATTTTCTCACAATAAAAAAAAAATTAAGAAACTAAGTAGGTCTCACTGTTTTATTCATGAGATAACACTATGGTCATGTTCTTATTGACTTAGGATAATCACAATACTTTATACAATGATATTTTAGCATATTTTGAGTACGTAAATTGCAAGTTTTAGCGAATAAATTGCGTATTTTCACTCACAGCCCATCAAAACCCAACCATAAAACCCCTACCTTTGAAACTTACAGCCATCAAACTACATCTCACAACACCCCTTAACGATAAAAAATGCAATAAAAGCATAGTCAATATGAGTTAAATGGGTTATTTACTTGATTAGGTTCCGTTTCTTTTTCTCTTAGAGCACAAGATATGGTAGCTATTTAACATCTTAGATTCGTCGTGCCATTCGTGAGCCACCATACCGGCCAACATGCCAAAGTTGAGCCAAATGAATTTGAGTTAGTGAAATGGCTCAAGCCATTGGTTTCTTTTGTGTTTTTTCCTATTTTTATTTTGTGTATTGTGAGTGAGTGAGTATTTTTAGTGGGGTATTTTGTGGGACCCAATAACATGTTAGTGGTGTGTTATGAGGGAGAAGTGTTTTAGTTATTGGATGGAGATGAGATGGCGTTGATGTAGCATATCAATAACGTGTTATCGGATAACACCATACCTAGTACTCTTAGAACATTTGTATGGCAACATAGGTGGGACCCTTATATATTAATGTTTTTTGTTTGTTTGGGGTTTACACAATTTTGTTACAACGTGTGTATCTTATGGACATAAAAATGCTTGCTCTCCCCATTTAGCTATTAACAGCCTTGGACCCCACATGGACCCACATTTATTTATAATCATCTGAATCTAAATAAAAAAAAGAAACGGGGCCTTAATTGACTATTGAGCTTAATTAAAAATACAAGTAAATAGACATTTTATTTTGTTGGGTCGGATGGAAAAAGCCCACTATATATATATCCCTTCGGCCTCAAGGACTAGGGGATGTTCGTTTTTTTTTGTTTAACTTGTTACGAAAGTAATTTCACTATATATACAAACAAGGACAATTTGGCTCATAATATACAGTACTCCTTGTTCGTATATCTATATCCGCGTACTTTTTTTGGTTTAATAAAAAATGGTGGAAGCAGCAATTGAGTTGTTTTTGAAGATTGGATTAGATGAACGAACTGCTACAAGTACAATAGCTAATAAAAAAGTTACCGATAATCTTGTAGCTATCATCAATGAGGTACACTTAAAAAAAAAAAAAATAATTATAATGCTACGTAAAAATATCTGTTGCATGTGCATGTGATTGATTTTTGTGAAATTGAAGTAAATTAGTGTGATATTTAATTATGTGCTTGATGCATGTAGCACTTTGAAAACTGCTTATTTTGAGCAGATTAGTACTTTTTATCTGCTTATTTTGAAGCAAATTATTAAGCTGTTTTTAGTGCTCATCTTAAAGTGATTATTTAAAAGGCTTGGATGATTGGTTATATGTTTATTTGGTTTGAAGTTTTCAAGTACTTCGAACTAGCAGTTTACGATAAGCAGATACTGCTTATTTCAAAGGGCTTATTTGAGAATTGTTTATTTACTTTGAAACTATCTGTGCAGGCAGGTGTCACTGATGGATGTGACGGGTCTGCCGGCAAACTTCTTTATATGGTTGCTACAAAGTTTCCTGCCAATGCCCTTGTGCATCGTCCCAAGTTGCTCGAATACATTGTTGCTTCTAAGGTGTGTAACTTAGACTTGCGGGCCCTTGATTTTATTTATGCAACCGCTTTCGATAGGTGTTTATTCTTAGAATCAGTATCTAAGATTAAAAAAAAATGTACAATTTCTTTTGCAGATAAAGACTCCTGCTCAACTAGAAGCTGCATTCACATTTTTTACTATCACTAGTTCAGAGGATCTTGATATTAATAAATTTGAAGAAGCTTGTGGCGTTGGTAAAATTTGTTTCTTCTATTTCAAATATTTTTTGAAAATTTTAATGCTACGGAGTATTAGAATTGACACGCATATCTTGTAACAGGAATTGAGGTCTCCCGTGAAGATATAGAACGCACTGTTGATGAACTATTTGAAGAAAAGAAGAGTGCGATCATTGAGCAGCGCTACCGAACAAATGGTAATTTTGAATTTCTTAATATATTTAAGGCTATATCGTCTATTGTGAACTGAATAATGTGTCATCTTATCATTGGCTACAGTTCGTGATCTATTTGCCCATGTACGGAAGAAGCTGCCCTGGGCAGATCCAAAGATTGTCAAGGTAAATACTCATTCTTGTTTTGTTATTATCTAGTTATAGTAAGCTAATTTTTTTTATCTTCATTTGATTACAAAATGCTTACTATCTTTCATCAGAAACTTATAGATTCAGGGCTTTATGCGCTACTTGGTGAAAAAACTGCAGCAGATAATGAGAAGAAGAAAGAGAAACCTGCTAAAGTAGAGGTCGGTATGAATACAATACGAATATAAATAATTGAACATAACTCCTTTGCGTTTCTAATGTGTATACCTTTTACAGGATAAAGACGCTACTAAAGAAGATGCTGAGGCGGTACCATCAGAAGAAGAACTTAATCCGTATTCAGATTTCCCTGCACCAGAGGAAAACTATAAGGTTCAATTCTTTTTCCTTCTTACCTTCCTAAGCGTGATTTATTGCATTTTGATTTTTTTTAATTTGTGTATCGTGATATATAGGTGCACACAGAAGTATTTTTTAGTGATGATAGACCTGTCCTCAGAGCTTGCAACTCCAAAGCAATATTGGAAAAACATCTGGAGGCAACGGGAGGTAAGGTTCTTACCCGTTTTCCTCCCGAACCAAATGGTTACCTACACATTGGGCATGCCAAGGTAAGTTTTTATAGTCTTTGATCTAGCTATATATATAAGTCATTAGATTGCTGTTTCTAATATTGCTGTCTATCTGCAGGCCATGTTTGTCAACTTTGGCCTTGCAAAAGATAGACGTGGTGACTGCTACCTGAGGTAGGATTACTCGATTACTTACTGCACTTGAATGATTATCTTATTTATGCTTAACTAGATTTAGACTTGCTAAAGATATTTAAACGGTAGAAGATAAGCTCTTTGTGTGCATGCTAAACAAAACTAGTTGAAATAAAATATAGGGATCAGAGATGTAGTAACTGAGAAAATTAAGGAGTATTAAGCATTCACTATATAAAATTTCTTATGTCTCTTCAAATTCAGTGATGAGATAAGAGTATGTAATCTTTAGAAAAAAGTGTTGAGCTTGCTATTCTACCATTACAAGTGTGGTTAAAATTGCCAAAACTCGACAATTAACTGCCTGAAAATTGATCTTTCAGAATTGCCGTATATATATACACTTGTACATGTTGGCACGTTGCTAAAATATTTTAACTTGTAGGTTTGATGATACAAATCCAACTGCTGAGAAAAAAGAATATATTGACCATATTAAAGACATTGTCAGTTGGATGAGTTGGGAACCTTTTAAGGTAAGTATTTTGTACTTCTGAACTAGATCAACCCTGTTTCTTCATGGTCCACAACTTTTAATGAAATTTGATTTTTGCAGATCACATACACCAGTGATTATTTCCCATGCCTTTATGATTTAGCAGTTGAGCTGATACATAGGGGTCATGCCTATGTTGATCACCAGGTTTACATTTTTATTATTGGTCAATTAAATCTCTTGATTTTATCTTAATGAAATCATAACATGATTCTTGTGTGTGTGTGTGTAGACCGGTGACGAAATAAAGGAGTATCGAGAGAAAAAAATGAATAGCCCTTGGAGAGATAGGCCAATCTCAGAATCATTAAGACTTTTTAATGATATGAAGGAGGGTAGGATTGATGAGGGAAAAGCTACACTTCGTATGAAACAAGACATGCAGAGCGACAATGGTAACATGTATGACCTCATTGCGTATAGGATCAAGGCAAGTTTTCTTTCTAACACTGATATATGTTTCAGTAGATTTAACTCAGCATTAACTTATGCTTCTTTTTGTATGGATCCTCAGTTCACTCCCCATCCACATACCGGAGACAAGTGGTGTATCTATCCCAGCTATGATTATGCACATTGCATTGTGGATTCTCTTGAAAATATCACACATTCGGTATGATCTCTTTACATTTGTTTATATTTACTAAAAAATAGTACGAGTAGGATATGTTCAGCTGCAATGTCGGATCATTTTCAATATTGATAAGACCTATTTTTTTTTCTCCAAGGTTATATACTACTACGTAGTAGTTAGTTACTGTTTACTATGTATTTTGTAGCTATGCACACTTGAGTTTGAAACACGACGTGCTTCATACTACTGGTTGCTGGATGCACTGAGCCTTTATAAGCCTTATGTGTGGGAGTATTCACGCTTGAATATAACCAATAATGTTATGTCAAAACGTAAGGTATGTTATAGTTTCAATCTGTAAATGAAGGTATAATCACATCTGCCGTGCACTTTACTTATAATTGTTCACTCTCAGATATTTTCTATTAACTTGGTATATTTCATACGCAAGTACAATGAGTCTTAGCTTAAGTACGTGCTTTCTATTTTGCAGCTAAATCTTCTTGTAACTAAAAAGATTGTTGATGGCCCGGATGATCCTCGTTTGCTGACACTAGCTGGCTTGATGCGTAGGGGTGTCCCTTCCACAGCAATAAACACTTTTGTTAGAGGAATCGGTATCACGAGAAGGTTGTCATTTTTAGTTTATTTTTAAGAAGGATAATCAATATGTATGTGTGTGAAGTTGTTTTCATTGGTGGAAGACTAATTACTGTATGTGTGCTATGCAGTGATGGTAGCATGATACGTTTAGAACGCCTTGAAAACCACGTACGGGACGAGTTAAATAAATCGGCTCCACGCACGATGGTCGTGCTTGATCCACTTAAGGTCTGCATATTTCGTGATATCTGTCGCATAGTTTTATTATTTGTTATTCAAGCATCAAGTTTATAGTTTTATATGTTCTATGTTTCCATTACTAATTTTCAAGCCTTTTTGCCTATAGGTTGTTATCACCAATCTTGGAGACAGTTCAGTAATATACTGTGATGCAAAGAAATGGCCTGATGCTCCAAACGACGACACGTCTTCTTACTACAAGGTTGAGTGTTGGCACAAGTATCGATTTTATATGTATCTGTAGATTTATATGTGATTCCTTTCATATGGTTGATGTTACTAATTAAGTACATTGTTTTCCTTTATTTTTTTTTCTCAGGTCCCCTTTTCAAATGTTGTCTACATCGAGCGAGATGACTTTAGATTGATTGATTCAAAAGACTACAAAGGGCTTGCACCCGGAAAGACTGTGCTACTCAGGTGCGTAATCTGATATAATATCGTTTCAATGTATTTACTTATAGAACTAGTTAAAAAAACCTGCCCAAGAGGAGAACGGGTTGAAAGTCAGCTAAAGTCTATCTTGAATGCAAAATATTTAACTTAAAGAGTGTAATATTTAATTCTAATCATATGTGATGCAGGTACGCATTTCCTATCAAGTGCACCAACGTGGAGTATGCTGAAGACGGAACAACCATTACTGAGATACACGCCGAATATGATGATACTGATCCTGATAAGAAGACTAAGCCAAAAAAGGCAAGCTGAAGTGAAACTGACATAGCTTGACTTAAAAAAAATGTATCAACGATTAGCAACATAATCAATTCAGTTTCTAAAAATGAACTTTGTTATGCAGATGGGGGTTCTTCATTGGGTTGCAGAGCCATCTCCCGGGGTTGATCCGTTGAAGGTGGAAGTTAGATTGTTTGACAAATTGTTTAAATCCGAGGTTGGTGATTTTTATTTAGTGACCATAATTTGTTTTATACGAGTTAGTGAAACCGTTGAACTAATCACTTGATATAATGAAATCAGGATCCTGCAAAACTTGATAACTGGCTTGATGATTTGAACCCCGAGTCCAAAGTGGTTATACCATGTGCATATGGTGTACCCTCGCTCAAATTTGCTGCGGTTGGAGACAAGTTCCAGTTTGAAAGGAAAGGTAAGTTCTATAATATTCTCACTTTCGCATAAATGCCTCTTTAATGGATATACTTTTCTTAAATCTTTTTTATATATGGCAGGCTATTTTGTGGTCGACAAGGATTCAACACCTGAAAAGCTAGTATTCAACCGCATCGTTACAATGCGAGACACGTACAAGCGTGGAAACAAGTGAGTCTGTTCCAGCATAACTCACAAAAGGAGCAAAAAACACAGCTTGTGTCCACTATGTCATGATCTCCTTTTTTATCAGAAAATGAAAAACATACAGGGAAAAGCTTCAACTTTTGTATACATAACATGCATCATCAAACTCAGTGACATTTATGTATTATGCATTTTTTTTTTCGTGTGTATTCTCTGAACCATAGCAAAGCAGCCAGTTATCCGTGGTTATATGGATAGGTAAAAAACCATGTTTAAAGGATCATGATATTAGTGGTGATGGCGAAATCAGAAGTGAGGATGACATGATGGGAACTCGAATGCATGTAATCCTATATAACTTAAACTTTTGCATTTCGCATCTTCTATCATAAGAAACAAATGTTGACATGCCGTGAGGGGCATATCTATACTACTTATAAAAAGTGAATGCTCATTTTTGAAATTTTGAATAGTTAAACTAGTTTGCCTAAATTACCTCTCATTTTAAAAAATCACACGTTTTGTATTTCAAAAAAACATGTATTGCATAAACTGTCGAATCGCAATCACGATTTTACAAGTATAATCATTTGCCGTTGTACACCGCTGCTTTGAGCAGGTACACGTTTAGTATATGCTTAAATATCAATAATCCTTATAGACTTGAGATTGCTTGTTGTTTTGTCGTGTGAGCGAGAGTGGAATAGTTATTTGGTATCGCCTTGAGTTTTCCATTTCCCTTGTGAAAGAAAAAGATTGGTATTTTGATTCCATTTGACTTGGTGCGGGATCAATTCAAGATGATTAGGGGGGTGGCAATGGTCTAAACCCATACCTCACCGTACCTCACCACCCACCAATAATATCATTCTACCTAATCTCATACCTCACTCATACATCACCATAATTTTTTAGTGTCAATGGTCATTCCATACCCCACTCAATTTTTTTTTTCTTTTTTTTAAATTCATAATTATATTAACCTTATTCCATTAGTCCCATTCAAATCATCAAATTATTACAAGCAGCCAAACCGACTAGAATAGTTACCTTTTCTTCATCTCAACGCAATCTATACCTTTTCTTTTCAGATTCAGTAACCAACGCAATCTACCTTTTCTTATCAATCAGCACATGATCGCCACACTTAAAATCCCATTCTACATCTCACGAGCTCCTAACAGCCATTTACAAGTTAACCCAAGAAGCAAACAAGAGCAGTACAAAGAATTTGGTGGCAATATTAACAAGGTTGATTACCATGCATATTCCTTATTACTTGACTTCAAACAGCCTCAATATGTAGTAGCAGATCATCGCGAGCATCCAACGAAAGCAGTACAAAATTATGTACCAGCAGTACAACGGTCATAATTTCAAAAACCATACATGCTCCTCTTCCACCTTTCTTTCCAAACCGCTTCGGCAAAAGAAGCCGCAACCCATGCCGATTTAACCATACCGCACGACTGGCAATGGTGTTGCCGTGCGGTATGGCTTCATACCTCACCCATACCGTGACCATTGCCACCCCCCTTAAAGATCCATGATATACCTCAAGAATGATAAGAGTGTCATATGTTGAGTTTTGCTAGAACCACAAAACAACTCCCACAAAAGTATCCATAAAATGAGTTGTCTTATTTTCATTGGTGTATTTGTTTATATTTTCTCTCTTCTTTTTTATTAAACCAATCACACATGAACACGATAATTTTTTGAATTTTTTGTTTGTAGATTGTTTGTGGTTCTAGCAAACCTCGTGATTAGTTATCTTTCTTTTAGCTTCATGTAGTCTCCGGTAATTCAAGAAGTGTGTTTGATTAAGGAAGCAATTGGGAAATAGTTTTTCTCTTTTTATATAACAAAAGAAGATATGTCATTTTAGAGCCAATTAAAAAAAGAGAAAATTTCACAAATAGATCAAATCTATCTCTCGTCCTTAAAAGATATTCTTTCAATTTTGGTCATGTATGACTGTGTGATTGTACGACCCCATTAATTGCGTGACACGTGTCCAACATAAAGTACAATGAAATGTTCCTTCCTAATCATTGGTGGCCCACATACACTCGAACACTTTTTTGTCTTTTGTGCCCACAATTACTCGACCGTCGGTTACTTGACCGATGGTTGCTCGACTGAAGGCTTAGCACTCAATTGATTTTCTCTTGGAAAGGTACACATTTTTTTTTCGTTTTTTTCTTCACACCATGATTTAAATGGTTCTTCGACAAGTTATGTACCGTTATCACTCACAATTTTTCTTGGTACGCTGAATCGATAGATGATATGATCAAATACGAAGTTGATCACCTTTTTGCCACTAATGGTAGCCAGTTTGGCTTCGATCCATTTTGTGAAGTAATCAACTACAACAATTAGGAATTTGACATTACCTAAGCCTGCTATTAGCGGTCCGTAGATGTCGGTTCCTCCCTCATTGGTGAAATGGCTAGGGTGTCTTGACTCGGATCAAATCGTGTGGAGGAGCACGGTGGAATTTTGCATAAGACTGGCAGGTAGGGCAAGTTTGTATTAGCGTTTCAGCGTCTTTGTTGACCGTTGGCCAGTAGTAGCCCATTCATATCGCCTTTTATGCGACTGCTCTCGCACTTGAATGCATGCCGCACATGTCTCCATGTATTTCCTATAGAATAGCTTCTGCTTGAATTGGTCTCACACACCTTGCCATTAGTCCAATGTAGGTTTTTCTATATAGCACATCATCTTTAAAGTAAAAGTTCATTGACTTCCACTTGATTTTGAGTGCTTCATCTTTATCTTCAGGGGGTGGTCCTTCCCGTAAGTAGTTGAGTAGGGTGTCATCCAGTTGACTCTTTCTTCCTCTACCTGAGTTGCAAGTTTTAGCAAATATATCACATAATTTCATTGAGCTTTTTCACTCGCAACCCATCAAAACCCAACCACAAAACCCTTACTTTGAAACTTACAACCACCAAACAACATCATACAACACATCTTAACGATAAAAAGTTTAATAAAAACATAGTTCCCCCAATGTCAACAATTAGCAAAAGGGTTTATTTTCTCTCCATACTGGGCATTATAAATCCACCAACCTTCAACATGTTACACCCTGTTCCCGATTTGACCAAAAATTAAAACTTTTAAGCGTAAGCAACTTGACTATAACAGACCATCTGTTACACTTAAACAACTGATAAAAATCTATAACAAAACATCCCTTGTGACTATTTGTAAATGAAACTAAACTCAATTACCTCGAAAATCCGGGTGGCGCGACCCGTGATGACTTACAGATCAAAAGATATGATTTTTAGAAAATCAACTAACACCGACCAAAAATCTGAAAAAGTACCATACGGCTGTATGGAAAATACCATACGCCCGTATGGTCATGTAAACAGATTATACCCTTTCTGTGTTTTAGACCATATGGCTGTATGCATATATACCATACGGCTGTATGGTCTCTGACATGCACTTTTAGTTAATTTTCTACATTTGCATATTTTCCGGAAAACGACTTCTATAACTTGAAATTTAACGAAACTTTCCGGAAATAATTAACATAACATCATTTTCATAACCATTCGACCCGTTTGACCCCAAAATGGGTCATAATAGACATTATTCAAAACACCCATTTTTTTACCAAAATATACACACTTCAACCCATTTCTATAACGAACCATTTGACATACCTAACTTTAACAACAAAGACATAAACCTTGACACTCGAAAACATACACCCATTCAAAGACTCTCGAAGGGACAACATCGACATTGAGCTCGGCATACTACTACTAAGCTCCTAAATGCTTTACTACTTCTTAAGCCATAGTCCAATCGCTTAACCTTCTTCATAATAGTACCTACAAAACGTCAGACAACTAAAACACAAGCTTTAAACAGTAAGTAAATGACATAACAAGTTATCATATATCATTAATCACAATTTGCATTATAAGCTTCACTTAACCCATCATTCATAACACATAAATTCTACATACCTTGCTAGTTTCACAACTAAGCTAATCACACCTTTTGCCAAACACATATCCACTATTTCACATTAACTCTTAAGCTTCAATTAGGTAATTTACCAAACTAGCCACAACTTCATCTTTAACCAAACATACAAATCATTAAACCATTCATAACCTTAACACAAGTAATCATTAAACACATAAGTACATAACACATAATACAAACATGATGAACTCCATATGTCATCTTGTTATAGTCAATTACTTACCTTAGCTCCAAGCTAAACTAATGAAGGCATCATCATCAACAACAATTTTACCATCAATCTCTCTAAGCCTCCTAGCCATTATCATAATACGTAACATAAACATTTAATTACATAACTAAAGGGTTTTTAGATAGATAGGTTACACAACTTTCCAACTTTATTCGCCTAAGTTACCAAACTTTTTTTTTGTGCAAACAGGGTATTGGAGTATACGGGTTCGACATTCAGGTTACTGAACACTAGAACCTTGTTCATTTAGGTTACCCCAAAAACTGGTAACCGGGAGATTGACTTTTTACCTTGTCCACCTCAGCTTTTGTGGGCCCCATTGTCCAACTCAGATATCCACTTACCATTACTAAACAAATAGGTTACTCAACTTTACGATTTTGTTCGTCTAAGTTACTGAAGTTTTTTTTTGTTCAATTGGGTTACTAATATATATTTCTTTACATGGCTAGCACTCTCCTCTTTGCTTGATCACAAAACTCATAGAATAGTTTAATTAGTTTAATTTATCGTTTTAGTAGTTATAATTAAATCAAATCATAGAATAGTTTATATTAATTTTTTTTAAAAGAAAAAGCAGTTTTTTTTTTTTTTTTTAAATTATTAGAATAAAATTAAAATTATTTTTTTTTTAGTTTTATTATAAATTTTTAATTTTTTATAAAATTTAAAAAAAAAAATAATTTATTATAATAAAATTAAAATTTGTTTTTTTTTAATTTATTATAATAAAATTGAAATTAAATTTAAAAAAAAAGTTTTTTTTTATTAAAAAAATTAATCGTAATAAAATTAAAAATTTGAATAATAATAAAATTAAAAGAAAAACTTTATTTTTTAGAGTAAATTACATAAATCGTCCCCGTGGTTTGTATAACGATCGTTAAAACCAAAATACAATGTTAGCTCTTATTTTTTATTTCATTTATTGTAATAATATATTTTATCATTAAGTTATAATATTCATTTGAATATCTACACCAACATCCTACACCAAATCCAAATCAAAATTCAAATCCAAATCCAAATTTAATTTCGTGTAAACGGGCCCTTAGAACAAAGTTGCATAGTTCAGTAACCTAATTGAACAAGAAAAACTTTAGTAACTTAGGTGAACAATTTCGCAAAGTTTAGTAACTTATTTGTATAAAAACCCTTTATATAAAGATTATTTTTAAATTAATAAAAATAAAAGTTAGCTGCCAGCGTGGCAGGCAACTGGGTATCAAAGGTTAAAAATAGTTCGGTCCCTAATTTGTCCGGTAGCGATAGTCCAATACCCTGTTTGCACAAAAATAAAGTTTGGTAACTTAGGCAAATAAAGTTGGAAAGTTGAGTAACCTATCTGTCTAAAAACCCCATAACTAAATAACCATAAGAATGGTTATTCAACCATTAACCCATTTCTTAATACTTAAATTCGTTATATAATCATATGTTGATTATATGATAAACATCTTATAAAATTACCCGCTTTACATTAATACCATTAGTCTCATAATATTTTAAACCCATTCAATTAGCTTAAACATTATCATTTACCCGTTTCCCCAAATTAGGTACATAAAACCAAAATCTTGAACTCATTAATTAACTTAAGATAAATGATTACTTACTTGAAAGGATGATTAGTATTAACTTATTTCTTGATTTGGGGTACTAATCCTTCATCAACTTAGCACCACAAAATTCTTGCTTTCCCTCCTTTTTCTCTAAACCGTACACACACACCTCCACATTATTGTGGAACTCCTTTGAAGATATGAGAAGTATCCAGACAACTGTAGGGGGATGAGTTTGGCTAATTGGCACATTAGGTCTCTTAAGTTCCTTTCTTCTTATTTTGGCCACAAGTAACTTTATTACATAATTACTACATGACAATATTAGTCCTTTAAGTCTACCTTTCTTATGATTGTGACACATTATACTTTATATAACCATTTACATAAAACTTAACACTTATAGTTTGACTACCGGGTTTGACCAACCAATCTTGTGACTCCTTAAAACTTATAAAAGTCGTAGTCAACTTAGTCAAATGACATTCTTGTAATAAAACGCTTAGGCCCGGTTTCAGGGTATTATACAACAATCATAACAAAATGACAAATACGTGTTGTTACAGCTGATTAATATAAGATCACTTTCAAAACACATGCTTAAGGGCTATTTTGCTTTCGATATTCAATAGTAATGTGATTATTTTTACCACATGTGTGTATGGTAAAATCCAACTCGAATTTGAGTGTTGATTTTGATTTAGTTTTTTATTATTATTTTGATTTAGGATTTTAGTTTGAGTGTTAATTTTGATTTGGAATTTGTAATTTAAAAGGTGTTAGTAGGGGCTGGTGAAGGGATGTGAAGGATAGTGGTGGTGGGAACTTGTGAAGGGTGGTGTTGGTGGTTGTTGTGGTGGTGAAGGTGAATGGAGGTGTCTAGGAAAGAGTTTTAAAAGTGTGTGGTGGATTTAAATATCGACATGAAAAAAAAAACAATGATAACCTGTAACGTTCTTGGCCAGTCACCGAGTAAACGGAATAGACGAAATATTTAAATATCCGATTATAAAAGGAGATAAAAAAAAGTAGTCTTTGAAAATGACATATTTGACTGGAAGAAACTTAACCATGAGCATAAATCAAATAACCGAGTGCAATTAATTCTTCAACTTAGGTTCTCTCGTTTTTTTGAAGAAAATGAAAGCTGACTAACAATCGCTCATTTTTCTTATTAGGTTCTCTCGAAAACTTATCACATTTATGCAAGGATTTAAAGATGCGAGATATCAAAGAGTAAAGCCAAGTTTAAAAGTGAACCCCTTCAACCAAACAACATTGGCACTTATTTCAAATCCCAACCCCTCATACCTAAAGCATCAAACAAACAAGGCCTTAGTTTGTATTTACCACAAAAATTTGACCTATTTTATTTTCATTCGCATATCCTTTACATTTTCTTTTCTTTTAATTTAACTTTTATTCATATTTGCAGTTTGGATATATATGAATTTAACAATGAAAGTAGAATAATATACGAAATTAATCTATAAAATTTTGTATAAATATTTTATATAATAAAAGAACCTTTTTGAATTAAATTTTTTGGAACTTCCCTTATAATAAAATAATTTATTAATTTATAAATTCGTTTTGTTGATAATTACACAAGTAAAAGATCAATACAAAAAATATAGATAAAATGCAAATAACAATAAGATTAAACTTTTTAAATGATTATCTTTAATAATAAAAAAATCATAATCAAAAACCATAAATAAAACAAAACAAAGATTAAATTATTTGTTTTTAATAAATAAGAATACATTATTTAAAAAATTAAAAAAAGCATCGCGCATGCACAAGCATTATAACTAGTATTGTAAACTAAACACAAATAGTTTTATATAAAAGTTGTATTTGTCCCAACTCAACATGTTGACGTATTGGGAATCACTCTACTCTCACAAAAACTTAGGGCTCGTTTGGTATGGGGTTATGGAATGGATTTTGACTTGAAAAAACTTTTGTAATTTGTTTAGTTGCTTCTTTAGAAGCTGGAAATGGAATTAGAAATGAAAAAAAATGATAGTTGACTATTTTGGTGACTTTCAAGTGGGTATCAATTTTTGTGTGGGTCATCGTAATCTTTTTCTGTCTATAAATATGGACCCACTATGTTTTTATATTTGTTTTTACTATTTTATCATTCAAAATTAATATATATATTATTTGAAATTTATTATAAGATATAGACTAAAATACACCGTTGGTCCCTAAAATTGTCAAAAAGCATCGCCTGGAACCGTAACTTGGTTTTTTCGTCGTCATTAGTCCAAAGTGTGGGTTTTTTAGGCTAAACTATCCCTTGACCCGTAATGCCCAGGTTAACGTCCGATTTATATTATTTAGTCGAGGGTAACCCAACCCAATTCCTTATTTTTACCAGCAACACACAAAGGGGTGATTGTTTGTGCTGATTATACCATCACACCTGACATTTGAAGTTTTACTTTATCAAGGTCAACTCAGAACTAGTATGGACACACAGAATATATAACCTATAAGACAAACATACACATATTATACATAACCAACAATTTAGCAAGTTGACTTATAACAATCAACTAGGGATTCATTGTCCGATACAACCTGAAAATGACTAAAACTAGTGCTTCGTTGTCTGATACAAGGTTCTACTAACAATTCACAAAATAGAAAAATTGATGCAGCTTTCACTACAAAACCTTCAATTTATGAACCTTCTGATGATCTACATACTGGTACTGGATATCCATAAACTTATGAACACACAAAACATGAACCTTAAACTGATGATCATACTGCTACTGTGTCTGCAAAACAAGTATCCAAACAACAAATATTTAAGTTAGGTATGGTATAATTGCAGGTTCAAAATATTAAACATATGCCATGCTATTCATCATTGAAACCTCACCTATGATGGCCTTTGGGCAAAAAGTGCAAGGAAGCAATTTGTAATCCTTTCTCTGCTTCTAAAAGGTGTCTTAACACCGCTAGACACATGACCAGCAACACCACCAACCCTGCTTTCAACACCAGCAACAACAACCAAACTCAACCATTTTAGCCTTCCATTTCCCATCAAAACCTCGCTTAAAATTTTTAACAAATTCCTTGCCCTTATTCTCGTGCAATACATCCTCTTCCTCAAGTAGCTTTTCTTTTCTCTTATTTTTCTCCCTTTTGTTATAAAAAACCACTTCTTCCTCTTTGATAACAACACCACCTTTCACTGTTTGCGTTTTGGTTACAATCACCTGCATTTTGTTCCTATCTATCCCCTTCCATTTACGTCGAGTCCTAAATGGTGTTGGACTAGTCATTCGAAAGTTAGCATCTTGCTCTACCCAACCCACAACTTCTAAACTTATGTTTTTTAAGTAAAATTGTGCTAACTTTTGGGGCTTGTGTGCAACAAAGATATCAACTGTCTCATGTGTTTTCAGCCAATGCAAACAGCGTATGAACATCATCATTTGTATTAATCAAATGAAAACTATTTTCTAGGGATTGTTTAGGATCACAGAAAAAAACACCCATTTTTGTTCATTAATCTCCGATAATACATTATCAAGGCTTGAACTAAATATATCCTTATCACTGATAAAGGCACACATATTAATTAACGATCCTCCTTCATACTTGGGTGGGCAATAATCAAATAACCCATTAAAGTGAATTCTGAACAAGACCTCACCTTCTCCTTCTTTCTGAATATCTTTAAAAGTTGACACAAATATGCTCCTATCCTTCATGGTTTAAGTTGGTGTTTTTATGAATGTGGTTGAATTGGTGTGTGTTTGAGTACGTGTGTTTACGAGTGTGGATTTATCTTAGGTCTAGTTTGGTTGGGGTTATTAAGAGAGTGTTTATGTTTTCGGATCTTATTAATTGGGTTTATTGGGTGTTTGGCACTACATTAACTGCGTATACGGGTATCAAGGAAGACAACGGTCAAGTTGCAGGGTAATGATTTTCTTATGTCACACTTGGTCCCTGAATTTGGTTAGTTAGCCATTTTTGCACTTAAAATTCCAGCGTATTTTTAATACAGAACTTGACTATTTAGGTTTTTGTTATTTCACAACTAGTCCCTGAACATGAAAGGTACCGATGTATTTGCTATTTAAGGGTTCATACCCTAAAGCATTTGCATACCAACAATCAAAAACACATATTATCACAAAATTACAACCAAATGGCTAACTTCACACGTCTACATGAACTCGCCACAACTTCCAACTCTTACTCCATGTTCGATTCGATTGCTCTTTATTATCAGAGAGAAAACGACAAGGACATCGAGATTGCAAACGGGCTCCAAAAGATTTTCGTTGATTTGGTTCATGCTATGAACGAAACCCAAGAGTATATCACTGAGTTTGAAGGATATCTTCCTGATATCCTTTGGTCATGACATACAAGATTCTTGTGGATCTTCGCAAGAATCAAAAGGCAAATGTGTTGAAGGCGTTGGAGCTAAGGAAGATGATTTGTCAAACATATTGTCAGGTGTTTGACAAGAAGAACTTCATTGAAGATCTTAGGAGGGCTAAGTGATTCTATTGTATTTTGTGCTTTTGATGGTTTTTTTTAACGATATGTACTCAAGTTCATGCTGAATATGAAGTGAATGAATCTATCTTTAATATTCTTTTTTTTCCTCTTTGATTGTTTTGATATGTGTTTTGATTGTATTCGTTGTTGTTAGACGTATGGTCCTTGCATAAACAGTGTAAACATATATGACTAAGGTTTTAATCCCCTATCATTTGGTCAAATTTGCATAAACGTGTAGGAATGCATTTATTCTCACTAGTGTTGTTTGACCATATTTTTCCCCAAATTTGAATTCATAACCCTGAAGCCTTAATTAAGTGAAATTGCTTCGCAATGGGTAAATATAGAGTTAATAGACAGATTAAATGCTCTAATTGTCATACTGTTGGACATAATGATTCTAGGTGTCACAAGGAACAAGTACCAAAACCACCAAAGGAAACTAAGGTGCTAGGAAGAAAAAGGCATTCTGATGGCAGAAGGCAACATGTATGCATTTAATTATCATTTGAATAATGAATGTTCTTGTGTGTTTACATTGAAGTTGATGTATGAATCTATTACTTTTGTAGTGGATGGATGAAGGCGAGATAAGGCGGACTATGGAACAAGAGTTTCTTGAAGCTCTTTTTGAGCAAGAAGAAGAACATACAAGGTTGGATCAAGAAGAAGAGCAGACAACGTTGGAAGAAGAAGCATCCCAACAGTTTTTGGAAGAGGAGCGAATGTACAAAAAACTTGAAGAGGAACGAGCTAGGAAAGAAGCAGATATGAAAGCAGAGTTGGAGGCATCTTATTATGGAGTAGATGTAAATGATTTATATCCATCAATGGATTTTGAAAAATAAATTTGTTGAACTGCTGTTAGTAGGTTTTACCAATGTGTAATTTGGACACCATGATCCTTAAATAAATTTGTTTATGTTGACTTTATAAGTCAAAATGGTTTATTCCAAACACCTCCGAAACTGCATATGCAACTGCTAAATGAAATGTGTAAATAGCAAAACCAAACTACAAATCTAAACAAAAGATGTTTTAAAATATTAAAACAATTCAGTTTGGTTAATAATTTTTTGGTATATGTTGACTTTATAAGTTAAATTGGGTCATTCCAAAAACCCCATAAACTGCATATATGCAATTAGTAACTGAAAAATAAAAACAACAAAACCAAAACTACAAATGCAAACAAAAGATGTTTTAAAAGATTATAACAATTCAGTTTGGTTAATAATTTTTTGAAATATGTTGACTTACTAAGTCAAAATGGGTCATGCCAAACACCTCCTAAACTATATATGGAAATGAAAACTGATATAATGGAAACAGCAAAACCAAAATATAACATACATCACCAACTAATTATATCATATACAACAAAATAAACATGTTAACAACCATCCTTTTGAGTAACCATCATCAGACTCAAAATTTATATCTACATTACATCAACAACTAAAAATAACAAGTGCATTTCTTGATGGGAGACTTGAGCTCTTTAGGGGGAGGCATATACCACTCATTCCTCTTTGTGTTGGAGCATCCCACAGCCGCCCCAAGACCAAGTACAACATTTGTAATCCTTTCCCTTTTTTTGGACTTTTACGAACAAGGGTGCCAATAGGTTGTGTCTTGGAAGCATTGGGAGTGGAAGCCTTGGAAGCTTGGGAAGTGGAAGCTTTCAAAGTAGTAATATTAGAAGACATGATCCCAAACTCATCATTAGATGTGTCTAAAATAATGATGACATCAACCCCATTTCCTTTAAAGTTGGTATCTGGAAAGATAGCCAAAACAGAAAGACATCAGAGTTCAGCCATTACAACTATCTTACTTTGCAAACATTAAGTCTAACCTTTCGCAACCTTCTTATTCCCATATTTTAGCCGCAAGTCTTCAAGTATCATATCAACAACAATTTCATCTTTTATATCCCACTTATTCTCATAAGTAGCCATGACATAGTCAATCATATTGTGAGATACGTTTAGTTTGTTTTAATCCTTTTTTTACAGAATCTGACATTGCTTGTCTTGCAAATAAGATATGGTTATTTAGGCTCACACTTGATTGCTAACCTTAATATGCCAATCACACAAATACATAAAAAAGACTAACCTTTCATTACTTCAGCTTCTTTCGCAAATCTGCATAAATCCTCAAACATTTCATCAGACATTTCATCTCCTTGTAACCAAGTATCCTCATATTTGGCCTTCAAATACTCTACCATCTCATCCGTGACTTCTATAAAAGTAAGGTCCTTGTCTGCCCATTGGTAAAGTGTATGTGAGGGTTGTGTGACGAGGGAGGGAAACAATCAAGAGGGTATACGAATAGGTTTTCTCTGGTTGAGTTAGATTTAAGTATAAATGTGTATGGACTGTTATACCCTCGACTAAATAACAGAAATCGGACTTTGACCAAGGCATTACGGGTCAAGGGACCGGTTTAGCTTAAAAAACCCATACTTTGGACTACTGACGACGAAAAAACCAAGTTACGATTCCAGGCGATACTTTTTGACAAGTTTAAGGACTAACATTGTATTTTAGTCTAAAATACAAATATACCAAATCCAAATCCCAAATCCAATCTCACTTATAAATAACCAAACTTGATCCCTACATACGTCATTGTATGAACTTGCATGACAAGTAATCGTGACCCCTATAAATAAAATTGAACGACTAATAAATTAATAACATACTATAACATCCCTATAATAAAATCGAACATCATCATGTCGAATACCAAGTTTGCATATGTTAAAGGTAACGAAACCATAGACCAGTTGGAATCTGGTCGCTTTATCCTACTTCGACTTCATTCTACCAATTTTGCAAGGTAAGCTTTTTGTTGTTTTTTTAATTAATGGCGGGAAATTCTAAGTGTTTTGGCTGTTTTGCGACTTAGTGTGTTTGTGATAATGTCTAATAAGAAAACAAGGTTTTCTAAACGCCAATAAGAATACCAGGTAATAGTAAAGGAGTTAACAGTATTGACAACAACAATAAGGCTAGTAGTGAGTGTGGACTTAGAGGTGCCAAAACGGGAGGGCACATGTTATACAAATCGCTTAATAAAAGACCTAAAACGCGATCGTAGTTCTCCGATTGAGAAAAAAATATGTGCCCGTTAGTGCCCATATTTAAGTTTTTAGTGGGCCCATTTCAAAAAAAGGAGGGGGCTATTAATAGTGTTGACAACAACAATAAGGCTGTTAGTGAGTAATGGTGATTGATAATAGGGGAGTAGAGAAGGATTTGGAGACTGTGGCTGTTAGTGATTTCCCTACTTTTTGAATGAGGCTATTAATATTACTATGTCCAAAAGCAGCAATGAGAAAATGCATGCATGGCAAGTAATGTGCTTAAGAGTGCAGCAGGAATTACTAGCCTTGAACATGCGAAAGGTAAAGTTTTAGAGGCTTGCCATAGTACGTGACTCTAATGATAATGGTTGTAGTAAAGATGCTGAAAAACAAAGTTTTCAAGGGATTGAATACTTATGGCCTAGCTAGGCATGCCCAATGAAACAGGATCAAAATCTTATAATGCCACTATAGTGAGACCAAATGCAGTTGAGATTGAGAACAAGCTTAGTCGTCACATCCCTACTACTGCTTTAGAAGATGGTAGGGATGTGGTAGTGTTTGATGATGAATTGGTACGTATGAAATGGTCTACAACACTATGTGGGCATGCATTTTGTTGGTTGTAAAATGGCCTATAATGAACTTAAGTACAATATAGGTAGAATGTGGGGAAAGTTTGGATTAGTGGATATTGTTACTCAGGGTGGGCGGCTATACTTGTTCAAGGTTAGAGAAGAAGAGGGTATGAATAAGAGTGGAGTCTGGATGATGGTTAATAATAAACTTTTTCTAATCACTACGGCCTACTCTTATGGTTCATGAACAATTACTGTAGTAATGGCCACGGATTAGTACGAAAATATAAAGAAATCACGTTGCTTATTATTCGCTTGTTTGATTCTTGTCTTGTGCTTGGGTGTTATGGTATATTTATGCGGGTCGGTTAATTTGGGAATCGTAGTTTATATAATAATTATCATGTGAATGCATTATTGTGGGAAAAGATTATGGTTTAACGATATAACGAATGGGCATAGACTACGTCCGTTAGGATCAATCCGCTATGAATATGTGAAATTTTGTTTAGCATAATTATATATGTTGATTACAGGCTACCTTTATTTGGTTATATATATGCAAGAAATATTTTTATTATTGTTCTAACCATGTACCAAATATGGCAGATTTAGTGAAGTTAACGAGTTTATAAAACCAAACGATGAAAAAGCTCTAAACTTGATGAACGCATGTGCATTATCAATGTGCAAGGAGTTGTCAGATATAATCTTGGCTTATGGTTTCGGTCACGAGTACAGGTAAGACCCTCAATCCATCGTAAATATAGAAACACGTACATATGAATGTCTAATATTTACTTAATGTGCTATGTAGTTTCATCTTCAGAAAGGAAACTGATCTTTACACTAGACGTGCCAGGTAATGTATAGCTGTATACAACTTTTTTTACGTACACTTTTTTGTTTTATTTATTATTTTTGAAGAGTTCATGTTATTACAATGAAGTTAACACTGCAGTAAAATGGTATCGGTCGTTGTCTCGTTGTTCACGTCATCATATCGGATGAAATGGACGGAATTCTTTCCGAACAAAGACATGAGATCAGGTGCTATATTTGAAGGAGAAGTCTTTTCCTTACAGAAAACAAGTGATGTTCAAGCATATCTTGCTCTTAAACAACGCGAATGTGAGTAGAACAGTACGTACGTATTACTCAAATAGTGGTAGCAAAATGACCATTTTGTTAACGGGTCAGGCTAGTGGTGGCAAAATGGCCATTTGTTAACCGGTCGGGTTGCCCTAATTGATCTTAATGATGGTGTTTCTTGTATACTTTTTCCAGGTGATGAGAATAGCTTGACCAATACATGCTTGTGGAAGTTAGTTGAAAGTGGAAAATCAGAACAAGAAGCACAAGAGATATTGGAGGTGTGTACGACTTCAATCTTTTACGCTTACAGAAATCATGTTTCTTTCTAAAAAATGTTTTTTTATCTTAAACCTATTTTAACATATCCCTTTATGTCTGTAGGAATCAGAAAAGCGCAAGGGAAAGCTAGGAAAGAATGACATTCTATTCCAACAATTCGGTATCAACTACAACGACTTTCCAGACATGTTTCGCCAAGGTTCTTGCATTCTCAAGATAGAAGTTGACAATAGGCGGAAGATCATAGTTGTCCATACAGAAGATATAGCGTCAACAACTTTCTTGAATGGTTATTCCATTCTTTCTAAGGAGCTAACTGATTTAGAGGAGAATGTATCCAGTATTGGTGAAGAGAAATTGAAAAATCGGGTTGAGAATAGCAAGAAGCAAGAATCGCAAGATCAGGTTGAGAAGAACATGAAGCAAGAATCGCAAGATCATTGGATTGTCATTAGAATAGATGGATGTCGTTTTAGCAGGTAACATATATTACTGAAATTTTATTTTCGATTACTCAAGTGCTACTTCTTGCTTCTGTTACATTTATGATTTATAGAATAACAAATTTGCCTTTTTGACTTGAGGGAATGGATCAAATTGGGTAATTACCTAGTGCGGGTCAAAACTAGGCAACTTGACCCCAAATACTTTCTTACCAAAAGTATTAATCTTTTTATATCCAATATACACTTTTGTCAAATTTTAACCCATTCAACTTGTTACCTATCTATTATTATTTTTGACCCGTTAGCGATTAAGCATAGCCTCAGTTTACCCATTGACAAATAAATAGATAGATAGTTGCGTTCATGTTGTCAAGAAATGCTAAAGCTTGAGCGTGAGCTTTGGTTACTTTTCTATTCTTTATATGGTTTGTAATTTTGTTTTCCCCTAGATTTACTAAGGTTCATGGATTCAAGAAGCCATTTGAAGAGCAGGCATTGAAACTTATGGACTCAAGTGCAATGGCTGTGTTGGAAGAGTTTAAGGACATTGTATATGGCTATGGACAGAGTGATGAATACAGGTAAGCTTGTTAAATCAGTTTTTTATTGGTTAATCCTGTTATGTTAATGTTATCTTTGATTTGCAGCTTTGTGTTGGAGAAGAATACTCAACTCTATCAAAGATTTGAGAGGTCCGTCTTCGTCTCTAAGGACTATATTATGCTGTTTTTACATACACTTGTTTGATACAACTAATTTTTTATTCTTGCAGTAAATTAGTATCTGCAATTTGCTCGGTGTTCACTGATGCATATGTGAAGCAGTGGAAAGAATTCCTCCCTCAAAAAGAGTTAAAGTATGCACCACGTTTTGATGGAAGGGCGGTTTGTTATAAATCATACAAGGAGATTCGAGATTATCTATCTTGGAGACAAGCCGACTGTCAGTTTATCTTCCCTCTCCTCTCTTTTACTACATATTTTTAACTTCGTTCTAGTATTTAATAACTTTTTTATAATATAAAGGCGCCCGCTTCTGACACTATGGGTCATTCACAAAAAGTATCTTCTTAATTGAACTTTCGTAAGATTAAAATGATGGCCTTCCCTTGAAACCATTGAACAAGCGACCCATGCTTACTAGATATATAGCATCCTTAACATTATGCTTGTCACGTACCCGTTTCTTCAAACGAGTTTACTTGATCAAATATTTGAGTATAGTTCATTAATCTTCTAGTTGCCTTTTCACAATATTTGTCTTATTTTGTGTAGGTCACATAAACTCAAAGCATAACACTTTGTTTTGGGCGCGAGTCCATTCTGGCGAAAGCAAAAAGAGAGCTCAAAAAAATTTAGAGGTGCGCGCCAGCTTTATAATTCCCATTTTTTTTCTTGGAATTTGTATCTCTCCGAGCATTTGATAAACATAAGATAGGTTTATTTGCATAACATAAACTTTGCATATGGGGACGGTGTGGAACTTTGAGTGATATCAAATTACATTATCGACCTCGTTTGTAGAAACTTTATTCTCTAAGGCCATGAATTACAGGTTGAGTACTGTCTTACTAAGCAAGTAATCCATGATATTGGAAATGCAGGGTGTTTTAAGGAAGGAATGGTATACGATACTCTTGCAGGAGTTTGGTATTGATTACACTCAGTTGCCACTCATATTCCGCAATGGCTCTTCAGTTTTCTGGGCCGACGAGGTAACCCTCACATACTACTTCTCTTTTTTGTGCTTGCAAACTTGCGAAAGGTTCACCTGTAGTGTTGCTTCATCCAATTTTTCAACATACACATTCAATTTATTATCTTTTTTTGGAAAATTCTTATAACGGTATTTGAAAAGTTGGATGAATTTAGTACAACTTGTAACTTCCAGTGACAATGAGGTGAAATTAGCATGTTGGCTTGTCGCAGTCTGCATTATTTTTTTCCCCGAAGTAGTATGTCTGTTCTAAACACAATCTAAAATTCTGTGTACAACCAGGATATAAATGGAGTGAAGAAGCTAGTGGTGGAATACCCGAACATAATTCGAGATGACTTCTGGGAAGAACACTCACACATACTCAAGGATACAGACTCAAAGCTCACAAATCTTGAATAATTTTTGAATTTTACTCTAGAGTCTACCTCTTACTCTCTGTCGTCTTTGATGATAATTGCTCGTATTAGTTAAACTGGTACACTGTAAACCAGTGCAAGAGAATAGTATGTTATGGATCCTTTGCCTTCATCTTGATTTTCGCTTGTTATCTTTACTTGTTTTGTTCATATATGATACAGTAATTGAACTACTTATATAACAGATAACCGAACCGAACCGAACTAGGATTCAACCGAACCGAACACCGAATTTGAATTCGGTTCGCTTCTTGGGTTGACCAGAATAACCCGAATTTTACTATCTATTTAAAAAAAATTAATAATTACATAGATATTTAGCGAAAAGAAATATATTTAATGAAAAGCATATATATTAATATGAATTCGGTTTTCGGTTAAGACTGCCAAACCTATATCCAACCCAAGAACCGAATTAGTGGTTCCGTTCGGTTCGGTTTTAGCAAATTTCGGTTCGGTTATTAGTTTGGTTCGGTTTCGGTTTTCGGTTTATTCGGTCTTTTCGGCTTTTATGCTCACCCCTACTTATGGCTTATTCCGTTTTAGGCTATTTTGTGGCTTATTTTGAAACTTTTCAACTTATGTAAGCGTATTATAGCATAAGAAACATATATAAGCCGAAAAGATTCAAAATAAGCCACAAAAAGTGAGCTTATGAAACATAAGCCCAAAATCAAATAAGCCGTAACAAACACTCTTTAAATAATATGGTATATGCATATTGCTTATGTGGAACTAGATTATATTGCCTATTTTAGGTGTCGTTTGTTTTTTTCTAATAAGCACTTTTTTCCTTTTTTACTTCTTTTGTCTGCAGGAGGGCAGAGGTTTCTGTTTGTTTTTTTGCAGACATAAGTGCTTCTTTTCACTTCTTTCCTCTTCTAAATTTCAGATATTATTTTCACTTCTACCTCTTCTTTCACAACCCCTACATCTCTTTCTCAATATCTTACATCTCTTTTATGTTTTGTCCGTCTTTTTACGCTTTTTACCCCGCTTTTTTACGCTGTCGCCTTTTTTTACGTTTTAGCCATTTTCTTACGTTTTCGTCCATTTTTTTACGTTTTCGTCCATTTTCTTACATTTTCGCCCGTTTTCCTAAGTTTCCGTCTGCTTTATTACGGTTACATTCGTTTTCTTACAAAAAATACTATTGAAAAGAAAAAGAAAAGAAAAGAAAAAAAAAAAAGGAAAGAAGTACTTCACTAGCAAAAAAAACAAACGGTCTTCTTCTTGCAGATGAAGAGCTTAAATGTACCTCTTCTTTTGCAGACATGATTTGCAGATGAAGAGGTAAAAGCTCTGAAAAAACAAACGACACCTTAGTCTACTATTGTGACCTGATATTTAGCATCAATTTTCGGACTCACTCATAAATCTTTTCCTTGCAAATTTGGCTTATAACTAAATCAAATATTGTGTGCTCATTTTTTTTTTATAAGGCAATAAGGGTGATGGGGGTGAGCGGCATGGAGCCTTGGTATCGAAATCGGCATCGACAAAACACCACCCCTCATCAAATATCGGCATCAGCATGCGGTTTCGGCATGGAATTTTGGCATATACTTGCCGCTGTTAATAAACGTTGGACGTATTAACTTTGTAGGTTTTTATTTAATAAAATTTTAGTTTTTGGTTTTTTTTTAAAAAAAATTGGATTTGACAACCAATGCTAAAATTTGGCAACCACCCCCAGGAAACTACACCTTTTGGCATAGAATTTGGCAAGTGACATGTCACTTTGTGATTGGCCCAATTCCATGCCAAAAAAAATTTGGCAACCACCCCCATCACCCTAAAGGACATACTCATAGTTCTATGAAAGTTGCTGTAATTACTCTTTTGCATCTCTTTAAATTTATTATGTTACTGATTTGACGTAATTATTGAAGAATAATAGAAATGCGTACATTTGACCAAAGTTCGAATCATGAAATCACTGTAAATAAAATCGATACCTAGCATTGCAATTTTACTTGTGAGGTCAAATAGGTTAGTTACCAAATCCAAAGTTGATAAAAAATGGGGTTTGATGTTGAAAATCGCTACAAGAAAAATGGTTTATAGTGTAAAAATCACATAAAATACTTCAAATTAAATTCACATATATTATAGGTGATAATTCATTATAATTTTAAGGGTATTCAAGTAATTTAACTATATATACCCCTTTCTATAGAAGTGAGTAAGGCTGAGCATCGGTCCAGGACCGGACCGGACCGACCAAGACCGAGACCGGATTAGCCTAAAAGTCGAAACCGAGTCGGTCCGGTCCAACTAGGCAAAAAATCAGTTTGTGGTCTGGACCGGACCGGACCGACCAAGACCGAGACCGAATAAGCCTAAAAGCCGAGACCGATGACCGAACCGAATATGATCAGTCCAATTTGGTTGAGTGATTTGCTCAACGCTACCTTTCTATAGGCTTGGGCTAATGGAGGCTTGTGTGTTATTTTATAAGCCTCCTATGTGACAAACGAGACTTTATTTTAAGCCGACTTATTTTAAAATGTGTCAGGATTACAGTTATTGTTTATCATCATTTATGCTTCGAATACCTATTAAAAGTTAATTGAATGTTGCTATAACTTGTGTGTTGTGAGTTTTCGTATTCGGTTGTTTTGAAAGAACACATGCATGTACTTTAGATTCATGTTTAGTTAAACTAAACTAAAGCCCATGTTGACCGACAGTTTCATTCATTATCTCCTTAATTATATACAAACTTACTTGTGGAGCTTGGGGAGGGGTTTTCCCCGGGTTCGAGCCTCGCAAGGGGTAAAAATGGAACCAGGGTTTCCTCTTCGTGCGAAGCGTGAGTTCTAGGAGCCGTCGCCGTCTCGGAAGCTCCTAGGTGGTTCGAGTCCCAGATCTGGCCCAGCATGGAGGGTTTGGGGGTCGGATTACATTGCCTTTCTAAAAATATATATATATATATATATATATATATATATATATATATATATATATATATATATATATATATATATATATATATATATATATATATACAAACTTACCTTTTACAATACAAACTTACCTTTTAAGATACAAACTTACCTTTTTCTGTTCAAACAATGTTCTATAAATTAGAGTAAATTGCAAAAATCGTCCCTAAACTTTGGCCAAATTGCACGTTTCGTCCCAAATCTTTTGAAAGTGCAAATATCGTCCCTGAAGGGAAAATTTGGGGCGAAATCGTCCCTGCCTAGATCAAATGACTAAAATACCCTTCTCTCTTTATTACTTTTCAGCTTTTTTAGCAAATGGTCCCTCGTGTTTCAAGTAAGATTTTGCAAATTTAGTCCTTTTTTTTAATTAACTATTAATATTAGTATTATTTTTTACGCCGTCCGCTTTTTACGTTTTCGTCCGATTTTTACGTTTTACGCCGTCCGCTTTTTACGTTTTCGTCCGATTTTTACGCTTTCACCTTTTACGCTTTCGTCCGCTTTTTACGTTTTCGTCCGATTTTTACGTTTTGGCCCGATTTTTACGCTTTCATCCGTTTTTTTTACGCGCCGATTTTTACGCTTTTTTTACGCTTTTTTTACGCTTTCGTCCGATTTTTACGCTTTCCGATTTTTACGTTTTACGTTTTCGATTTTTAGGTTTTCGCCCGTTTTTACGTTTTCGTCCTATTTTTACGCTTTTGTCTCTTTTACGCGTCCGTTTTTACGCTTTCATCCGCTCTTTCCGCTTTTGTCTCTTTTTACGCGTCCGCTTTTTACGCTTTCACCGTTTTTACGCGTCCGCTTTTTTACGCTTTCGTCCGATTTTTTACGCTTTTGTCTCTTTTTACGCCGTCCGTTTTTTACGCTTTTGTCGCTTTCATCCGCTTTTACGCTTTCGTCCGATTTTACGTTTTCGTCCGATTTTTACTTTCGTTTGATTTTTACGCTTTTCGCCCGTTTTTCATATTTTTACGCTGTCTTTTACGATTTTGTCCGATTTGATTTCGCCGATTTTTATTTCCGCTTTTTACGCTTTCGCCCGTTTTTACGCGCATTTTTCCGCTTTTTTACGTTTTCGCTACGCCGTTTTCATCTGCCCCGTTTTTACGCCGTCCGTTTTTCGCTTTTTTTTCTTTTTACGTTTTGCCATCCGCTTTACGCCGATTTTTACGTTTTCGTCGATTTTTACGCTTTCGTTTTTTACGTTTCGCCGATTTTTACGCTTTCCTTCGCCGTTTTTACGCCGATGTTTTAGGTTTCGCCCGCACGCGTCCGAGGTTTCATCCAAAACGTGAAATAATCCGAAACGCATAAAACGCGAAAACGTGAAAAACAGATCTAAAACGTGAAAAATCAATTTAAAACGTCGAAAACGGACAAAAACGTAAAAATCGGAAAACGTGAAAAAATCTGACAAAACGTAAAAACGGACAAAACGTGAAAAACGGATGAAAACGCACAAAAACGTAAACAAAACGGACGAAAACGTAAAAAAGAGACAAAACCGTAAAAATTCGGACAAAACGTAAAAAACGGACAAAACGTGAAAAACGGACAAAACGTAAAAAGAGACAAAACGAAAAAGAACGTAAAAACGAAAAACGGACAAAACGTAAAAAGAGACAAAACGTGAAAAATCTGGACGAAAACGTGAAAAAACGGAAAACGAAAAATCAATTTAAAACGCAGAAAAACTAATTTAAAACGAAAAATCGGACTAAAACGTAAAAACGGATCAAAAACGTAAATCTTTTAAAACGTGAAAAACACGAAAACGTAAAAACACGAAAACGTGAAAAACGGACTAAAACGTAAAAATCGACAAAAACGTAAAAAACGGAAAACGAAAAAATCTAAAACGTAAAAAATTAATACTAATATTAATAGTTAATTAAAAAAAATGACTAAATTTGCAAAATTTTGTGAAACACAGGGACCATTTCAAGTAAAAGTAATAAAGAGATAAGGGTATTTTAGTCATTTGATCTAGGCCAGGGACGATTTCTGCCCCAAAGTTTCCCCACAGGGACGATATTTGCACTTTCCAAAGCTTTGGGACGAAACGTGCAATTTGGCCATAGTTTAGGGACGATTTTTGCAATTTACTCTATAAATTATAAATAATTGATGCAAATAATTCAAGTTTGAAATCGACTTTCTGAGGTATGATTTGCTTTTTTTGTTTTTGCTTTTGGGGTTTTTAATTATGAACCCTTTTAAGATTATGCTTTTTGCTTCAAATCAATTGGCTTATTAGCTTTTTGGATTGTTTAGTTGTTTTGTGTCTTAGCTTATATGAGCTCTGTTTTGTGTCTTTTTTCGTTTATATGCTATAGTAGTACCTTTTTTCGTTTATTAGTTTTAAAATCAATAAGCTTTTTGAGGGATCTTATAATTACATATGGTTTTGCATTAATAAATTAACCTCTAAATATTATTGTTTAGATGGAGCAAATTTCCAGTGATCGATTCCCTCCCCTGTCTTCCAAATATCCGTGGTTGATTGCCCCGAACATACAAGACGACGAGTTCTTCTTTTGCACCATAGACAACGAGTTGCCACATTATCGATGTCGAATCCCTGAGTTGCTTGGGAAACGTATCCGAGGATTTTTTCATGGCTGGGTGATTCTTTCCAACCATCCATACAACAATATATGGTCTCTTTGGAGCCATGTGACTTCTAAGATCATAAGCTTCCCCACCTTGGTTTTGGAAGATGGCGAGTCGTATGAGTCTATCCGCCAGTGTTGTTTGTCAGCCCCTCCTGATGATCCAAGCTCAATTCTTTTGTTAACAAGAACCAATAAGTCTACCTTCTTATTTTGTCCGGTAGATAATAAACGGGAGGATTTTAGATGGACCGAAATGTCGTATGCCCAGCAGCTCAAGAGACTAACTTCAACTGGTAAATTACTAGATAGTCTAACTTGTTGCAATGGTAAAGTATTTGCCCTAAGTACCGATGGTAAATTTACAGATTTTGTCATATATCTTGACATTGTTGTTAAGTACAATGAAGTTGTGATAAATCTTATGCTATTCAGCATTTGCCCTTTTGGCCCTAATGAAACCAATCGTACTAAAAGAGACATTCAGTATTTGAAAGGATCTTCTACGGAACTGTTCTACATTGAGATGACTTTTTGGGAGGACCCTGATCAAACAGAGAATAAACCTTCTGATGTGTATTTGTATAAATCAGACATGACTTGTATAAATTGGGAAGAAAGGGAATTATGCTTCAAAGACTGGGATATAACTGATAAGCATCTTTTCGACTCGAGCAGTGAAGACCCAAGTAGTGAAGACCTGAGTAGTGAAGACTCGAACACGAGGAGTGATGACGTGGACATGAGTAGTGAAATTTGGGAAACATATTATAAAAAAAAATTCGACATGAGTCTTGAAGTATGGAAAGTAATTGATGACCTCAAAGATGGTATTTTTTATACGGATCTTGCCCGTGATTACTCTGTTTTTTATAGCCCGGTAGTTGCCTCAGAGTTAGGAGGTTATATACACATTCGTGGTGAAATGGGCAAAGCAATATACTCGTACAATGTCAAAGATAATACAATCTCCCTATCTTGTATACCCTCTCCTATGCTGCCGACAAGCCATGTGTCAATGTGGGAATGCAGGTATCGCCTTTCAATTAATTTGTGTTTGTTTCTCATATGTGTTTTATTATGGTTCTCTTTATGCATAATAATACCGTATCATACGCTTTCATTGTCCCATTTTTGTCAGTTTATTTTCATTTTCGGTACATCTGAGTGATTAAAAGATGTTGTCGATCAGTCTAGTAAGCGGTATCATATATGATTTAAAAAAATTTATGAAGATAACATTTTCTTTACATGTATTCAACATTAATTGTATACAAATGATCATTTTCAAAAGTTCATTCGGTTATTAGAGGTTTTTGTTTAGAAAATGACCCAAATGGGGGACAAACTATCTTTAAATAACTACAACTGATTTATGGAACGGTATGTTGGTATTATATGCAAAAAAGAAAAAGGATTATATTATAGGGAATTTGTTTGATGCAGGTTAGAAGATGATCATGGAGAAGCCAAATGCATTGTTGATTATAAAGAAGAGATGGAAAACAACAAGCACATATCCGTAAGATCGGGTACAAATAATGGAGCTGACTTTAAAAATTCTTACCTCCTCAATATTCCGTTTGATCTTTTGGAGATGATTATGGAGCTTTGCGTTGGTGTGGAATACATGAACTTTCGTGCTACATGCAAACAATGTCTTTTAGCGGCACCTTTGATCAAAGGGAGCAACGAAACATTATTAAGGAGATTACAACCACATTCACTTGTTTCACCTTGGTTAATGGTGGTAGACCCAAGAAGAGGCATTATCACTTTCACAGATCCTTTGTTGGGTGACAACTATTCTATGAAAAACTCCAAAATATTAAGTGACGAACATGACACACTATGTTATTCAAGGTTTGGCTGGTTATTGTTTTGGAAGGAATGCTTGAATTGCTTTGTTTTCTTGAACCCTTTCACAAATGACTTCCGGTTGCTTCCAAAAACGGAACATGATTTCGAAAGCTTATGCTTTTCGGCACCACCAACTTCCCTTGATTGTATGGTGGTTGGGTTTACAGCAGAGTGTTTTTACATCCACCATGTGAATCAGACACGGACATGGCGTGAGCTTCGTTTTGGCCCTGATCGACCATCACCTGTTTGGTTTCCAGATTTTTATGGTCCCCATGTTTATGCCTCTTGTGAACGAGGAGAACTTCTTTTTATAGAAAATATTGGGAAAAAAGGTGATCTCACTTGGGCACCTATGGAAGTCGAAGCTCCTAAAGGTTCTTGTAGATCCCCGACACAATATTTCATAACGAACTGTAAGAAACATGATTTACTGGTTATTGTTGGCGAGTATGGAGAAGCTGTTGAGGTATTCAAGATGGATGCCTCCGAAGAAAATTGGGAAAAAATAGATAGTTTAGGTAAGCACACTGTCTATATTTGTGGCACATCAAGGTTCTGTATTGGAGCCAAAGAACCAAAAATGGAGAATAAGATTTTCTTTCCGCGACTACATACCAAGAACAGGAGGGTTGTGTTTTATTCACTTGACACATGCAGGTACCACACATTTGATGCCGAAAACTTTCAAGAAGAACATCTAGAGGATTTCTTTGGAACCACGCATCATCTCAACCTTAACGTTTGGATTGAACCAAGTTGGTCCTAGTTGACACAATAATCATGTTTGTAACAGGTTAAAAATGTTAGTTGCGTCTTTTTATTTATTCATCTATAAACTGTTTGAGCCACGTTGATGGTTTTTATTGTTTGTCATAAATGTTATTTTTCGACTAATCACTAATGGTCTTTTTCAAAAGAATTTGTACAAAATATATTAAGGGTGTGTTTGTTATGTGGGTTTTGAACTTAAGGAATACTTTGATTTCATGAATGAATTGTTTGGTTAGTACTTTTTAAAAAAAGTAATGGAATTATTTAAAAATCTCATTCCACACCATATAGGTGGTTTTTGAAGGATTCTCATACGACACACACTAAACCACATAATTCATCTTTTACATTAATTATTTTTTGTCTCTTTTTTGTATTCTTATATAAGTCAAACAATTAAAATCCTTAAACAAATTTAGAAATTAAATAATTATTCATTTTCTCTATCCTACATTTCTTTCAAACCATACTTATGGCTTATTCCATTTTGGGCTATCTTGTGGCTTATTTTGAAATTTTTCGGCTTATATAAGCGTATTATACATAAGAAACATATATAAGCTGAAAAGATTCAAAATAAGCCACAAAAAACGAGCTTATGAAACATAAACCCAAAATCGAATAAGTCGTAACAAACACTCTTATTTTGAATCAAAGTTGTTGAATGATATACAGACTCTGAATGAACTTAAATCTTAATCATAATGAACGTTTGAGGATTATTCTGAATCAAAGACTCTGAATGATTTAAATTACTATTTTATTCTCTATACGCACATATTTTAAAATGAATTTTAACTTATTAATAATTATCTCACATTGATAAAATGATTAAAATTAACTTATTATGTGAAAGAAGATGTGTTTCGTAAAATAATAAAAACATGACGTTTTTCATCAATTTCAAAAAACAGTCTTATATTAGGCTCCTAAAATTAACCCTTTTAATATATATTGAAATCATGCCAAAGTACTACTTCTCTTTTTCAAGTAAAGTTAAAATGATAAAAAACAGTCATTGATTAAAAAAATGATAAAATAGGAAGGGTTTGTCTAACATGTGTCCTAAGTCACATGTTAAGCACATTAAAAGGACATCGAGTTCCACAGAAAAAGACACATGAATCCACAAAAAAGTACAATTTTTATGGATCTTTGTGTCCTTTTCTGTGGGACCCCCTTTAATAACAACACCTTAGGCACAAGTTAGAAAAATCCAAATAGGAAAGGTGGGGCACTGTAGCATTTTGCATTCTTGGGGCCTTGCATGATTCAGATGCTTTTAAAAACGTTTAGAGCGGACGGTGTGGAGTTGGTTGTGGCTCGCCGTCGCCAACGTGGAAGGCCGCCGTCGCTCGCCGCCACACCGACGTCCCTCGTTGTGGCTCGCCGTGAACAACAAAATCGTGGGGACGAAGAGCATTCTTTCTGACACAAAAGCATCAAAAGCAAAGTTTACGTTATAACGTAAACTTAAATTCTTAACGTAAACTTTTTTTTTTTTTAAACGTTAGCTTTTTTTTTTTTTTTTTTAAACCCACCACTCTTATATAAACTATCTTCATCTTCATCATTTTACACATCTTCAAACCCAAAATACATAACAAATCTTTCTTAACCAACAATATCATTTTACACAATGTCTCAAAACCCAAATGACGGAGGATACTTCACAAATCTACTTAACTCAAACCCACAACAATACGGGGGTTCTTCAAACCCATCTACCCCATCTTCGACCAATTCCAACCCGTCTCCACAAGAAATAATGCTTAACCAACAAGATGTCGGTTTCAACAAGCATTCAGCTTACCCCTCCCGATTTCAATCACCTCGTTTTTAACCCGTCACAACCTCCACAGTTTTAGCCCGCCACGCCTCCACAGTTGGCCCAAATGGAATCACAACCGCCCGGTTCACAATTCAAAGTTCCAAAAGCACGTGAACCGGCAAAAGGCAGGGCAAAAGTCGAAGGCAAAAGCTGCGTAGATTTGGACAGGGACGATGACGAAGATGTTGAAGTCATAGCACAAGCGGACAGGAGGAAGTGGACAAAGTCTGAAGAAATGTTACTTGCGCAATGTTGGATAGAAATTTCCCAAGATAAAGATATGGGCAATGACCGTCCGGAGGAGTACTTTTGGAACGACATTCTCGAAATGTTCAATTCTAAGACAACCGATAACCAGCGTGGCAAGAACATGATAACGGGTAAATGGACAAGGATTAACAAGTGATTGCCGAAGTTCAACGCTATTTACAAACATCTTCGGCCGAAGTGGTGAAAATGACCAAGATCATGTCGAGAATGCCAAAGTTAACTTTATGCATCGTTTTGGTGGGAGGGAATTTTTGTATGAAAAATGTTGGGCTGTTTTGAAAAATTATCCCAAGTGGGATGCAGAAGATCCTATTGACATTACATGTCTCGAGGATATATTCGGGCGGACAAACGACCTCGGCCGAAAGAGATGTATGCAAACGAGCCGGAAAGAAGTAAGTCGACTTCAACGCCAAGCTGCTGCAAGCTCCGGTGGAAGTCAAGCGAGTAGTTTTTGGGACATATATCCAAATATATGCTCAAAAAGCCGATGCTCAAAGGGCTTGTTACGAGGCGGCGGGAGAAGGAAGAACGTGGCAAGAGAAGATCGAGATGGATTTTCTCATGATAGATCCAGTACCAATCGACCCGGTGAAAGCGAAATCATCCGCAAAGAGGCGAACGTCTAATCAAGAAATATCATCAAATCATCGACGAGTAGTATTGTATTTTTTTTACCCGTATCATTTTTTTTACCCGTGTGTTGTATTTTTTTTACCCGTGTCGTTTTTTCATTATCGTTTTATTACTAAGTGTTGTTTTTTTATGTATTGTATTTTTAATTTGAATGAAATGAATTTATTTAGTTTATTTGGAAATGAAAATTGAATAAAAAAAATAAAGTAGTAGTGGTGGGGCCCAAATGAAGAGGTTGAGGTTTGTTATGAGTGAGGAGGGGGTTTGTTGTGGTTAGTTGTGGGAAAATGGGATGCTGATGTGGCGCCGAGGTGGCGCGACGACTAAGTTAAGCCTTGTTATGACACCTTCCACTCTTAGCGTCATATGTTCTTTTACTCCGTATCAAACAGTATTAGCTCTGACCAATTCACGTGATATCCTCTTAATTGCCCAATTCAAAGGCTATCAAACAGGACCTAAGAGACAGTATATTTAGCATCAATTTTCGGACTCACTCATAAATCTTTTCCTTGCAAATTTTGCTTATAACTAAATCAAAGATTGTGTGCTCATTTTGTTTTTATAAGGCAACAAGGGACATACTCATAATTCTATGAAAGTTGTTGTAATTATTGTTTTGCGTCTCTTAAAATTTAATATGAAATAAACGAAAACAAAATGATGAAGAAACGAAAATACCCATAATTGCAAAGACTAATGAAGATTGAACCTATTAGATTACACAATTTCTTCTAAGTTCAAAAAATTAATAATAATAATAATAAATAAATAAATTACACAATTTCTTCTTTACTTTAATTTATTTAAATACTAGGAATTTTCAATTTATAATATAGTAGGTGATTTTTTATTTTATTCAATTTCATGGTCTTCACATGATTTCCATAATACTCTGAAGTAAATTTAAATATATCTAAATTTAAAAACCATAATATAATTTAAAATTACGGTTGCAAAACTAACAATTAACTACATTGTTATGCATGAGCCCCGTACGTGCACGTGCTTTAAAATTAGTACACCATGAAAGGGTTTTTTTTCTTCTTTATAATTGTGAATCTTGCGTACTCTCCACAAATGGAGTCAGAAAAGTACTTCAAGGAAGAGACCTACCTGCATTGACCTTCGCATATTTAGGGTGTGTTTGGTAGGGGTTAATCGGAATGGATATGATGCAAGTGTTTGGTTAAGATATATATCTCAAATGTGGGATTTGAATTTATATCTTCCATACTTCATAGGATTCTAAGAGGCAATTTATCAAACTATGATATGTGAGGAACTCACTTTATACCTAAACCGACACCGATTGTGATTCATGATAGCATACCAAATGTACCCATATCAATGAGCAGATGAGCCCGCGCGTTGCTGCGAAATAGCTGTATTTATGTTTATTAGAATTATGTTAATGTTTTGTGGAGTAAGCAATTATTTTAATTTGTAAATTTTTTGTAACCATGATTGTTATTATAAAAGTATGTCCATTGTGAATTCTGGTGGTAGATATACCGACCCATTTACTTATACATGGTTTGGTATGTTATATGTATATATAGGAGTGGGCGACTCGCGCATTGCTGCGGGGCATTTTCCGTAATCTTATTGTGCATTATGTATACAGGCTATGCAAAGTAAACTAAAGGACCGAAGCATTTTTTAAGCTGCAATGATGCAGTACACAGGCCTTAGAGAGCAAATCTATAAATAATCAAATGACGCAGTACAATGTTTGGACCATCTCAAACGTGTATGCGGCGTCAGTCAACGGAGCGTTTTGTTGCATACGATAGTAATGTGAATGTAAGGAGACTAAATACCAACAACACCCTTAAAACGTCGCAACAAAAAGTAAAGCTGCAGCAGCAACATCTCGAAACTCTATAAAATTAGTTAGTGTAACTAAATATCAATTCGGATCATGTTTACAGAGATTATTTCACATTCTATTACTAAAGAAATACAACTGAGCCAGAAATCGGGAATGCATAAAGAAAATAACTGTGATAATACATAAATCAGTAGCATCAGACTCAAGGGATGGTTCTGTGCTCGTGGAAATAACTTATGCATTTTCAAAAGGGAAAATGATAAATTTAGGCATCAAACTTGCCACGCGTTTTCCTTTTCTCGGGCATTGAACTTTTTTTTCCTATTGTAGCACTGAACTTGCCTAAATTTCCTTTTGTGACACTGAGTCACACTAAACCCATAATTAACCTCCTTAATCAAAATTAAAGCGTTATAACCTCAGTTTATGTATTTTGGGTGTGTTTTGAACAAAAGGTGTATCCTTAAGGGTGTGTTCTAAACTAATTTACAAACCTTAATAACATCCCCCACCCAAACCCGTTTTCCTCATAACCCGTAAACAGAAGCCCTAATTTCACACACACAAAAAGTTGTTCGGTGTGCATTGCCATAATTGATGATTGTTTCGTTGTTTGAGGTAAACAATTGTATGATTTCTTTGATTTGTATCTGTTTTGATCAAAGTTTTAGCATGGTGAAAACCCTAATTTTTTTTGCTCAATTCATTGCTAGAATGATACCAGGTACGAATTTGCACCAATTTGATGTACACAATGACGGATATTTTAGGCATTTGCCCCTAAACTACGCGGATGGGGTGATTCTTAGCATGTGTGCTCCAAGGATGCCCTATCTTAGATTTGCTGAATTCCTGGAAGAAAAGGTTGGTAATTACTTTCAAGGTTTGTATTATAAGATGCCTCATAATGAGTTAGACAAAGGATTAGTTAGAGTAACTAATGATAAGGAAATAGAACACATGTTTGATGTTGCTCAATTGTTTGGTAGGGTTGAACTGTATCTTGATCACAATGATATGAATCTGTCAGAGTATTTAGGCCAAGCAGATACCACTTTTATGGATGAGTCTGTTGCTAAAGCAAAAGGGTCTCCCCAAAAGAGGTATTGCAATGACTTCTCAATAGATGAGATGGTTAATTGGGCTGAGATGGAGGTAGATCAAACTAGGAATGTTAATGAATCAGAGGGTGATAACTCTAGGACTAGGACTAGTGTAGATGGTCAGAATACTAGGACTAGTGTAGATGGTGAGGATTTGCAGACTAGTCTAGATGGTGATGATATTAGGTCTAGATCAGGTGTGGATAAGGGCAAAGGGAAGGCTAGTGTAGTTGAGAACATTGATGCAGATAGATTCAACATTTGCACATGAAGTGGAATTACAAGATGATGTAGTACAAGTTACATTGTGGAGGCCTATGGAAAATGGTGAGGATTTAGACTAGTCGGATGGTGAAGATAGTACGCCTATATCAGGTGTGGATAAGGGCAAAGGGAAGGTTAGAGAGGATGAACAAGATGGTCAGTTTGATAGTGACAATGACAGTGGATATGGTTCAGATAAATCAGTTGACTATCTAAGTCACGGTGAAGAGGAGGTTATAGAACTTAGGAAAAGGATTAAAGCCAATAGATTGCAGATAATTGAGTCAATGCCAAAAATCAGTGAACCAACTCCATCAAACACTGTACCTCCTAATAACCTTAGAAGTGAGACTATGCTCGAACATGATATGTTCATGAACACATTGATGAAAAGGTTACACCATCTAAGGCGTTCGATGAAGATCCTTTTATTTGTGTGGAGAATGCTTGTTGACAGTATCCAATCTATGATGAAACTAGTCACTGGAGACTGAGGCATCCAAAGGTATTATCTTACTTTTATATTTGAAGTACAGATATTGTTTATGAATTTTGGTCATAATATTTTTGTTGTATTTGTAATGCAGGTTGGTGAAAAGTATGCAAGTATTGTGAAGTTTAAAGAGTGTTTAACCTACTATGCTTTGGCAAATGGCTTTTCTTTGTGGTATGAGAGGAGTAACTATCAGAAGGTTGTGGCAAAATGTGGACAGAGACCACCAAAGTTGAGTGATCCTGACAAAGGTAAACAGAGGAAGATAAATAAATATCCTAGTGCTAGTTCTGATGAATTACCTACCTGTCCATGGAGATGTTATGCTAGGTGGATGAATAAAGAGAAAACCTTTCAGATACAGTCTTTAGTAAATGAACACACATGTGTTAGGAACTTCCAATTTGGTTCATTAGTAAACTATAAGTGGCTAGGGACACAATTTGGTAATAAGATTAGGTGACCCGAAATTAGGTTGAAAGCTATAGCTGACCTAGTGATGAAAAAGTATAAGTGTATGGTATCCCCAATCATGTAGAAATGCAAAGACATTTGCCTTGACAGAGTATGAGAAATCACTTGGAGAGCATTATGCCTTGTTGAGATCATATGGAAGGGCAATTTTAGATTCAAATCACGGGTCCATGTCAAATTAGGAGTGATTTGAATCGATAACAAAACATACTTTGATAGGTTTTATGTCCGCTTTCTGGACTAGTAGATGGTTGGAAGGCTGGGTGTAGGAGAATAATTGCCTTAGATGGTTGTTTTTGAAAAACCAAACCATGGTGAAATCCTTACTGCTATTGGAAGAGACGGAAATAACCACATTTACCCAGTTGCTTGGGCAGTGGTTAATGTTGAAAACAAGGATAACTGGAGCTGGTTTTTGGAGTTACTAGAAGGAGACTTGGATTGCACAAAAGGACAAGGTCTAACTCTTATGTCTGATCAATATAAGGTATGCTTCTATCCATACTATGATGTTAATGTCTTAGTCTTACATATATTCTAACTAGGTATGCTTCTATTTAGGGTCTTATTGAAGCTGTGAAGACTCTCATGCCATATGCGGAACACAGGCAATGTGCCAGACATATATATGAAGGGTTCGGAAAGTATTCATGGTGAGGAATTTAGACAGTTGTTTTGGTCAGCATCTAAGGCTTCCTATCCACAGTTGTTTAACAAGATCATGGAGAAGATTAAAAGGGCTAACCCAAAGGCTCATCAGTGGCTTATGGACAAGAACCCAGAAACATGGTCAAGAGCATTCTTTGAAGTTAATAGAGGATGTGAAGCGGTGGAGAATGGATTGATGAATGCTTTAACGTGTCATTCTAAGTGTTAGGGACAAGCCATCGCTAACTATGCTAGAAGCATTGAGAGTCATAGTTCTTGAGAGGATGCACAAAATGAGGGAAATCAGAAGAAATGGAACCACAGGGTTTGTCCGAACATTCAGAAGAGGTTGGAATGGTTAAAAGACCAACAAAGGTAAGTATCATTTACAAATTAAAGTTATATCAGTTATGAAATTGTTTGAATTGACACTTGTAAGCTTGTTTTATTGTAGGTTTTGGCATATTATCCCTGCTGGTGGGAATGTGTTTGAGGTCAGATCAGGGAGTGAGGCATTCACAGTTAGTGAAGCAAGTAGGACTTTCACATGTCGAATGTGGCGATTATCGTGTATACCTTGTGTACATGCAACAAAGGTAATTCTATACATAAATAAGGTATCTGAGAGCTATGTGCCTGATTGGTTTAAAACAGACAAATACTATGACACCTATAACCATTTCTTGAAACCAATTGATGGTATTGATTTCGGCCCTGACAGAGTATGTACTCGTTGTATTGCCTCCCAAACCCAAAAAATGCCGGGTAGGCCAAGAAAGAAAAGGATCAGATCAAAGGGTGAAGGTGGTAGCTCAACTAAGGTATCTAAGGTAGGTGTTGAGATGTCATGTTCTATATGCCACAAACACAGTCACAACAAAAAGGATGCAAAGAAAATATTGTGTCGAGGTCAAAAGAGACTGGGAATGTGCGGGTCAAAGAGGAAAAATGTTGGGTCAAATGAGACTAGTGGGTCAAATAAAAAGGCTTGTGGGTCTAGTGGAACTGGTGGGTCAAAGAATGGTAGCTCAAGTGGGTCAAAGGTATTATCTTACTTTTATTTCAACTGCATACATTGTTTCATACTTTTGGTTTTAACCATTTTTTGTATTTAGGCCAAGCATCTTTGGTGGGTCAAGTGGGACAAATAGGAAGGTGTTGAAAAGAGGATGCACATCAGCTTATGCAAGATGGTTTGGTGACCAACATGATCAACAACAAGCTGAAACAGATGCTCAACCTGAAGATGCAGTTGAAGACCCACAAGTTGACCATGAAGATGCAAATGAAAACCCTCAAGCTCACAATGAAGAAACTGAAGTTCAAACAGAAATTGAAATGACTGCTACTCAAGTTGAACACATGCAAGCTGAAATAGATCAGACTAAAGAACAAGTTCAGGAACAAGTACAAGAACAACCTCAGTGACAACATTTGCAAAAAGGATGACTAAAGCTGAAAGTAAGAAGGCCCAGTGAAAGAATCCGAAATTGAAGTTGGCAAAACAGGTTGGATGGCGGCGGACTAAAGAGTGCTGACGGACATAGATGATGCTTGAACAACAAGGAACTCCATGTGCCCTTTTTGTATATCTTTTGTGGGCAACTAATGTAAACTATGATAACTTAATTTGGGTATGTAATATGTCTAGATAACTAATGTGAATAGGTCATGACCATCAACCAATAGCCCATTTTGTAAATCCTTTTAGGGCACTAACTGATGGTCATTTTGGTATGTAATATGGGTAGAACAGATAGCTGCCACTATTGTTACAAGTTTATGTAATGACCATCTCAGCACAAGCCCATTTTGTACATCCTTTGAGGGCAGTAAAAAGATGGTCATTGTTAAACTACTAAGTTTAATGAAATCTGCAGTTTGTAACTATGTTTTGTTATTAGTTTCCAATAATGAAATATGCAATGTTTTTACCATGGTTTATAGGCATTACTGCTTGCATAAATGCACTTGTCATCCTTTATGCAAACATATATATGAAGAAAGTCAATGAGACATAGGCATCCTATTTGCAGTGTTTCTTTATGCAACCTATATACACATTGATAAGGCAAGTGAATCGGACATAGGCTATGTGTCAAGTTGACATCTGTTATTTATGCGATCGGGCTTGCTTTTATGCGATCAATGAACTTAGACTATTTGCAGTCAATGAGACATAGGCTATTTGCAGTCATTGTAAATTTAATGACAATCCCAACCCAACTGCTTTCAACATAATTTGCCCTTATAAAATCCAATGAACCAATACCATATACCACACATCTTCTACTCATATCTGTCTATCTAAACAAAATTCCTATTAACATGAGTTCTGGCAAGAGGATAATGTCAAGCCAACCACCGTGTCTCTAACAACTTGATAATAACCATTTCCATAAATACTAACCATAAACGGGAATTCTAACAACTTTAATGCACATTTCCTTTATGCATTTACTAACATTTTTTATTTGGAGATAATAACCATTTCAAGCACCACAAAGGAGAGTACAGAACAAGGTGGTTCTGAAGGATCCTCATGGGGAGGTTACTTTCCACCATTGCAGCACATTGAAGAGCCACTTCCTGTTGAATGGAAAGTTGGTTCCAGCTCAAGGCAAGATGAAGAAAATATTGATGAGGAGGTGCCCTAAGCCGGCAGCTTGCCAAGCTTGCTTTTGATGCAAGGCCAAAGTCTTTGGGTTTGCCAAACAAGGCAACATGTCTTTGAGATGGGCATCAAAGACCGGGTTGCCAAGCTTGTCAACAAAGAAGGCTGAGGGAAGGGGAAGGGAAGAGGACAAGGTTGCAAAGAAGGTTACTTGGTATGGGTTTAGTATGCCCTATAATAATCATATGTAATGCACTTCTGTTTAATCCTATGACTATGGTTGCAGTCCTATGTAATATGACTATCCTAACTGTTTGCATACCATACTAACACTTAACAATTCAACACATGTACAAAACTAAAACATTGACATTCATTTTCCAAAGTTAAGTTTTAACAATTCAAAATACTACATTAACTACTCAAGAAGAACTAAATCAGTTGGATAGTTTCATACCAAACCAAACACAAATGAAACATAACACTCCTAACATCATCATAAACAACCTATCATACAATTCAAGTTTTGACTTTCCACCCTTCACCTCCTCTTCCAATCTTGTCTTTGTAGCCTTCAACTCCTCTTCCAACCTTGCCTTATCCAAAGCTAGAGCTTCAATCATTGGTGCACTTTCAACACCTCTTTGCCTTTGAAAGAACCCATATACCAAGTCCTTGTAGTATTCACTAGGAAGGTCTACATCCAGAAATTCATAGACGCGACATTGAGCACATTTTACAAACCTCTTTCCAGGATTAGTCCTTGTGGTTGATGTTTGGACTCTCAGTTGTCGTTCACACTACGAAATGTTCAATCTTACCTCCAACTACACGTGATTGTCTTTGAAGATGAACTAGTCATAATTAGGGTTCTTGATTTTCAAACGAATTGGGGACAAATTTTGCAACAATGGTTTAGGGTTTTGATTGGGTGGGGGGGGAGTTATTATTGTTTGTAAAATTCTCAAAAAATCCCCCCTAAGGATACACCTTTTGTTCAAAACACACCCAAAATACATAAACTGAGGTTATAACGCTTTAATTTTGATTAAGGAGGTTAATTATGGGTTTAGTGTGACTGAGTGTCACAAAAGGAAATTTAGGCAAGTTCAGTGCTACAATAGGAAAAAAAAAAGTTCAATGCCCAGAAAAGGAAAACATGGCAAGTTTGATGCCTAAATTTATCATTTTCCCTTTCAAAAATCACATTACATTCCACTTCTCACAACACACTTTCCACCTAATTAAAAAGCTCGATAAGCCTTTTACATAGCCACGAACTATAAAAAGACTTGATTATCTAACCTGCACTAATTCTCGTTGGTTGTTTACAGCACTTGTAACCATGGGAGCGGTATTCTTCGTGTACATTCCTGTAAAAACTGATGTCAGCAGATTCTTGTTGTGTGGATTGACATACTTCTATTTCTGAAATGGCTTGATCCAAGCAACATTTATTTCTGCAGCACCCGTCTTGAATAAAAAAATGCAGTTGGTTTCAAGTTATTGTTTCTAGCGGGGGTTTCTTTTGATCTGTTGCTGCTAGACTTGTTTGTTTTGGCATCAAAAGAACATTACCTAATAAGCATCAAAACAATAATTGTTATTCTGTGGAATTTATAGTTCATCCAGTTGCAAGGAGTCAATAAGACGCTATAACACGTAATCCGGACACAGAAAAGTCAAAAACAAATAAGGTGTATGTGATAATTAATATCTCAAAGCTGATATAAAAGTGGACATATTCATAGTGATTCAACTCTCACTTTGAGTATGTTTTATAAAGGGGTCTATTTTAAGCAACAATATATGCGAGCGGGTAGACAGGTTGGGTGATGGATCAACACAGGCCATCTTGACCCAAAACACTTTCTTATAAAACTACGCCGATTCTAAAATATTCATCCGAAACCGAATTTTATACATAGCTAATCATTATCAATGTAAGAATAGTCAAAGAACTGATAGAAATAAAATGGCCATACCTCTTTGTGAGACTGTGCAGCTTTGAGAAATCGCTTGATAAAAACATACGCAGTTGGGTACGAGAGATTGAATTGAAGTGTATTGTATTCACCATTTCCTTTTCCTGTAAACATCAAGAGAAAACAAAATTATAATATAAATTAAGAGAAGCAGAAAATCTATCAATCTTGTTTTTTTTACTTATACCATCATCAGAACTTCATCTCTAGTGTAATCTTTGCAATATAGGCTGACGTTCGAGGAACCGGTCGATAAGATTGACAGTGAGATATAACGTCTCTTCCATCAGCTCGAACTTATTATGAGCCTGTTTGATTCCATTAAGTTATGACATCAGCAATCACTCTCATACTACCTATGGTATAAAAAAGTTACAAGCATATGATTTTACCTCCACCAACCAGTCTATGAGGATGGCTCTCATCCTTTTCCGTAATATCAGTTTGTATTGACACGTAGCCAGGCGACACAAAACTTAAGATCTGCAATGTCATACAAATTTTTTGCTCAGTTAGATCAGTGAAATGGGAATATAAACAGTTTCTAGACAGTTCAAAGTAAGGTTCGAAGACACCAATATGGTATCTTCATTAAAATTGAGCTTTTTATTAGCTTTTCAAATGTTAATAAAAAGCTCAAGAAAGTTGTTGACGTTATATTTTCTGTATGAACAACTATGATCTTCCGCCTATTGTCAACTTCTGTCTTTAGAATGCAAGAACCTTGGTGAAACATGTCTGGAAAGTCATTATAGTTGATACCGAATTAGGATGCCCAAGACACTTTTTTTTATCACGATTTAACTCTTTAACATTCAATTAGCTTGTCAAAATGGATGCAATAATTTATTTAATACGGTTAAATAGGATGTTGGAATTTGATGCATTAAGAACACACCTTGGCAACTCTTGACATGTTCCGACCAGTTTCCTTGCAAGCAAGTTTTTAGCATAATTACCCCTTTTGACCCGTTAGAAACAGAGCATAACCCAAATCAAACTCTTCCCAAGTAAATGTGTCAAAACTGCCACAGAAAAATAGAGCTCACTTACAGTTTCTTCTGCATCATAAAAGGTTTGTAGCAATTATTCCAGTTGGCCCTCTCTTTAAGCCATCCTCATACTGCCCTGTGCCTGATGCAATCGGATTTCCCAAGCCAGCACTTTCTACAAAGTTAAGCCAACATTATCTTTTTAGGTACCACAAGAACATATAGATAGCCTTCTTAAATAATGTGTACAATATAAATACAAGTTTTCAAACATTGCAAAGAAATCATTAAAGTTATAACAATTTCTATATATAGCAGGCAAAACAGAAGCTTTTACTAGTTCTACCTTTCAATGTTATCTTTCTCAGGTTTCCTGAAGAAAGTAAAGTGCAGTTCTCGTTGTCCTAAACTTGGATGAGGTGCAGCTGATGAGGAAGCCTTTGATAGCAACTCTGAAGTATTGGCAATTAGCAATATAACTCCACTTAACTTTCAAGTTTAACACTGATCAACTTAAACCTCTACAAACATGGCATTTGATTTGCACTCAATTTAAAAACATTTTTTAAACTACAATTCAAAACTAACGTCAAACGACTTCCTGAATCCATATGAGCACACTGTGATATGACTCTTGTTAATCAGACAGCTAACATTGCTTTCCACAAATCATCTTCGAGGGGTGGTAGACCAGTCAGCATTGCCAATTATCAATGTTCTACAAGCACATTTTGACAAGTAGCGCCACAATGTTCTCATGTATTTCACATAAACGAAAACTTGTTTACTATCCAATGCATGAACATTCAAGTAGCTATATTACATTTCTTGGACTATAATCCAAAACTGAAATCAGAAAATATGCTTAACCTACATGAGCACATGACGCTCTCCTAATCAGAAGTTGAGTCAGTCTAAAACATAGCCTCACCATTGTCATCCACATAGTGTTTGGTCCTAGGGCCATCGACATTACAAGTTATCAACATTTTACGACTATACTATGACACAACTTCTGAGTTCTAACTAATTATTGAACACGAAAATGCCCATCAACGACGTGTTGTCCAGAATATTCTAAACTACATAACCTCGATAAGAAAGGCTGTTAAACAAGATCCTAGAATCATCTAATCTATACTATTGGTAAATCACTCCAACTAACTTTAAAGTTTCACATCAATCAGCTTCAACCTCAACCTCTACAAGTCTCATTGACGTGGCATCTGTTTTGCACTCAAATTCAAAATACTTGAAACTGAAATTAAATAATTTCCTTAATCCACATGAGCACACCATGACAAGTCACATACACTCTCCTTATCAGCAAGCACAATTTGAAAAGTATTGTCACAACGACAAATTTCACATTAATGAAAAGTTGCTTGCTACGAACTATCAATCAAGTAAGCTATATATCGCTCAGAAAATATGCTTAACCTACATGAGCACATGACGCTCTCCTAATCAGAAGTTGAGTCAGTCTAAAACATAGCCTCACCATTGTCATCCACATAGTGTTTGGTCCTAGGGCCATCGACATTACAAGTTATCAACATTTTACGACTATACTATGACACAACTTCTGAGTTCTAACTAATTATTGAACACGAAAATGCCCATCAACGACGTGTTGTCCAGAATATTCTAAACTACATAACCTCGATAAGAAAGGCTGTTAAACAAGATCCTAGAATCATCTAATCTATACTATTGGTAAATCACTCCAACTAACTTTAAAGTTTCACATCAATCAGCTTCAACCTCAACCTCTACAAGTCTCATTGACGTGGCATCTGTTTTGCACTCAAATTCAAAATACTTGAAACTGAAATTAAATAATTTCCTTAATCCACATGAGCACACCATGACAAGTCACATACACTCTCCTTATCAGCAAGCACAATTTGAAAAGTATTGTCACAACGACAAATTTCACATTAATGAAAAGTTGCTTGCTACGAACTATCAATCAAGTAAGCTATATATCGCTCAGAAAATATGCTTAACCTACATGAGCACATGACGCTCTCCTAATCAGAAGTTGAGTCAGTCTAAAACATAGCCTCACCATTGTCATCCACATAGTGTTTGTATCGACATTACAAGTTATCAACATTTTACGACTATACTATGACACAACTTCTGAGTTCTAACTAATTATTGAACACGAAAATGCCCATCAACGACGTGTTGTCCAGAATATTCTAAACTACATAACCTCGATAAGAAAGGCTGTTAAACAAGATCCTAGAATCATCTAATCTATACTATTGGTAAATCACTCCAACTAACTTTAAAGTTTCACATCAATCAGCTTCAACCTCAACCTCTACAAGTCTCATTGACGTGGCATCTGTTTTGCACTCAAATTCAAAATACTTGAAACTGAAATTAAATAATTTCCTTAATCCACATGAGCACACCATGACAAGTCACATACACTCTCCTTATCAGCAAGCACAATTTGAAAAGTATTGTCACAACGACAAATTTCACATTAATGAAAAGTTGCTTGCTACGAACTATCAATCAAGTAAGCTATATATCGCTCAAATTACATATACAGATAGCAATGACAAAAGCATTCAGCACAATGTTTTCATCACTTAAATTATCGTTAAAAGTAAAATATATCAGTCACTATTAGGTTTTGAAGCTAATATAGCAAGCTTATGAGTATTTGGTTTTCAGCTTAAGCTTACTTTTTTGTGGCTTATTTTAGAAAGGACATCAGCTTATATAAGCTTATTAATGAGATAATAAGTTTCAAAACAAGGCACAAAAAGTCATAAGCCAGCCGAAACCAAAAAAGTCATAATAAAAGCTTAAACTAACACCCCCTAAGCAAGACTATTTGTCAAATGGCACTAAATTAATACTAGATTATAACAAATAATCAGTCAAAAATAATCAATAAGACAACAGAAATAGAAACATAAATAATTTAAATAAATTTATAATCCTAAACGGCGTCTTCTTCTTAACATCAGCAACTGCTTCTTACCCTTGATAACAACAACATCATCGGAAGCAAAATCTTTCACAATCGGCGCCTTCTTCTTAACATCAGCAACTGCTTCCCGAATCGTCTTAACAACTGCGCTTTTTGAAAACTTTTTCTTGCCATCGGGATCTCCAACCCTCATTTCTCCACGGCAACTTCCATAACAGCCTTAACATCAACAACCTCCTTTCTCTTCACGATGTTAAGAGTTTCTGCAACGACTTCGTTGCGCGACTTTCGCAACGAAGTCGTTGCAGAAGTTCTTAACATAATGAAGAGTAAGGAGGAAGCTATGGACGTGAGGGCCGTTATGAATGTCGCGGTTGAGAAGATGAGAGCTACAGATCCAACGGCAAGAAGAAGGTTTCTAAGAGCCTTGTTGAAAAGACGGTCAGAGAAGCCGTCGCTGAAGTGAAAAAGCAAGCGCCGATTGTGAAAGAGTTTGATTCAGATGACGGTGTTGCTATTAAGGTAAGAAGCTGAGCAAGGAGCTGGGGAGGATTTAGTATGTTTCTGTGTGTGTATGATTGTGAAGGTTCTGTTCTGTTCTGTTACGAATGAATGATGAAGAATATATACTGGTTTTGTGTTTGTTTGAGTGTGTTTTGGTTCGTTGGATTAAAATGTTGTGGAGCGTTGGATGGTGGTCCGTGTGACTGTCAAAGGAGTGTTCCTATTGGTTGATTGGTGAAGGTTTGGATCGGTGATTTCAACATTCGCTTTGGTGGCATGTTACGTATTATTTGGGCTTCAACTTTTATGGTTATTGGACTTTTAAAAATCAATAATATATTCTAGCCAATATATACTATGATTTGGTGACCCACTATGATCTAAACCTAAAGATATGTTTGGTGCAATGGGCTGAGGCTGAGGCGAGGGCTTTTATTATAAGTCGAAGTTGAAATTTGTATTTTTATAGATTTGTTTGACAAATGGGCAGTAAATTGGGACTTATTACTGCAAAATTACTAAAAATTATATAATTAAATTAGTTTTATGGTATATGTTAGATATTTTTTAGGGTAAATATGTAATTTATGGTTCATAAGCCTCGGGCTAAAGTTTTTAGCCCCTTTTATGGGGCTAAAGTTTTAAGCCCCTTTTAGGGGTTTATGATTTCATAAGCCCGCATGACAAACGAGACTTATTTTATAAGCTGGCTTATTTTAAAAGCCCAAGCCCCATAAACCCCTCCCCAAACACACCCTAACAATGGATTAACCCTTTTAAGATCGAGTACGTGACTTCCGTGTTATGTGACATGCAAATATTGTTTAAACAACATGATCAAGTAAGGTTTTCATCTATTAATTTTAGAATTTGGATTGTTCAAGCAGTTTAAAGTTTAAACATTTTTCTTGTATGACATTGTCTTTTTAAGCTTACTCATGTAACTCATCATCAAATGTAAATATGGTGAGTTTCATGTAGTATGATATCTTACTATTATATAAAAATGATGCATATCTTAAAATTTTGCCAAGTAAGCATGTAATAGTAGCAAACTATTTCACCATCCAAACTTTTAAATTATAACACATTATAGAATATTTATTAGGATATAAAAAGGATGCATATCTTAAAATTTTGCCAAGTAAGCATGTAATAGTAGCAAACTATTTCACCATCCAAACTTTTAAATTATAACACATTATAGAATATTAGGGACTATTCAATCTTTGACAAAATCTACAATTATAAATGTCATTTTCTCACTTATAAGCTATGAATTTTCACTTTCACTTTTACACCTAATCCTTACCTTGCTCTCTTTTATATGTATATATCTAACGTAAAATGGTTTTAACAACTCCCATTAGAATAAATAGCTACTTTATTTACGGTAGGAATTAATATGTGAATATATTGAGTGATCAACACTCAAGTGTTTAGAGTTAATGATTTTGTCTAGATAGAGAACCGAGCAGATAACATACTATAAACATGAATTTGGAAAAAAAGGATATGATATAGATATTATCTTGAAGAGAAATGTGTTGTAATAATGAATATAAATTCAGGCTGCGAGTGATGATATACTGCTACTAGAAGAATACAAATTATCTTCAATGAGTTGTGTTGTAATTGATTTTGTATGTTTATTTATTATATTTTCTTTTAAAACTCATTGATCTCATATTTTTTTTAAATTCTACGAGGATTGAACTTACAACTACACAAACTTAAACTATCAAATGCCCTTTTTTTACAGAAAATTCTGATATGGAATCGTAGTCTAAATAGAATCATGATCTAAAGATACACATTAACCATAGTCTACAAAATAGAGGCCCCTCAATTCATTAGAATTTATAATTTATTTAATACGGTCAAATAGATAGTCAGAAAAAGAAAATAACAGTGGTCACTTTAAAATTATTTACACCTAGCATAAATTGACCTAGGGACACAAGCCATAGTGTCGTAATTTTTTTCATACTCTTGGGTCGTGCTTAGCACGGCCATAAAGCTTTACTAGTTTGGATATAAAATCATCGCTCCACTTGATATCATTATTTCTATATACAATAAAAAAAATCATTTCTACAGTTGAAGTTCATACATGTATATGGATACCCATATATTGTACAATGGGCCCGTTTGTTATGGGTGTATGGGAATGGTGGTATGGGTGTGAGAATGATAAAATGTGTTTGCTTTATGATATGGGTATTAGAAAACCTTTCAAATAATGGTATCTAGATATGTGGCTATTTTTTGTGGTTTGAGAATACCCATGTTTTTTCTATCACAAAATAAAAGAAAAAAAAATTATGGTCCACCACTATCTCTCAATTATATTTTTGATTATTTTTTTATTTAAAGATATTTCATTTCAAATCTATCCTCAAACCATATCGATAGTGATTCTTTTAAGCAAACCAAACAGGCCCTTAATCATTGCCGACTTGACGCAATGAAGCACGGGTACCATGATAGTACATAACTTAAAATTAGCATAAGGAAGCACATACCATGATAGTACATAACTTATAACCAGCATAAGGAAGCACATATTCTAGAATTGAGCATAAATACTCTATGGAATTTTATTGTTATTCAGGAGTTCATTTTCACATATAACTAGTATACCGAATTGGATTTTAGAAATCTTGTTAAAAAGTTAAAGAGTCAATACAAATCTTTAGTATTTTGTCATTTTACATTTAAATGATTTTAACATATAAGATGCCATAACACAACAAAGCAACATATAGAGTTGACGTGCTAACATAAGCATGGACCAAAATCTATCAAACTGAATATTAGCGACCATTAAATAGAATTATGGACCAAAGTGATAGTTGGGATGGAGCATCTCTAATACGTTTTTTACTAGAGTTTTAAGTATAAATATACTCGCTTTATAAACCTCGTAAGTGTTATCTATCTTGTGCCCTTTCATAAACAAGTCGAGTAATGTTAACTTCTGTCAATATTTTCTTAATAATCGGTAATCATGCCGAGTCAAGTTATTTTGAGCTTCACAATGTTTCGCTCAAGACTCAAGTAGACTCAATTGCACCTTCTAGTAATAAAACTGAAAGCAAGAAAGTATCTTAGAGATACATTATTTTGCAATTCAATGTTTGATTGATAAATGGTGAATTACATAACATAATTGAAGAGAATGGTCGGAAACGGTCACATGATATCCCGATTAGAGCACATGCATTTGAGACAAAGATATACTTTTTTCGTAAGTAAGATGAACAAAGACACCTCATTCGTTTATCGGTTTACATAACAGAGTTGTATTTAATGTGGGGTTGCATCCTGAAATATGTCATTGCTAAATTATAGATACGAGGCATTGTAAGCCCGTTGCTAAATGTATTGGTATGGACCGAATGTATAATATTTTTTATGTAATATTGTGTGGAAGTAGTTAAATATAAGATATTGAAATTTATGGTATCCTAAGTTTTGTTATCGTAGGGCGGAGGTAAACTCTCGACAAAGTCGCTTCTTCATCTCTATTGTAGATGAGTACATAATAATGTTGACTATTTTTTTTATCGTGGCCTAAATTGTAAAATGACTACAATTTTTTTTACCCTCGCATTAATTTAAGTTACTATTATTTTAGATAGACAATTAACGTTATAAGAGTATATGTGAAGAGGTTTATGTTAATATGTTACATTTAAAAAAAGACTTTTCATATGTAACACTTTAATATTAGTAGGTTACATAAATAATGTTTAGCCTATTTATTTGGTGCCTGTTTCATAATGAGTTATAGTACCAATTGGTTTGTTGTATAGTTTATTTTCAATGGCAAATTTTGAGTTGATATGTAATTTATCAAATATTGCAGGTTCTTCAAAATTGCGTAATTGCATGCGCTTGTGGTTTGTGCAACAGGCATGTGAAGATGATGCATTATCCAAAATGCTATTCGGTTGTTGCCAACATTTGAGGAGGGTAATAGCTAAGAACCATACAATGATGGCAAACATGGAAGCTTATGGTGCTAATGGAGTTGTTTTGGAGTCACTTGAAGCTTTAAGAAAAACCCAAGACAGACATCGGTTATTGCTTGCAGAGCTAAACTATTTGCTAGATGAAGCGAAAGTGGGTGCCCGTGAGGAAGAAGCTAATGCCATTAAGATGAATGAGTTTAAGTAGTTGTTTGGGTTTAGGTACTTTGGTTGGTTTTAATAATTCGAATGTTTTGTTTGTTTTTTGAACGATGCTATGTCAAATTAATATATATTTATTTCATGGCAAATGATATAGTTGGTGTATTTAAATTAGATTAATTTTATTTTAAGTTTCATTTAACATATAGTTGAAATGTTAGTATATAAATATAAAGATAATATATAAGTTATTAACATTATTATTATTATTATTATTTAAATTAGGATGTTAATGCCAAAGCATTGTATATATAAGGACTGTTTTATATCTACTTAAAAGATGAAGGGTTTGAATTGCAAAAAGAGATAACTTCCTAAATAATCGCATATCGATTTTTGCATGAAGAATATGAAAGAGCTACAGTAACACCGAAATTAAATTTCTCAATGACTTTTGTGTATTTTTTGTAATTATCTGTGCAATTTATGAGTTAGTACATTGTAATTATGTATACTTACAAAACCATAAACACAACCATCATAACTTAACCGGTTAACCCTAGACCATCATAACATAACCCTAATCGGAAAATGTCTTCCACACCTAACATTGACGAAATGAAAGTCGTATGTAATCAGGAAACTAAGTGATGCTTTCAGGCTTTTGATTATGCAAGACATTGCAGAGGAGAAGAAGTTGATTGAGAAGCTGGGAGAAGAGAGCACCATTCTCCGAGAGACTATTGCCAAAAAGAAGAAACAATCGATGAGGCTAGAAGATTGTTTCCTTCTTTCAATGCATTGAACAGTGAGTTTGCCCTTCGTGAGATCCAATGAAGGGCGAGAAGGAAGAATGACTTGCTTGCTCAGTTGTTGGTGCTATGTCGTCGGAGTTTGGCAGAGAAGGAGGATTTTCTGGATGACTTGGATGAGGTGATGATTCAAGATGAAGCGTAGGAAGATGTGGGGGTGGGTTTTTGTGTTTTGATGTAAATTTGTTGGTTGTATGTATGGTTTTATTAACTGCTACTCTTTTATCTTAACTATTAAATATATATATTTATGAATGGAGTAAACTGATGAATCATCAGTTCATGGTTTTAGATTTGATGGTCTAGTAATTACTTGAAGAAGGCAAGTTTTTTTATTTAGTTTTTTACTTTTATTATAAAATGGTCAAGTAGTGTGTGTGTTGACTTTAAGTGTTTCACACATATATCTCACTTTTACTCGGTTCAAACACACAGTTACATTCAAACTTCCGACCTAGGGTTTTCAATCAATCGAAAAATCAATCAAAATAAATGTTACGCAATAAAATATTATTGAGGGCTATTATTAAGTGCTTGATTATCTACTCATTGAGCCTAATATCCCAGGTATTCTATTTGAATATGATAGCCTGAAAGGGTGAATGTTTAAACGTTATAATTTATTGCAAGGTTGTTACTTTAGGCCGTTTGTTGATTTATAATTGATATTGTGTTATGTTAGTTTCGATTCAATCCTGAAAAGCAAGTATATGTTTAAATGATAATTTGATCAGAGTTTATTAAATTTGCATTATAAAGCTCGATTTTTTTTTGTTGTTTTATGTTGAGATTGGTAATCATTGATCGGGTTTGAATAAGTGTAAGATCAATTTTGATTTTTAGTGATAATCCGTTAGGGGTTTGAGTTTTTCGGGTTAAATGATTTTACATCTTAAAGTTTAGAAGCATTATAGATGTTTTGGCATTGTTTAATTTATATTTTCGATAAGCAACTGAAAATAAGCACTTAATGAAATAGTGTTTGGATATGCTTATGTTGTAAAAGATGCTATGTGGATGAAAAATGTGACAGGATAGCTAGTCTTTGTGTATTTTAAGATTTTTACGGGTCTAAAAGCCATTCAATTTTATCTCAAATAAGCACCTTGAAACATGAAAAAAAGCTTAGTTTGTTCCAAGATATGTATCGGGGACACGACTATATAATCGCAAACACGACAAACATTAACTCACACCATACCTTTACCTAGTTTGTCATATGTAGCATAGTCTATCAACAAAGAACCTTTATTGCTGCAAGATCCTTTGGAGGAGTTCAAGTTTGTTTCTAAGTGTGTTATTGTTTTGTTTATGATTAAACCGAATGAAAGGGAAGTTAGAAAGTTATGTTTTGAGCTTCCTTTTAATTTTTGGATATATATAGAAGCTAAGTTTCGATAAAGACTAATGACGTATCAGGTAGGCGAAGGTTTTTGTCTTGTTTCGTTTTTTTTTTTGTAAAACAGAAGTTTGTCTTCTTATAGATTTATGAGGTTATGAGTTCAAGAACATGAGATATTTGTAGATCTTTAAATATATTAAAGTGTGTTGAACAAAACTGAAATATTAATTTGTTTTCATTTTGTTTTGAATATTGTTCTTGGTTTAGATATAGATAATAGGGGACTGAATAACGGTGAGACGTGACACATTGGATTTAGTTGAAGTCATGAGAATATTCGTTTTTTTGGTCAGGATTCAGGGTATTAGTCACTTGCATACTTTGTTGGATGATTTACGCCTCATTAAATGATCTAATACATGCAGTGGGTAGGTGAATATCGATGTGGCTTGAGGTGATGCAAATAATGGGGGAGTCGAGGATATTGTGATGATATGAGATTTGGTGTTATAACGATGTTGCAAGCTTGATGGGTGTGTTGGTTTCAGATATGCAAATAATGAGACAATTCGTCAATGAGACAGCCGGTGCAAAATGCCTGCGACTGATCGCTAACAGTCAATAAGGTATGCAGTTTATTAGTTTTGACTTTTGATATTTTATGTTGACTTAACTGGTATTATAATAACAACAGTTGGGGTATGCATTATTAAACTCGACCAAAAAAAAAAGGACGCAAATTGCAGGTTAAGCATTATTCATTTAAAAAACGTAGAGAATAACATACCAAACCTCAAGAAAGAAATCTATGAAAATAACTTGTTAAAAATACTACTTGAACACTTGAGTTTAGGTATCAATAATCTTTCGATTGTTATTGCTCGTATAGTTTCGCCATAAGAGAACTATATATGCTCACAGATTGAATGATTGTTAGGATATATAACTTGCAACGGTTCCACATCCAGAACTATTGGCGGTGATAACGACAAATCCAAATTGATATGTTTTTTTCCTGTATGTAGCTTTGAAAAAACGTCGTCTTAATTTTTTTCGTGTTATTCGTAATTGCTAAGGCTGGATCTTCCTTTATCCGTCTTTTTTCTTCCTGCAGTTTTGTAATTATGTCTTGCATACTTTCATTAGTATTTGAATCACCTTCCTTGCCCTATGAAAACCAAGTTGGATATCACAATATAGAAAACATATTAATGCGTACTATAAAAAGCATAGTTAAATGTTAACGGTTGTGACTTAAAATATGTATATATTAACGAATAGGCAAAACCATTTTTTTAAGATTGAAATAATTATTTTATCTGGAAACATTTAAGATTGCATATGCAAATCAGGTTTGTGGTGTGAAAAACAGAAACAAAATTTATTGTCAATTATTTGCTAACCTGAAAATAGTTAATTAACTTTTCTAAACTGAGAAGTTTTCGATATGGCCAAGATTTAATTCCAACCGATCGAAACTGCACTTTAAAAAGGGACGAACTAACATGAAAGCATTTTGCAGCTCGGTGTAAGGGCATATGAAAGTAGTGTGAGACGACATCTATAACAACCCGTAAAATTTCGGATTATTATAATAATATTTATTACGTTAGAAAATTCAAATCGGTTATTTTTCTGACAGTTATCTATATTTAAATGTAAAAACAAGAGGTCACCTCGTTTCCTTAAGAACCTGACACCACACACATGATACTTGTCCACTAAGTATCTGTAAAATAAATGTGGAATTTATTATTGTCCAAGTTAAAATTTAAGCATACATAAGCTTAATCCATTGTTTCGAGAAGTTATCACACTTTATTAAAAACACGAAGCCGCGCATACGAACCGACCAATAGAAAGTATGGTATTAGTCTAATAAACACATTTTTGAATCAATATTGATGTTTTTATATTTCTTTTATAAAACACACTCGAAAACATATTTTACACGTTAACCGTTTCCAACGTGTAACTGAAATATTCCAATTCACGTTTTAAAACGTAAATAAAATACCGAAACTTCGAGGAAGTTCATGTTTTAACTTCCAACTCTTTTCTACTCTCATTGTGTCGCATTTTATACAACGATACGCAATCTAACTCGTTTTATACGTATTACGTATATACATTTCTCGTTATGGAATTATCTCCATTCAAACAACAAACCGAAATTTTTCAGACTGATGTTAATAATAAGTTATATTCATTATTCTCAAGGCATTGCTTTCGAACTTTCCCAACCCTAATTGAGCTTAAAAACTAGCGGATATCTCGTGAAACGTGAAAACTATGAAATAAATGAGCCTGCGCGACTTTAAACTCTTAAATTAATTTGATTTATTAATTAATTTAAATTCGAGAAAACTATACATATGAATACTCGTTTTATCGAAAAGTTATTTCGGACAATGGCTAACTCCCGTATATTTTAATCGGTCGTTTGCTACGTCAAATGGGACCCGCAAGTGTTAATTATATAAGATTATTAAAAGTTTCAAAACAACCCCTTATTAATTTACGAGCCCGAACTTTCTTTTGTCCACGTTTGGTCCTCCAAGGGGTATAAAAGACCCAAAATTAGGTTCTCTTTTATTAATAACATCACCACCACCGAAAACTTTTCCCGGCCGCCGGCTCCGCCAAAATTCCGGCCAACCATTTTCTTGTTCCAACGCATAGATCAAGACACAAGGGTCATTTCTGGAACGTTTGGGTGTTAAAGGAACTCATTCGAGTTGTTTGGTAGTACCACCGCCGCCACCATCTCCTCCGCCGCTCACCATCACCCTCCTCCTATTCTCCTCCGTTTGGTAAGGCCACGCCCTTAATCTTTCCTAATCATCATTTTATTAAAACCCTAAGCGGTTTTAATTAATAAAACGCTTTTAATACAAAACCTAAACAAAAACGTAATGTTTTTAACTAAAACGTGGTGGATCTTTATTCTTGGCTCGCGACTCACCGTGACTCGCTCCGAGTCAGTTGACTCGTCCGATTTAACTCACGAGTTGAGTTGACTCGGACCCGTTCCATGCTTAATCCGTGTTTTTATTGTGTATTAAAGCTTATGTTCGTGCTTGTTGTTATTGATTTTGAGTCTGAAGCGGACTTGGGTAAATTTTCAGTTTGGGCGATTTGTATGTAGGTCTAACAGGTTGAACCATGACTCATGGGAGTCACGGTCTTGATGTCCCCATGTTGTGCGAGCCATGGTAATTAATTTGGAGGCTCATAGGTTGAGCCGTGACTCAAGGGAGTCACGGCATGGTGATGATTTGGTTTATATTGTTTTATGGTAGTTATCGTTTAGTCATGGGTTTGGACTTGGTTTGTGGTAATTATTCTTGGTCGTGGAAATTGTTAAAGGTGTCGTTGGTATGAAACGTGACTCATGATGAGTCGCGACCGCTAGTTTGGTTAACCAAGGCACTTAGCCGAGGTCGAGGTCTCGTAAGAAATTTTTGAATAAATATTATTGATGTTGGAGTATTAGATTGACTTTGGTAATTTGTTGTGAAAACATTGAGTTAACGACACTCGCGGCGAGTGTTGTTTTGTGTACCACGACACACGAAGTGTCGTGGGGACTTGGTTATATTTGTTGGCCAAAACGAAATAATTTCGGGAAAAATGGCACGGTTTAGACAACCTCAAATTGGGCATATCGTTATGTCGAAAAGTATTGTTTTAATATGCCTTGTACTTTTCGGATATTCTATTTTCATAACGTAACTTATTATCCTTATTTTAGTCAATGACGTTTCGGATACTTATTGGATCACTACTCGGGATTGATATGGGATTTGTTTTTGATTTGGATAATTGGACAAAACAAATACTTAATGGATTAAATATTTTGGACTTGGAAATATTCATTAAAGCCTATGCTTGGATTTGATCATTGGATTTGGACGTTATTGGACGTAAATTATTAAAAATTGGATTTAGATTATTTCGGACAAACGTTTGTAGTTGTATGAGCCTTATTGAACATTTTGGACTTGAGACGGTACAATATATTAGACTCGTAAAGAATTTAATATATTAGACTCGTAACAAACCTAAAATATGCAATAAACACTTATTCAACTATAACGGCTTGTAAAATATAAACTTGTGGAGAAATATTGTTTTGCAACATGAGTTTTAGTAAGTCGAAATGACTTTGGAACGTTCTATAAATGAAGAGGTCATGACGAAATTTTATAAAATTTCTACACTTAAACTTTATTCTCAATAACTCGTTTATTTTAAATTCATCAAATGATGAACAATGTATTGAAATATCGTACAACTCTTGAAGTTTGAATTATTAATCCAAACTTACCTTTATCCATAAAACATGTGTGTTTTATCAAACTATTTGGGAACATGGGGTAAACACCGAAACGTACTAATTGACTTTCTCGATCGATGTTTGTCTTTGTCGCTATATCCTTGACTTCTTTTGTCATTCCTTCTCGACTCGAGTACTCGCCAGTACTTTTCTCGACTGTGTCGATCATCTATTCCTTATTTGGCGTGAGAATAATTGAGTCACTAAACGATTCAACTCTTATACGAAAGTTTCGTATACATTATTCCTCCATCTTCTCCAAGAGCCAAGACGTGCGAATCATCTTCGCAACTACACTTTTCGATCATTATCGACAATCAAAATAATTTATGGAACTTTACATAAAATGTTATAAAACAAATATTTAAAATATTTGTTCTTAACTCCAAGCATTTTAAAGATCCAAATACTTTTGCTTTTGAACTTCAAGCATTTTAAAAACATAAATACTTGTAAACTTACAAACGTTGTTATTGAATACAAGACTTAGACTAAAAACCACACCATACTTATCTAGGTTGCGTGTCGGAGCCGTGCACAGTTATTACTTGATGATAGTTGTGATGTCTTACATTTCTACATACCAAGGTGAGTTTCATAGCCCCTTCTTTAATCTGTTTTATACTTGTTTTGGGGGAAGATACATGCTCATTTTACTTAAATGATTTTAATGGTACATTTCCATGCATACTATGCTTTATGATTGATATGTTTAAAGATACATTATACATTGATGTTTTATGGACAATACCAAAAATGTTTGACTTAGAATATTACGCAGCTTAACCTAAGTCCTTAGATCCTATATTACCCTTTTCATGAACCGTGAATTCCTGCTGGGAAGCGCGAATGTTATAAATAGATCTATTGAGGGTGACTCCTCTGTTCGGTTGACCCCGCTTGGGTCAAGGCGAAGCATATAGCATGTCGGGACCGAGTGTATTGGGATAAACACTCGCCATGGGCTCCGTATTTGTATGACTTCTCTGTGCATACAAGAACTGTCGTAGTTTCGGTTGCATGAACTTAGTGCTAGCGTAATAGATTCAATATATGACATTATATTCGTTGTAATGTACATATACTCTACTTATGGTCCACTAATGAAATCTCTTTTATGAAATCCTTTTATGAATTGAAATCATAAACTTTTTGACATTATGCAAGACGTAATGATCATCAAAAACCAAATTTGAAACAGTGTCTTGAAATCCCTTTTAAATAAACCTATGAACTCACCCAAATAAGTAGTTTGACCCCTTTAGCATGTATCTTCAGGTTTTGAGGTGATAGCTTATCTTTGGAGGCGCAAGGCAAAGGCATGGCATGGTCATAGACGACTCTGATTTATGTATTGGGACCACTCTTTAACATTCAATTAGCTTGTCAAAATGGATGCAATAATTTATTTCATACGGTTAAATAGAATGTTGGAATTTGATGCATTAAGAACACACCTTGGCGACTCCTGACATGTTCTGACCAGTTTCCTTGCAAGCAAGTTTTTAGCATAATTACCCCTTTTGACCCGTTAGAAACTGAGCATAACCCAAATCAAACTCTTCCCAAGTAAATGTGTCAAAACTGCCACCGAAAAATAGAGCTCACTTACAGTTTCTTCTTCTGCATCATAAAAGGTTTGTAGCAATTATTCCAATTGGCCCTCTCTTTAACCACCCACATACATATAAGCCATCCTCAGTCTGAGCATCATCAGAAGAAGATACAACACGGCCTCTGATATTTGGGACCACACCTACCAAAGAAGTTGCAGAAACATTAGAAACTTCTTAAAGACTCGAAAATTTTTGAAGTACATTAAACAGTATATAAACCTAACGTTTGCATGTGAATATATCAGACATACCTTTGGAATGGTCGAATGGTAGACCATAACCAGGTACCTACGCTCTTCAGTACTAAACTGTGAAACAAAGCAAATATTACACTCAAAACAGAGTTTAATAACCACATATACACTGTAAGCCACACAAAAGATCATACAAGTTCAAGAGGCAGGGTCATGTCTTAACATTGCTAGCCTATAGAATAGCTTAAACAGCATTCATTTTATTCTATTTTCGTGTGCAGTTTAGACATCAGGATTGCATTATATTTGAAGTTAAAAGTAAACTTTCTTCTGCCGAAAATGTAATTACCAGTTTACACGAAATTTACCCGCAATTAAGATCCTCATCTTTATCACCGATGCAATCTGATTTCGAGCCGAAAGACTTTCTACAAAGTTAAGCCAAGATTATCTTTTTAGATACCACAAGAACATATAGAGAGCTTCTTAAATAATGTGTACAATATAAATACAAGTTTTCAAACATTGCAAAGAAATCATTGAAGTATTTCTATATATAGCGTGCAAAAAGCGAAGCTTTTACTAGTTCTACCTTTCAATGTTGTCTTTCTCGAGTTTCAAGAAAGTAAAGCGCTAGATTCGTTGTCCTAAACTTGAATGAGGTGCAGCTGATGAGGAAGCCTTTGATAGCAACTCAAAGACCCTCCTACGTATACGATTGTTCTTCATTTCTTCCTTTTCAAAACGTTAGAAGGAAACAATCTCAGTTACAGGTGCAAAAAATTATAAGAGTAAACAGACCATAACTGAAAGTACATAGCAGTTTTAAATAGCCAAATGAAAGCTGAGGTAATGAATTGACCTTATCGGCAGAGGTTTTTAGGAGATCGGCTTCCTTGATGTTAATGTGCAAATCCTTGATAACTGCATTTGAATCCAATGTAAGATAAGAACCAAACTCAGGAGTGATTATGTTGGAATTAGATATCAAGACATTCAAATAAATAATCACCAAAACATCAAAGTAATATTGCGGAAGCGTATAGGATGTATTAACGAATAATTAATTAACATAAAGAATATGCGTACCTTTGTTGATTCTAGCCGAACAAGAATCAAATCCACAAACTAGCAACGGATGAACCCTAATTTGATTTAGTTAGGATTATGTGAATTACCCCTTACCGTTTTGTAATTCAATCCAAGATAATAACAAAAGTATGTTATTACTAAGTTCTTGTACACACGTACTAAACCGAATTAAAATACCGCTAGTTTTTATCAAACCAAATAACTTGATGTTTGGAAAAGAGTGGATCGACACCTATGAAGGGTGTTCGACCGGTTTTAGCAAAACACACACACAAAACAATTTTAGGTTTAGCTAATGAGCACAAGAGATGGAAAAACAAGACCCCTAGCCTTGTATATATACCCAAGCTAACTTGGTGAACAAGTTGTGGATTGTTTCCATGTTTCTTTGGCCGATCGGTATTAGGAGTCCCAAAGGGATTCCGGAACCTTCCCAACTTTTGCAATTTGATCCTTTTCCAAATACCTTTAACGACCGTTAGTCCATTACATTAATTACTTAACGTCCGTTAGTTATTTCGTTTAATAAATAAATAAATATAACGTTTATATTTAATTATTAACTTTAAATTCTCATTCGTAAAGTGTGCAATCCCATAGTCTCGAGTTCGATCCTAACTCACGTCTACTAATTTATATCCATAAAACCAACAGCTCCCACTTGGATATATCTTAATAGAGTGATCACATTCGGTTAGCGTCTAGTAACACTTCGATGCCTCTAGTACAACTCGAGCAAGGCTCCTGGAAAACCTTTTAATGATTTCTCATTATTATTATCCTTTTGTTTCTAATACCACGTTAAATAAAGATATGGAATTAAGTCATTCTTTATATAACTATTCTGTTTCTCGTTTGTAAGTGATTGACCAAGATTACCGAATCATCTAAACATATTTAAGGGAGATTTGGGTGCGGCCGCACAAACATCTTGTCAACCCTACGAGGGGCCCAGCAGGATTAAACTCCAAATAAATTTGAAGGAACAAATTCTATCTTGACTACAAGAATAACCCACAAACTTTGTAACATTTCTGAATACAACCCTTATGACTACCAAGCTACGTATATAAGTTGTTCCACGAAATGCACTACATTCATGACACTTATCTGGTATCTCAAGTCCGAGGATAACTATTCATAATTTACTTATAACAATATCCACAAAGTAAATTATGTAGTTGGGATAGGTCCTATATTCAATTCATTGAATATCATCTGAAATTGGTATGCATTCTCATCAATATACTTTCAAGTATATTCTACCACATCTCTCAGATTTGTCTTAGTTTAATGATACTCCCATATCATTAATCGACAACGGACATTTAGAATAACTTAGTTATTTCACGGATTAAACATGCAAATATAGGACAACAATATTATAAATGAAAATAAACATAATCCAAACTTTATTTCATTGAAAATAATAAATGTTTTACAATATCCTTTATCCAAATACTAATCACAGTTATGCATGAAACTTTTAGCTAAACGAAGTCCAATTCCATTGGCAAGTCCTACAAGCTTGTCTTTAGCTAAAGCCTTAGTGAACGGATCAACTAAGTTATCATCTGTGTGAACTTTCAGTAGATTTATTTCACCTTCCTGGACTTGTTTCCGAACATAGTGATACTTCCGTAGAAAATGTCTGGTGCCCTTCATGACTCAGGTTCATTGGCAAATATGATTGCAGCAGAATTGTCACAATACATATCAATAGGCGATTCAATTGAAGGCATAACACCAAGCCCTGAAATGAATTTTCCTAATCCAAACATGCCTCCATTCAGCTTCCGAAGCAGCTATGTATTCGGCTTCATTGCAGACATCGCAATTGTACTTCTTGCTCTTCCAGTCAACTGCTCCTCCATTTATGACAAAGACATAACCCGTCTGAGACTTCGTATCATCTTTATCACACTGCCGGGACGCATCACAAGTAACATGTAACACCAAGCTCGTCCGATTTCCACCATACACTAAAAACATATCTTTAGTATTTCGAGATACTTGAATATGCTTAACAGCAATCCAGTGAAGATTACCCGGATTCTGTTGATATCGACTGGTCATGTTTTGAGCGAACGCCACATCTGGCCTTGTACATCTCACAGCATACATAATAGATCCTACAACAAGCATAAGAAACTTTCTGCATGCGTGCCACCTCATCAGGTGTTGAAGCACACATATCGCTACATAAGCCATGCTTTACTTCCATCGGCAAATATCCTTTCTTGGAATTTTGCATATTGAATCTCTTCAATATTTTATCAATGTAAGCGCTTTGACTTAAACCAATTAACCGCTTTGACCTATCTCGGTAGATCTTGATTCCCAGAATGTATGCAGCTTCTCCTAAATCTTTCATGGAAAAACACTTCCCAAGATATGCCTTAACATTTTGCAAACTCGGAATGTCTTTTCCCATAATTAATATGTCATCGACATAAAGAATTAGGAAAATTACATCACTCCCACTAACTTTGTGATATACAGATGGCTCATCAAGATTTTGAACAAATCCATACCTTTTGATTTCTTCATCAAATCTTTTATTCCATTGCCTTGATGCTTGCTTCAATCCATAAATGGACCTTTGAAGTTTGCATACACGGTTTGGAAATTGTGGATTCACAAACCCCTCAGGTTGCTTCATATAGATGTCTTCATCTAAGCGACCATTTAAGAAGGCTGTTTTGACATCCATTTGCCATATCTCATAGTCATAGTATGCCGCTATAGCTATGAGAATTCTAATAGCTCTAATGTCCGCTACAAGAGAAAAGGTCTCCTCGTAATCAATGCCATAAGTTTGAGTAAAACCTTGCGCAACTAGACGAGCTTTATAGACGTGTACATTGCCATCCATGTCAGTCTTAATCTTATAGAGCCACTTACTTCCAACCACCGAGGCGTTTGGAGGTAAGTCAACCTCTACCAGACTTCATTTTCTCTCATGGATTGCATTTCCCCATTCATTGCAATTTGCCATTTAGCCTTGTCGACTTGCCATGGCAGCTTTATAACTAGTAGGCTCTCCAAGATCTCCTAACATAGTTCCTCAACCTCTACGTTAAGACATAGACGTTCAGGTGCACGTATATTCCTTACGGATCTACTAACGGGAATCACTTCAACTTCGGTGGAGGACCCGGACTATCAGGTTCTACCGGAAGTACGTTAGTGTTTTCAGAAGGTAATGCATCTTCTTGATCATCTTCCAGATCATAAACTCTCCCAATGAATTCTTGAGATACGAGATCTCTTTCAAGAAAATCTCCATACCTAGCAACAATTACTTTATTTTCAGTTGGATAGTAAAAGTAGTAACCCATAGTTTCCTTAGGGTATCCTACAAAGATACACTTTACAGATATTTGTTGGAGTTTATCTGCTGAGTCACGTTTAACATACGCCTCGCAACCCCGGACCTTTAAATAAGACAGGTTAGGAGCTTTACCATGTCATATTTCATATGGTGTCTTATCAACCTTCTTTGTGGGAACCATATTTAGAATACTAACAGCAGATTCTAAAGCATAATCCCAAAAGGATAAAGGTAGAGTGGTAAGATTAAACATAGATCGTATCATGTCCAACAATGTACGATTTCTTCTCTCAGATACACCATTTTGTTGTGGAGTATATGGAGAAGTGAAATTCTGGACAATTCCATTCTCAGCTAAGTAATCTTTAAACTCTTGGCTTAGATATTCGCCTCCTCTATCGGATCGAAGAGCTTTAATCTTCTTTCCCAATTGCAGTTCTACTTCAGCTTTGAAAACCTTAAATGTTTCAAACACCTCATGTTTATGCTTAAGTAAATAAACATAACCATAACGGCTGAAATCATCAGTAAAGGTTAAGAAGTAGCTAGCACCTCTCTTTGACACATGTCTAAGTGGTCCACACACATCAGTATGAATAAGACCAAGTAGATCAGAAGCCCTCTCCATATTGCTATGAAAAGGTTTCTTAGTCATCTTCCCAGATATGCATGACTCACATTTATCAAATGATTCATCATTGATATTTTGCAAAAGCCCTTCAAGTTGCAGCTTATGCATGCGAGCCTTGCCTATATGAGCAAGTCTACAATGCCAAAGATAAGAAGAATTCACGTCTGACTTTATCTTCTTGTTAATGCTAAACATCGAATTATTATTATTGTTAGATTCATTTCCAATCATATCAATTTCAAACACACCATTCACAGTAATTGCTTTAAAATAAAATACACCATTTAAAGAAACATCAATTCCATTACTTGAAATAGTATGAGTAAAACCATCATCCAACAAACTTGAAAAGGAAACAACACCTCTAATTATAGAAGGTGCGTAATGACAATTGTTTAATAACAGTACTAAGCCCGAAGGCAATACTAAACTAAACGTTCCTACGGCTTCAACAACTGCATGTGCGCCATTTCCCACGTGCAGATATTGCTCCCCATAGGCAAGCTTCCTTTCCACTCTAAACCCCTGCAGTGTATTACAAATGTGAATACCACAGCCCGTATCATATACCCAGGAATTATGATTTAGAGTAAATAATTCAATGACAAATAAATTACCTGAAGTACCGGCGCCCATGGACCCTTCATACTTCATCTTATTTGCCCGCAATTCATCAAGATAGAGAGCACATTTTCTCTTCCAATGCCCAACGTTTTTACAGTGATGGCATGCTTGATCCTTTTTAGGATTTTCCTTCCTAGGAGTAGGGTTCTTCTTGGGTTGAGGTTGATAGGCCATCACCTGTTTGCCTTTGTCAACCTTGCCCTTACCCTTCCCCTTCTTGTTGTTGTTCGACGCTGCGGTTTTGGCTTATTAATCCTTCCACCCTGAATAGCAAGTACCTAGGCGGTAGGAACCTTTTGAGGCAACCCCTTCTCATAGTCAATTAGCAATGCGTAGGTCAGAATCGTCTTCCCACGCAGTGCATATTGAAATTTCTGACAAAACCATTGAAATCCTTGTTAAGGGATCGATTAATCGATTCACGACCATGTCATCATCATAAGTTTTGCCAAGTGCTTTGAGCTGGTCCATGTAACCTTTCATTTCCAGTACATGAGCACTCACGGTTTACCCTCACCTTGCCTACAGCTGTGTAACGCGTCGGTCAAGTCATAAATCTCGACGGCAATTGGTTTCTCAAACATAGTCCGAAGTTCATTGAGCATATTAAATGGGAAATAATGTTCAAACTGCTTTTGAAGAGCAGATTCCATTGTTCCCAACATAAGACAAGCCACATCATTATGACGCTTATACTCAAGTTGCCAAGCATCAATTTGAGCTTGAGTAGCATCAGGACCAGTTGGTTGTTCAGGCAAGGTTCATAAAGATATTTCAACCGTCAGAACTCTACACAATTCTCAAAGAGCGGTACCAATCATTGAAATTCTTAGAGCCAGTCAACTTTTCTCGATCAAAAAAACTTTTGAACGTAGAATTTAGAGCAGTGTTAGTGTTATCGGTGTTTTGAGCCATTTCTACAGAAAAAGTTCAAGTATTAGTATTTTCGATAATACACTTTTCAAGAAAATAAATACACCCAACGGTAATATATACATATAACCATATAATTTTCTCGAAAACTAGGATCCAAATTATCATAGGTTCATCACATCAGTTGATCTGCTAGCAACGAACGCATATAATAAGGTAATCTTTCGAACATTAATTGGCAAACAATTTCCAACTCCTAGATCATTATGGGATTTATATTTTCCAACGCTATTGCAAATATAAACATGTTTTATCCCATCTTATGCCATTGAGTCCAAGATCTCACTTCCTACTCAACTTAAGTGTCTAACTTAAAGAACTGCAAATATGTCCATGCAAGATCTCACTTTACATAGAGATTTACCTCTCCATCACAATCTAGCCAAGTACTCTCATGACTAAATTGCAACTTCAAGTGTTCCTTTTAATTAGATGGCATATTCTTAATTTTAAAAGGGTACTAGTTTTGATTTTATGTGGTCAAATCAAATATGTACAAAGATGTCATGCATTCATCTTGTAGCATAATTTTAATAAAAAACCTTTTATTACCAATTCATAAAGATCAAATTATCAAAGTTTTGATTGAGGTATTTGGTTCACCAATCAAGGAATTTAGTGTCAATTATCATCCATTATACCGTACTTTTGCATAAGTGTAAACACTTAGTGTTTCGGATAATTACCACCGAAGTGGCGCATGGAATTAACACTAATTCGCCCTTAAGGTGAGCTTGCACATTTATATGGCTTACTAAGTAGCTCCACTCGAACTTACAGTGGGGCAGAGGACCAGGTACGCGCTAAAGCACAACCTAAGACATCCATTCAGTGTGACTATGCGCACTTCTTTAAACCCCTTTTATTAGTTCATTCTCATGGGTGAGCCGTTCCGACCATTTGTACCAAAGTCACCAATCAATTAAACTATTGAAAACTTAACTCTTCTAAAACAAATCAAATTTCGCTATTGTTTAGTCCGTATTATTTTTCTATTCAAAATTACCCTTTGCTTAAAACTGTCGCACGTAATAAACAAACAAGTAATACCAATAAAAAATAAACTACTAAAAACAATGCGGACATAATAAACAATTTATACGTGTAAACAAGTAGCCACATGCAACTTATTCGATAAAATCCTATTAATAATCAATATCTAGGTTAAATTAATGTATATATTAATTTAGGGCTTTCACTCCAAATGATAGAAAGTGAGCCACATACATCGACGAATCGATTGCGTAAACCCTTAATTAAAAATATACCAAATTGCACATAATTGATTCATTAATATATGTAATTGGAGTCTTCCCAATTCAAGATTTATCGTAAATAAATATGTCATAACAATTAAACAATTTTATCAAAGCAACTTATCCATGACTAACATGCATGTATAGTCATGGACATCATAACAATTTATACAAGTAAGTCACAAGATCGCATATTAAAATTCCATGACACATAACAAATTATTCATGAATTAATCACGTAATCAATATTAATTCTAGGTTTTAATAAGGTTAGCAAACAATTTTTTAAAACCCTAAAAATTTTATGTATATGTCGATTTAAAAAAAAAATGGTACGCCCCAATTTAAAAAAAATCAACCAAACATAAAAAAAACATAAACCCTAGATTAACATAGCAAACAACATACAAGTATTTGTTTTATTACGCGCTTATGTAATTAATTACTCATTAAAACCAATGACTCGTGATGCCACTGTTGGAATTAGATATTAAGACATTCAAATAAATAATCACCAAAATATCAAAGTAATATTGCGGAGCGATAGGATGTATTAACGAATAATTAATTAACATAAAGAATATGCGTACCTTTGTTGATTCTAGCCGAACAAGAATCAAATCCACAAACTAGCAACGGATGAACCCTAATTTGATTTAGTTAGGATTATGTGAATTACCCCTTACCGTTTTGTAATTCAATCCAAGATAATAACAAAAGTATGTTATTACTAAGTTCTTGTACACACGTACTAAACCGAATTAAAATACCGCTAGTTTTTATCAAACCAAATAACTTGATGTTTGGAAAAGAGTGGATCGACACCAATGAAGGGTGTTCGACCGGTTTTAGCAAAACACACACACACAAAACAATTTTAGGTTTAGCTAATGAGCACAAGAGATGGAAAAACAAGACCCCTAGCCTTGTATATATACCCAAGCTAACTTGGTGAACAAGTTGTGGATTGTTTCCATGTTTCTTTGGCCGATCGGTATTAGGAGTCCCAAAGGGATTCCAGAACCTTCCCAACTTTTGCAATTTGATCCTTTTCCAAATACCTTTAACGACCGTTAGTCCATTACATTAATTACTTAACGTCCGTTAGTTATTTCGTTTAATAAATAAATAAATACAACATTTATATTTAATTATTAACTTTAAATTCTCATACGTAAAGTGTGCAATCCCATAGTCTCGAGTTCGATCCTAACTCACGTCTACTAATTTATATCCATAAAACCAACAGATTCAGCAAACACCTTTATTTTGGGGTGGAGGGAGTACTGTATTACCCATCCTTCTTAACTTTAATTCCTATACATAGCTTATCTACAGCAAAAAAGCACCGACTATGACTTCTTTATTCAACACCAGATAAGAAATTTTGTACGAAAAAACATTTGTTCTCTCATACAGTATTGAGCCAAAAAGCCACTAAACTTTTATTGGTGCTAAATTAAAATGCTTTTTGAGCCAAATCACCAATTCATATTGCAAAAATCACCAGTTCAACTCATGACCTATAACAGCAACATACCGATTCCCGCAGAAGCAGGGTATGGGAACTCATGACCTATAACACTTACCAAGAATTTCTCATAGCTCTTTTGCAGTACAAGCTGCTTGTACAGGTCCACGTCTGCCAACAAGATAAACCTTCCTGAAAGATTACATGAAATACATATCAGGCACCAAAACAAACTACCGAAACTAAATTTGTGTCTAACTAACGATTCATAACCTTATGGAGCTCTCCGTTAGAGCCTCCAAAGCATGGGTGGCAATATCAGTGGTAGCCAACTCTTTAGGTGGTCTTAAAAGAATCCGTGCAACATCAAGAGCCACATTACCCTATAAAAAGATGCAAGATCGGGTCAGTTAATAGTAGGCATTTCCTTTAAGACTGAAGTTGTCTCATCAAACATACAAGAACAACTAATACATATAGGCTTCCTAAGCATTAAGAAATATACACATTGTAACACAACAATTTTGCTATGCATAGGCTAGTACACATGTCTGACGTATCTGGCCCAACACTATGGCCGTGTCTGTGCTCTTTAGGTCTGGTGTAAACTTTTTTTTAGAAAGAAACATGATTTTCTAAGCTAATAGATTAAAGTCGTACACACCTCCAATATCTCTTGTGCTTCTTGTTCTGATTTTCCACTTTCAACCAACTTCCACAAGCATGTATTGGTCAAGCGATTCTCATCACCTGGAAAAAGTATACAAGAAACACCATCATTAAGATCAATCAGGGCAACCCGAGCGGTTAACAAAATGGCCTCGACAAGAAAGGGTGCTACACACGTATATAAATATAACCTCGACAAGAAAGGGTGCTACGCAAGATATTTGAATTCTCTGAAGTATTGGCAATTAGCACTCAATCTTAAAACATGTCGTTTGATTTGCACTCAATCTTAAAACATTTTTTTAACTACAATTCAAAACTAAAGTCAAATGACTTCCTGAATCCATATGAGCACACTGTGATATGACTCTTACTAATCAGACAGCTAACATTGCTTTCCACAAATCATCTTCGAGGGGTGGTAGACCAGTCAGCATTGCCAATTATCAATGTGCTACAAGCACATTTAGACAAGTAGCGCTACAATGTTCTCATGTATTTCACATAAACGAAAACTTGTTTACTATCCAATGCAAGAACATTCATGTAGCTATATTACATTTCTTGGACTATAATCCAAAACTGAAATCAGAAAATATGCTTAACCTACATGAGCACATGACGCTCTCCTAATCAGAAGTTGAATCAGTCTAAAACATAGCCTCAACATTGTCTTCCACATATAGTGTTTGGTCCTAGGGGCCGTCGACATTACAAGTTATCAACATTTTACAACTATACTATGACACAACTTCTAAGTTCTAACTAATTATTGAACACGAAAATGCCCATCAACGACGTGTTGTCCAGAATATTCTAAACTACATAACCTCGATAAGAAAGGCTGTTGAACAAGATCCTAGAATCATCTAATCTATACTATTGGTAATTAGCAACCACTCCAACTAACTTTCAAGTTTCACATCAATCAGCTTCAACCTCAACAAGTCTCATTGACGTGGCATCTGTTTTGCACTCAAATTCAAAATACTTAAATTCAAATAATTTCCTTAATCCACGTGAGCACACCATGACAAGTCACATACACTCCTTATCAGCAAGCACAATTTGAAAAGTATTGTCACAACGACAAATTTCACATTAACGAAAAGTTGCTTGCTACGAACAATCAATCAAGTAGCTATATATCGCTCAAATTACATATACAGATAGCAATGACAAAAGCATTCAACACAATGTTTTCATCACTTAAATTATCGTTAAAAGTAAAATATATCAGTCACTATTAGCTTTTGAAGCTAGTATAGCAAGCTTATGACTTATTTGGTTTTCGGCTTAAGCTTACTTTTTTGTGGCTTATTTTAGAAAGGACATCAGCTTATATAAGCTCATTAATGAGATAATAAGCTTATTATAAGTTTCAAAACAAGGCACAAAAAGTCATAAGCCAGCCGAACCAAAAAAGCCATAATAAAAGCTTAAACAAACACCCCCAATAGAAACACAAATAATAATAATAATAATTCAAACAAATTTATAATCCTAAATCTAACAAGGATTGAAGAAAAAACTTACGGCAGCAAATCGATTGATCCATAGATAAGCCAACTTCCAAATTCAGCTCCAGAAACCCTAACCTCTTCTTCAAATCAAAAAATACAAATAGCAGAAGAAGATTCTATGTATAAAAAAATAAATTCAAAAATAAAAAGGCAATTGCGATTGGGCCGGGCTGTATAAAATTAAACTATCTTCGGCTTCTCAACGGAGCTCTTACAAACCTTCTTCCCAGATCTGCTGCTTTCATTTTCTCAACCGCCACATCCGTGACGGCCTTCACATCCAAGCCTTCCTACTTCCCTTTCATGACCTCTGTAGCGTCCGCAACCACCTGATTCCGCGACTTAACCTTCTTGTCCTGAGAAAATTGATAAATAAATAACACTTTCAAACGATCATCTGTTTATTTATTTTTTTATCAATTTTTTCAAGACAAGAAAGTTAAGTCTCAGAATCAGGTTATTGCGGACGCTATAGAGGTGATGAAAGGGAAGCATGAAGGCTTGGATGTGAAGGCCATCACCGAGGTGGCGGTTGAGAAGATGAAGGCGGCTGATCCAACGAGAAAGAAGAAGATCTGCAAGAGCTTTGTGGAGAAGACGGTGAGGGAAGCGGTAGCTGAAATGAAAAAGAAGCCTCTGGTCAAAGGTTTTGATTCGGATGAAGGATTGTGGAGTCTGTTTTGTTATGAATGAGAATGATGAAGAACATATATAGTGGTGGAGGGGAGTTTTTGTGTTTGATTGAGTGTGTTTTGGTTCGTTGGATTAAAATGTTGTGGACCGTTGGATGGTGATCCGAGTGACTTTCAAAGAAGTGTTTTTATTGGCTTCTAGAATTGAGCATAAATACTCTATGGATTTATATTGTTATCCAGAAGTTCATGTTCATATAACTAGTATATCGAATTGGATTCTAGAAATCTTGTTAAAAAGTTAAAAGAGTCAATACAAATCTTTAGGTTGCGTTTAGTTGAGAATGTTTTGTGGAAAACAAGGAAAACAGATATCGCGTTTAAATTAACGTTTTTCAACAAAATGTTTCGCAAAACAAAAATCTCCTATTTCCTAACTTAACAAGGAAAATTACAAAACAAATTTTAGTTGTTTTCTTTGTTTTCCTTTGTAACGCTCAACCCTCCATCCCTTTCTTCAAATAGAAACATCAATTAAGCGCGTTTTCTATATTTTTAAGTTTTTTGTGGAGATTAATTCTCCTTCCAAATTTTTACAAAACTAAAGATAGAAAATAAGATAATTTGTTCTCCAACTAAACGCACCCTTAGTATTTCACTATTTTGTCATTTTACATTTAAATGATTTTAACATATAAGATGCCATAACACAACAAAACAACATAATACAGTTGACGTGCTAACATAAGCATGGACCAAAATCTATCAAATTGAATATTAGCGACCATTAAATAGAATTATGGACCAAAGTGATACTTGGGATGGAGCAACTCTATTACGTTTTTTACTAGAGTTTTAAGTATAAATATACTCGCTTTATAAACCTCGTGAGTGTTATCTATCTTGTGCCCTTTCATAAACAAGTCGAGTAATGTTAACTTCTGTCAATATTTTCTTAATAATCGGTAATCATACCGAGTCAAGTTGTTTTGAGCTTCACAATGTTTCGCTCAAGACTCAAGTGGACTAAATTGCACCTTCTAGTAATAAAACTGAAAGCAAGAAAGTATCTTAGAGATACATTGTTTTTCAATTCAATGTTTGTTTGATAAATGGTGAATTACATGACGTAATTGAAGAGAATGGTCGGAAACGGTCACATGATATCCCGATTATAGCACATGCATTTGAGTCAAAGATATACGTTTTTCGTAAGTAAGATGAACAAAGAAACCTCATTCGTTTATCGGTTTACATAACAGATTGTGGGTTTTATGATTGGTTTACCAATTTTTTGAAGGAACCAAATTGTGGGTTTTATGATTGGTTTGAAGGAACCAAATTGTGGGTTTTATGATTGGTTTGATCCACCCATGTGTGATAGATCAGTGCAAATTATTCCTGGATTGCTGAGAAACATGAACCAGCTACAAGATGATTCAAGGGAAAATCTATCTAAAGCAAGAAGAATGAAGTTTCTTTTAGGATTAAGTTGGTTCCTGTTTATTGTGTATCTGATGTTTAAGTGAAAACAAGGGATTGTACTCTTTTGTGTCTTTTAGGTTTTAGTAGTAATGATGTAATCTTTTGTTATCAATGAAGTTGGTTCCTTTTTATGCATTTGTAATGAATGGTTAATATGTCTTATGTTTTGTTATCTTCGTGCATGGGTTAAAATGGGTGAATGTGGTTGAATGGGTTAAAATGGGTTGAACAAGATTACATAACACATAACTTAAACTAGTACATAACATAACATAACAAAACAAAACATACCATACCATCCATAACACAGAACTTAAACCATTACATAACATAACAAAACATACCATCCATCCAATACATAACATAACATAAGTTATTTAACTGGTTTCCTTGATACCTAACAAAACATAACAAGTTTCCAAAAGCCCTAAATTACTACATGTTTCTAAATTCATAACAGAACTTAAACAAACATTGAAATCACTTCATAGTGAACCTTGAGTTGGCCTTTTCCCTGGCCCTTGATTCCCTTGGCGGCAGGATGTGATCCACCAACTCTTGAAGATTGTGATCCCACAGCAGAAGGCTCTTTACATGTCCTTTTGTTGTGACTGCTGTTTTGTTGCACTTGAGACATGTTACGGCTTTGCCACTCCTTGAGAGTTTACCAGATTATCATTTTTTCAATTGAAATTTCTACTCGACTTTCTCCTTTTCTTTGGTGGCCTTCCAATTTGTGGCTGAATCTTTGGTGGAATGATAGTGTTAGGGCTAGGGTGTTTCTTCCACAAGCTTGGTCCGTTGCATGGGTTGATGGTGTAGCTATATTGCTTCTCCCAAGTTACTTTCCAATAACAAGCATGCACCCATGTTTCGTGCAACCCAACATCATCCTGTTTAGAGCCATGACATTTAACACTCTTGCATCGCAGATGCGGGGCATTCCACTTAATTCCCATTTCACCTGCAGCAACTTTTCTCTTGTATATCCACTACACATATATCATCCCATGGACCACTTGCTTGATACTTGGTTCCACCATTCCACATTACCTTCATATACATAACATGTTTTAGACATATAACATCACAAATATCAATTTGAACAATGTATTTGGTTAATAGTTTACCGTATAAGATGTAGCTTCAGTCTTGATTGCATTAAACAACAAAGTAGCATATGGTGTTAAAGGCCCTTGACTCTTTGCAATTACTTTTTTAACATTGGCAATCTTTTTAGTCAAGTAATCCTTAACATACTCTAGACATGTAATAATATGGACATCTCTTCCATCCAACAACCTTCTATTAAATACCTCACACATATTGTTAAGTAAAACATCATAGTGTGACCTACCTACAATTTTTAAGCCAGATAATAATTTAAGTAACAGAACTATAATACAACTATAATGATTGTGTTCAAGTTAAAACATACCACTGAAATGGGCTCTTGACCAATCTTTGTGGTGTTATCTTCTTCAGATACTCATAAGTTCCTTCATTCAAACTCTTCATATGCTCCATTGCCCTATCAAATTGTGTCACTGATAGTAGGTGATGCACATTTCCAAAGCAAGTCCTTGTATAGCTTACCTCTCAACTGTAGCTTCATATTCTCATGTATATGTTTTAAGCAAAACCTATGCTCAAAGACATGGGAATATTTTTGATATTGCTGGTATAATACCTTATAAAACAAATTAGAAAGTTAGAATTTAACAAGCACAATCAGTAAGACAAATTACAAAGTTAGAGGATTACCTTCTGTCTATCAGAAACAAAGGTAAAATTGGACATGGGAGTCAAATCCAAATCATCCCCTAAGCATGTTAAAAACCATGACCATGAGCTTGTTGTTTCTGCTTCCACAACAACATATGCAAGTGGATATGTTCCATGGTTTGCATCAATCCCCACTGCTGTAAGTAGTTGGCCAGGGTATTGTCCCTTCATAAAACACCCATCCAATCCAAGCAAATTCTTTAAGCCTGACATTAAACCCTTTCTTCAAAGCACCAATGCATACATATATCCTTCTGAATTGTCTTGTTGTTTCATTTGGATCAAACTCTCTTTCCAGATCTACTTTCATAGTTGTATCTTCATTGGTTCTTTGCAGCTCTAGCACATAGTCCCTTAACCTTGAATACTGTTCTGTGAAATCACCCTTCAGTTTCATATGTGATTTAGCCTTAGCCCTAGTTACTTTATTTGTAGTGATACCCAATTGATACTTCATTTGCGAGTTGCTCTTTCAAGGCTCTAATAGGGATGTTGGGATTTATTTTGATTCTTTCTTCAATATCTTTGGTAAGATAAGTATTGGTCAGCAGATTCACTTCTCGGTTTCTGAACAAGTATGTTCATCATCAATAGTGGAGACTGTCCATGTTTCTTCCCTGCATTTATTTTGTTTTGATATTTGCAAAGTCCAAGGACATGTGATCCATTCATACTTGTAATTACCTTTAGTGCCTCCCACCTTTATTCTCTTCCCACCTACTTTATTTATCCCTTCTCCACATGGGTATGTCTCAGCATTTGTTTTTTTACCCACTTCCCACCAACACATTTTAACTTACTTGGACTTGTCTGAGAATTTAGCCCACTAGCATTTGGGCCCTCATTAGGGTATCTAAAAACATGACATTTTCCCTACACTACCCTCAACCTTACTTTATCATTTTTCCATATGTACAACTGTCTTCTAGTAGCAATGGCATGAGCAACCACAAGATCTGTGACGCTTTTTTATCCCCAAATTCTTTCCCTACAAAGAATGTATCACTACTGACTACTTGCATCAATTTCCCCACACTCTTTTGCTTTTTTTCTCCTAAATTGTCTAAGAGTTTTCTTTCTTTTACCATCATTTTCAGAATCACTTGCACTCTCAAAATCATCCAAATCAAAGCTTTCTTCAACATGAGTATTAGATGGAACTTCTGCATTTGCAGTCTGTGATCCCACCTATTCTGCATCTTTGTTTATGTTTTGATAATAGTCTTTCATATCCACCTCCACATCATTCATAACATGCTCATCATTCTGGATATAGTCGCTATCTTCACTATCATGAGACTCACTACTACTCTCGCTCTCAGCAAAACTTGCTTCATCGGATCCTCATCTACTAGCATTCTCTTTCTAGGTAATTTAAAAGGTTTCCTAACTATTGAACTAGGTCCTTCATCTACTAAATTTGCACCAACAATATTACCATCACCATCTAAACCATCAGAACCCTCTCATACATCAGCATTTAATCTAGGTACCTCTAAAACATGATCAGAACCCTCTCCCATATCAAGCAATAGAGGCATCCTATTTGTCCTCCTGAAAGGGCTTCTTAAAAGGCTTTCTAACTAATGTAGAACTAGGTCCAGCATCTTCTATTTCTTCAATCATAACTCTCTGTGGTGATTTCCAATATGTTTCAAGAACTGTATGCTCATGCTCAATGTAAACCTCAATAAGTTTATATTTATCAACATACCTAACTAGGTTCAACACATCCCCATTATTTCCTAGTGCTTGTAACCCATAATCCAAATCATTGTTAGGTATTTTGAAATGATATAACATAATGCAATCTTTCCTCTTGTAACCTAACTTTTGAATCATGTCATTCAATTCTCTAACTTAAAACAGGTCAACATCTATAAAATCTATATAATTATAAGTCCCTTGTATGTACTTTCTACCTAGAATTTCAAGAAAGAAACCACCATGATGTATCTTCATTGAGAACATGTTTGGAAAATTACCTACAATGACCAAATTACATTCAAAAAATTAGGGTTTCAATCAATAAAAATTACCTACAATGTTATTACAATTAAAGAGAAAGATGAAAACTTACTATATGCTTCTGTGTTCGTCTCATGATCATCATATTCATGGATACGCCATTCAGGAACCACCATTGCAATCACGAATCTTGTTCGCCATCGGAAATGCTTGTTGATTTGTTTTTATAGCTGATTTTGATGTGTGATTCGAGTTGTGTTTGTGTTTTATCTTTGTGTTGATTTGTGTTATTTGATCGTGTTTTTGATTTGGGATTTTTGATTTTTGGGTAGGTAGCAGAGAAGGTTAAAGGGGAAGATAAAATGACCAACTTACCCTTACTTTACTGCCACGTGTCCAAGTTAACGACCCAATTTTTGCACCGCTCGTCCTTGTGGATGTATATAGTCAAACGTTTACTAACGGGGTGATGTATCTGTCTAAACTTTTGGGTGAGGTATGTATGGTGCCAAACGGTAAACAACAAGGGATGTATTTGGAGTTTATTCTTAAATTAAACACCTCAAAAAGACGGTTTAACTTGCTTTTTCCTTGTCAAGTCGAGTGAGACTGGATCTGAGAGCAATTAGTATCAAACTATTTGCTTTTCTTGAAGTTTCTATAGTTTATATGGATGATCCTTTATATTTGACAAAGAGGATTAACATAATTGTAACCATGAGTTTTCCAAGAAGTGGCAAGACTTAAGTTTTATAAGTTCGCACTCAAAGCTCAAAGGAGTACGACATTAGGTGAGTTAGAAAAGCTGGTTTATTAGAGAATTGTTGTCCATTTATTAGAGAATTGTTGTCCATTTACTCGAATTGTACTTTTCACTAAATCACCTCGTGACCTCATGTGGTGATTTAGGATTTAGGGCAAAGTACACGAAATATTCACGGATCAAAGTCTATAACTCACTTACTTTGTATTTCTTTTAGTACGAACTTCAAACACTTTCGGTCTTGCCAGCTCTTGATGCCCGAGTCGTCAAGAAGGTCCCTTCAAACAATCATGGTTCTTTATGTAGTCTTGGGATAAGAGTTTCGAGTCCCGTGTTGGGTAGGCTCCATTAATCTCCGTTTCATGGTGACCACCATGATAACCCTTTGTTGGCAAAGGAAACAAACTATGAACCAATTTTATGGGGTGTAGGGGAGGAGGAGGAGTATCATTTTTTTAACAATTTTCAAGTTTTCAAGAAGAGGGAGAGAACCAAGATGAACCTATTTGGGACATGTTGGTGGAAGAGGAATCGTTTCCTGTTTATGATACCGATTTTGAAGACGTTATTGATGAGGAAGAAGGATTTGTCGAAGAGAAGACAACATCGACACGTCGTGGTTGCAAAAATGATCTTTGTTCTTTGATGATCCAAACTACTTTAAGTGTTGATTTAAAAAAAACCACAGATACAAACCTCATGAGTTGATTTGGTTGAAAAAGGTAGTTTAATCGAGGTTAGTATATTGATGGGGAAAAAACCAAAACGGTATTTGAAAGTTGCACCCATGGTTGATAATTTGGGTTTGAAGACGAAAGCACGAGTCGAATCATTATAAAGAAAGGAAATTTGATAGTGGGATACAAACTTGGATGTTGCGAGTACAAAGGACGAGAAGCAAACTTGAGGACGAGTTTTCTGCGGGGAGAATGATGTTCTGAACTCAACATAGATCTTAAGATCTATGTTGAAACCACAAATTTTAGTTCAAAAGTTAGTTGAACATAGATCTTAAGATACATTCATTATTTTTAATTTTTCGGGGTTATTTTGTCATTTTTAGTCTGCAATGTTTAGGTCCAAATTCTAAATTTAATTAGGTTTCTTTTGAAGCTAATTAATTAGTTTAAATAGTTTCGCTTAAGGTTTTAAAAAGTTGGTATTAAAATAAAGATTTACTTTTATTGAATTCCTCATTGAATTTTGATCCAGTTTTTCTTTTAATTCGTATGTTATTCGGTTGTTACGATCTGCATCATTATATGGATGATCCATTAGGTTTGCCATTGAGGATTAACATAAATGTAACCGTGATTTTTGCAAGACTTAAGTTTTAAAAGTTCTCACTCAAAGGAGTAATTAGGTGAGTTAAAGGTGGCAAAACGGGCGGTCACGGGTTAAACGGGCATGTACTAAACGAGCTCATATTATACGAATCGTTTTAGAAAAGACCCAAAACAAAAAAATAAATTTCTTAAACGTTACACCTCGTTTATATTTATAAAATTAAGTGATGACGTATAGCACGTGTAGCAGGCTTATTGGGCCCGGCTTGTGGTATACACATTTAGTGTTGCTTCATCCAATTTTTCGACATATACATTCAATTTATTATCTTTTATGGAAAATTCTTATAACGGTATTTGAAATGTTGGATGAATTTAGTAACAAGTTGTAACTTCCAGTGACAATGAGGTGAAATTAGCATGTTGGCTTGTCGCAATCTGCATTATTTTTCTCCTGGAAGTAATATGTTTGTTCTAAACACAATCTAAATTTTTGTGTACAACCAGGATATAAATGGAGTGAAGAAGCTAGTGGTGGAATGCTCGAATATAATTCGAGATGACTCCCGGGAAGAAGACGCACACATACTTAAGGATACAGACTCAAAGCTCACTAATCTCGAATAATTTTTTATTTTTACTCTAGAGTTTACCTCTTACTCTCTGTTATCTTTCATAATAATTGCTCGTCTTAGTTAAACTGGCACATTGTAAAACAATATGTTATGAATCCTTTGCCTTCATCTTGATTTTCGTTTGTTATCTTTACTTGTTTTGTTTAGATACGATACTCTAATCGAACTACTTATAAAACAACAAATGACCAGAAAATTCAGAAAGCATATCTTATTCCTTGTATATGAAAACGACTATATTACCCCTTTAACATAATGCTACCACTTTCTTTGGGTTGCATATTCAGAACTTATCACTAATGGCATTTTTTAAAAGGATTTGTACAAATGTTAAAGCTTCATCATTAGTTAGCACCCCAATCATTGACGTACTAAGGTTAGGAAATTGGTGTTTGTTGTTCTATTTGTTTAAGGCTTTTTAACATCATTAGCACCTGCTAGAGTTAGTTGTAACTCATCTGACTTCAGAAAAATGTAGAACTCAATTTTTTTATTTCATAAAGACATTAGCGGCTTGATTAGGATAAGAATGGCTAAATAATATGGTATATGCATACTGCTTATGTGGAACAAGATCATATTGCCCATTTGAGCAAACTATTATGACCTAATATTTAGACTCTACACAATAATTAGTGAAGATACAGTATATTAAACATCAGTTTTAGGACTTGCTCATAAATTGATCTCTGTCAAAGTATATTGTTATCGTTGCCATCCCAAGTAATATATTATTAAACCGAGTGTGTACTTTCTTAATGGTTGGGGAAATTACAATCATTAATAGAAGCAGTGGTTGTAAGATGACCCGGCTATATTCACATTCAAGTATGTAGTTGCTACCTCTCGCTTTTATTTAGTTATTCAGAGAAGTTACTTATTTACAGACAACTAATGACTTTGTTTGGTTGTAATTATAGATACTAGCATTGTTATGATAAATGCTGCAAATGTATATAGACGCCAATGAGACAATTAAGGATGCTTCGCTTATAAACCAAACCGATGAACTGATCTTAGTACGCTCTAACAGATTTGTACTACGTATTAAGTACTACGAATTTTACGCTGAATGTTTTAAGAGAAACCTGTGGCTACATTTCTTTCACGAAAAATGAGTTTTGCAAATATTAGGTGAATCAACTATCGAAGCAAACATGTACGTATTTGATTACTAATATAAAATCTCGATAGATTTTTTTATGTTTTTGAAAATAAGGTTTTAACATGGCTAAATAATGTTATTACGTAACTTCAAACTGCTCGGTCATATTCATTCCTTAAAGAATCACAACTTTAAAGTCCTAGGACTGTGCCTTAGCACACCCGCTGCCCAGTAAAGAGGCGATTGATCTTCATTTTACCTGCCACATCAGCTTTATCTCTCCAAATGACCTACAATGACTTTTGCCACAATAGTGGCGACCTTAATAAAATTATTTGGAAAGTGGGAGTTTTTATGTGTGTTTGTGTCAATCATATATACGATCAAAATTATTAAAAAAAAGGACTCTACATGTGACCAACTAGCCATAGTAAGCCGTCCCATCGGGACCAAAAAATTGATCGATCGTTTTCTCCTTTGCTACGAGTAAAAATTACCTAGTGTGGATGATAAGAAACAATATTGATGCAACATATCCATAGCAACTCATTCATTTACATTCGGTCTAAATCTATTATTGTGTCATTAATTAAATTTATGAAAATTGTTCAAAAGCAATTTTACTCAAAAAATGACTCGTTTTGTGACCTATGGCCAGAACCTAAGCAACTTTAACATCAATGTGCCAACGAATTCAATTACTCTACTGTCCAATTTTTTTTTAATTGTTTGTGTCAACCGATCAAAAAAAAAGTTTACTAAGTGCGGATGACATTTGATTCATTTTTCTTAAAACGAGTGTGGAAATCGCGCGATGCAGCGTGATTGGCTTAAAAGGACTTACTTTGTAACGACACTTAAACCTTAGGGGTTAATTTTGCCAAGTTGCTATAGATAGCAATTAATGGTATAGGACTTACTTTGCATCGTCACTTAAACCTCGACTGCTGCCAAGTTATGAAACTTTGCATTTAATGTTTGGACTTACTTTGCAACGCCGCTTGAACCTCAGGGACTATTTTTGCCAAGTTGAGAAAGATTGCATTTAATGCGCTTGCTTTGCATACAATGTGTACGCTTTTTAGTATTATATACAAATGTGTTGTTTATAGGGACAATAATTTTAAAACAAAATAAATATATTTGTTACTGCATGATATCTTTTGTAGGCTTGATTTTAGGTCAACCAATTCAATCGGGACCTATTCTCACTTCTAAATCGTGGTTAGCAATCTATTACACATATTATATACTATACTAAAACCCATAGGTTGCGTGAACCAAAACAATGTTATTACATGCTAATTACCACCATAATGCTGAATACTATTGGTTGATATAGTGTCATTAGAAGGCAAAGTTACACTGGGCAGCACATGAATGGTTCAGACTCTAACTGCTACAGGAACCAATGAACAGTGCTCCTCTGTCTTGGGTTGCCATGTTATGTTTTAGGCAGCCAACATTAAATGCACTCTTCACAATACAAGTGCCACATGTACACACTCATTAAATACACATCGTACCATTACTATATATAACTAGCGGGACCCCGCTGCCAAGGTCGGGCCCCTATGATTAAGACGTCCTGTGAAGCCCGTTTGTATGAAACAGAAACAGAAATAGTTACATAATATATATATACTTGTAACCGTTCATGTACACAGTTAATGCTTCTCATCAATTTCTAATGTCATTGAGTCACAACTTACGTTTCATACCTCATCTTGGCATCCCTATTTTCATATTGTCAAACACCACAACATATAACATGCTACCACACTTCGACGTAAAAATTAACTATTGGTAGGGGTAAAATGGTCGGGTCAATTGTGATGTTCAATAACAATCTAATTTTCAGAATGGCATCATTTTTTAGGTTTATGCATTATAGTATAAAACTACACTTTCGGACTTTGGGCTATCACAAACTGCAATATTGATTACTGTCTAGGCTATCTAAGGATTGATTTGGATGTACATTTTTAAGGTAATTTATGTAATCATTGTAACTTTATAAATATGTGTCAATTTGAAGTTAGGTGGCAGCAAACTATGCTCTTATATTAAGCAATTACTTTTTAAATCATCATTAGTCAATTTCAAGCAACATAGACATGTATAAACATGATCCATATTCTACAACACTTATTATCTGATCGTGACATAATCAATTCCAAAAATCACGTCCAAAGATGTTGTTGGGCATATATACTATTTGTTGGAAAGATAATTGTAATCATTATGAGATACACGAAGTAGATTTTACAAACTAAAACTATAAGTACAGACTTTGTATGATGTAAAAGTGAAACCATACGAATTATATCAAAAGTTAAAAGGGAATGGAGCAATACCTTCGCAAGACCAAAGTCACATCCTCGCCATTCGAAAATCAGACTACCCTCCGGCCTTAGTGCCCTCCACCACCCTCACCCCATGGTTTCTCTTTATCTTGCTTTTTCTCTTCTTAGCGATCGCTAAAATCATCCCGACCATCGGATTTCTCTTGAGGTCTCTTAATATCATTGTTCCCACCATTATCCACACCCTTCGATGTCTCTTCCATTCCGGTCTTACAACACATGCCTCCACATTTCACCACCATCCTCCCTCACCCTCTTCTCTTCCATATTTTTCTTTTTCTTTTCCCTTTTTCCCTTTTCTCTCACCATTTTCCTTTTGAACTGAAAGAAAACATACTCAAATACATCAAACGAACTCTTGTTTTTAAAAGCATTGATCATATAAAAGGCAATTATTTTAATCCAAGAGTGCTACTTACCGGTTTGAGCAACTCCATTTACTATGCCATTACAATTTGTGGCTCTTTGTTTTTTGACAACAATTGAATATAAAATGATAATTTGAGTCGATTAAACCCCAATTTGGTTTATTAATTAGATGAATGATGACCAACTGTCATTTATGACAACAATTGTGATATACTCATACCCACAACATGTAAAGTTTGATGAGTATAACTTGAATTTATATCAATTCAAGCTCCTTAGCTTAACCCTTTTTAACCAAATCTCGACCAACCATTTTTGCTACATTGCCACTTATGAGTCATGCTCACCTATGACATCTGTATGCAAGCTAATATGACATCTAACAATTTCTAAAATAATTTTATTCACACACATTTTGAGTCGAAGAATAAAGAAAAAACACTTACCCTACATAATCGTATTTGCTAAAGTCTGTTGTTGGTGTTCTTGATGACAAATGTGTTTCAATTGCCACCGCCCTACAAATTCGTAATTAAAAACCATAAAACTAACAAAAGCAGCAGTAATTAAGGCATATAATGGACCATCGGTTGGTTGGCCATGTACCAAACCCTGCAATTAGATAGTTAAATAGTTTATATACTAAGTCGACAATATGATGTTCCACTTTGTGATATTCACCTGAACATGTTCTATGGAACTCTTGTCATTATATATAAATAAAATCAAATGAATATTGTCGTTCCATGAGAGGTTTGAGCAAAGGCTACCAATCTCTTTTTAGTCATGAAGAATTACAGTGGCACTAAATGCTTTATAAGCATTTGCAGCATCAATAAAAGGATTGCACTTGTAGAGTTCCAGTGGTACTACAAATTGCTCGTAATATATCACATGAACTTTTAACATCAAGAAATGTTCGCATTAAGTCTTCAAAATCTCTCACATCTCTTACCTGCAAAACCAAAGACTATAACATTATTACATATCTAAGAACAGGTCAAACATTTTGTGACTTTATTCATGGACAAAACCGAATATAAATAAAAAAAATGAAAGAATGTTATTCACCTTTAGTTTTCAACTCGATTTATCTCACATGTTCACCATGTTGTGTCTCAATAAAGTACCAAGAGTTCGCTCTTTGCAAATGGGCAACAAAAATTACTACCTAGTTACAAAGATTGACACCAGGATCCCGCCACCGCCAGAAAAATTGCAAATTTATCAATTCTCCACACCTCAAAAGTTACACCACCATCTGAAAATCAATTTGCATACTCTTAATTTTAGATAAAGAGTAATACCTGTTATCAAATAAACCATCTAAATCATTAAACACAACAGATATAAGCAAAGAGTAATACATGTTGCCGCGATCGTGTTTTTTTGTCAAGAAAGCCATGGTCATTTTCTTACGCCTTTTATCCTCTCATCGAACCAATATGAAAAATAATTGAAACTATAAATGCTTTTTAGTCATAGCAATACTAATGAGCAATAGGCAAAGATATCATGAAAGCAACGAACTCTTCTTTGATGAGTGAGGCTATACACTTTATGATTAAACTAATTATTATGGTGTCTGGCTATATAATCACACCATCCCACCCCTAAAATAATATCCAGTCATTCTTCTTTTACCATTTTCTCTCTTTTTTGTTATACATGATGACTTTTCATGAGCAAGGTTGCATCATAAACGCTACCATAGTCTTTTTTTTATTTAATTTTTACCATTTTGGCAACAATGTTGCAGCTTGTAGGCCACCTTTTGAAAGCCAAGTAATGTGACATGTGGATGTAAATGCTAAAAGGGGAGTAAAGATGATATGGTCCACCAAGTACATCGATCTTTAGTAATGAAAGGTTGAAAGGAGTTTAGTATTGTATAGTAGTGTCCTAGGTCTCCATTTTTTTACGGAAGTACATAACTTTATTGGCCAATTAGGTCTTAGCTCGCTACATGAGGGTGGTTGTTTGGGAACGTTACTAACAATCAGATGTATCTAGTTAATAAGTAGTTGGCTTATTAAAACTCACACTTCATTCCAACTGATTTCCATTCCAAAATAAAAAAACATTTGAAAAAATGTTTCAAATGGCAAAGAAAGGAGTAAATACAAAACATTGGTCTTTATTGTGTCAAAAAAATATGAAAGAAAAATGGTCACCTTGTATCTTATTTGGTTAAGAAAGATAAGTGTACATCATAAGATGTGCTTGCAAACTCATTTGCTGCATTCCAATTTCCCCCTGCATAACAAATTTAATATTAAAAAGGTTGATTTTTTTATTCATTTTATGACAAATAATGGAGTGAAAGTCCATATTTGTTACAAATTTAAGGAATCAAACATATTCAAAATCATTCAGTTTAATAAGATTTTCCCATTAGCAATCCTTTTGATGAGCGAGAATATCACTATTATTGCCAAATTAGCAAGTTTGGTATTTTTACTTACTTTTCTTAGTAATTATTGGTAAATAATAAAATAATAATGAAAAAAAACGCCTTTCCAAGTCAACTGCTCACACATTTTGTTGATCACCGGTAATAGTATGACTTAGTGACTTACTTCAATCTCACTGTGGAGTAAGAGCAGAGACAGAGTCAATGCAAATGAGATCAACCGCACTGCATCTACACATACGGTCCGCAACGGAGAAAATAAAGTGTTTTATTAGTACATCACCTAATGTTAGTAACCCCGAAACCTTACAAACTAACTTTGTCATGATGCAACTCGTAACTTATCATACACGTAAAATACTGAAGAAAGAATTAATCGGTACCTCTTCTATAATCACTTGCTCTTCTTTATCCTCTTCCTTTTTTCACCATAGTCATTATCGCCATCGTTTCAAGAATCGACAACCTCTTTATTCCCATAGGAATTGAGGATTGAATTTTGAGTAACAAATCGGTGCCATGGTGAAATACCATTTGAGTAAACTCGGGTTCATCTCAACCTCGGGTCACATTGGACAACAACCAAGTCACATTATACCGGGACAAAACAATGTGTAAAGCAAATCATTGTTCTATTTTTTAAGGACTCTAGCAATTTTTGACAAAATCAAATCCAAACAGATTTATGTGAGTATATTATGTTTAATAATCTATAAACGCATGATTTTAAAGCATAAAAAGTAATTCAAAATTAACTTAGAACATTTAATAATATGATTTGATCGAACATTTTTCAAAGAAATAAATACTAATTTTTTGCACTAACCAAACATTTTTTACACAATAAGCAATTCGAAACACGATTTTTCATGAACTTATGTCGAACAAATTCTAAATACCTACTTCTACGCATAAGCATAAGCATGAAGAATTAGGAAGCCCAAAGAGTCACTTATCACCAACCAAAACGCATAAGCTCGAGACCAATAACATACCTAAGGATTAGCCTTTTATAATCAATCGCATCATTCTTCCCATCTTCATCCCCATATGCAAACACGAAGCAGTGCTGCCTTGCCAAGATACGGATCAGTTTGACCCACCATGGTTCAGCACCTTATTATAGCTTATGGGTCATTAAACTAACCTGTTAATCAACCGCTACAAAACGTTGATCCAAACCGTTTGCATAAACTCCGTTTATGGGTTATTATACTAACCTTCTGAATAATTAAGAAACCGAGAAAATAAGCTAACCCAAACCCACCATCAAGACTCCACAACCACCAACAAAACAATCAAATATAAATAATCAAGCAACCGAGAAAATAAACAAACCCAAACCCACCATCAAGGCCTAGAACTACCAAAAACAATCAAATATAAACCCCGATCAAAACGCCTGCATCAAAAAGTTTCAATCTTTTAAAACCATATGATGAGACTTACTATTGCAGCCTGGACAAGACAACGCGTTCACGGAAACCCAAAGATACTC